>JAOVVB010000043.1:20254707-20267191 GCA_028570985.1 Heterobranchus longifilis
GATTTTGTCACAGCATCACACAAAACTGGCTGGATATATTTTAATTAAACTTTGGCAATTGTTAGGTATTTGCCTAAAGTTAAATCTGTGCCATAAATTAAGTCAAAATGTTGACTTAAAGTTAAGTTATGAGCAGTTATGTGCCACATTGCATTACAGCATCCAGTGTTTTTTTTGGACAAATATAATGCTTTTTCCCCCCTTTAGGTGGGCATTGTCATATGTGTCACTCAACAAAGTCAATCACGCAATAGTTTACCATAAATACACACACTACACGGAAAACACATAAATGACAGTATGTACCTACAAGCTGCCAAAATCTTCACCGGACAGAAATCAGAAGTGCGACACAGGATGACTTAGTACAAAAAAAGGAAACTGAATCTTTAAAGATGAATGGACAGATAAATGTTTGTTTATTCTTCCAGCGGGAAATTTAAAACCAGTTTATTAATTTTTTTCTGATGCTGCACTAATAAAAAGAAGTATTATGAAGCGCCACTTCATAAGGGTCATTAGAGCACACATATCCACAGCAGTGTGAGGTGTGTAAAATACCTGAACAGAGACCCCAGTGTTATGTGCTCAAATTAAAATGTTGATGGTATGAACAGTTATGTGGCAGATTTTACTTTTCTACAAATTCTAAAGATTTTCTACTTTAAAATAGGCTACTAATAAGCTACTTGGTAGATATAGATATTGGAATATTTTTACTGGATTAGTTAATATTAACTAGAAATAACAGCGCTAAAGTGGTATAAGTGAATTTCAACACACTAGAGTCGTATGAAGTCAGCTGATGATCTGAATGTACTGAATGACAAGGTTATCACATCTACAGTATGGAGTTTTTCTCCATACTGATTGAATGAAATCTTGAAAAAGTGTGTGACTTTATTTTTGGCCAGGTATACAGTATATACACACACTTATTGTGATTTTAACAGAAACACCTGGGCCTGCTCATTTAGTGAGTCTGTGCCCATGATAGCCTTAAATTCTTGTTCCTGTCTTACACAACAGGAACCTGGTGTGGTTGTGTTGTTGATCCTTCTCTCTCTTTCTTTTTTAACCATTTTGAAGTTTCACAAATCGTCTCACAGTGTTGCTAGACAAGCAACATCACTCACTGACACTGTAAAACTGACTTTAGTTACTGAGGCATGTATCTGTTTTAAGTAAACTGCACCCTTTAATGTTAGGCTATAAGAACAATTACACCACATTAAATTGGCAGCCACTCCTACCTAAGAGAAAGTTGTTTAAGGGTTCTGCAAGTTGAATGCAACATTGTGACATAATTGAAGCTTTTTAAGCATAGTTTATGGACTTTTTGGGAGAATTACTCCCCCTGTTGTTATAACGGAGTTAACTCTTCTGCAAAGGCTTTATGACTGTACTAGATTTTATTATGTATTTCTGGTAATTTATGCTTCTTCTTTTTTTACCCACATGCGCTTAGTGAGCTCAAGTACTGATGTCAGCTGAGGAGGAAATCTGCTTTGTAATTCCTCCCAATGGAGCTCAGTAGGGTTGAGCCAAAGGCTCTGTTGAGGTTATTCAAGTTGTTCCATGAGGAACCTGGAACACTGTCTTCATGGATTTTGTTTTGTGCAAAGACGCACTGTAATGTCTGGAATATAGGTTTAGCCTTGTTAGTTGCAATCTTTATTTTGCAGCATTCTACAGTAGACAACTGTGTGCTTCCAGTTGTGGCTGTGTTGGTCAGGTGTCCACAAAGTGTATCTGGTTAACAAAACACATTGTTAAATTGGCTTATAATGGTTAAGTGTAAGATGTTTTAAAAATGTTCAGATCCAATTATTTTTAAATAATAATAATAATAATAATAATAATAACCATGGTGTGTGAATACTTGTCTTTTTTTTTTCAGACCAGCACAGCTGGGTGTGTATGCATATGGGCTGAATCAAGCTCTGCTCACATTTGTTGACTTTGTAAACCAAGACCTGTGCATGTGGTGCACTGCTGCCAGGAAAACGGTTGCAAGTGCTTTTATCAGGACAAGTAGGGAACTGAGGAGGAAAAAATCCAACAAGATTTTATCAAGGTGATGAAGCAGTGCAACAAGACCTTTAAGAAAGATTCCGATTTCAGTTTAAAGCTTAAAATATCTACCCACAGAGGAGCACACACTCTGTGAAACAGTTCATCAGTTGATTTGGCTGATTAACTGCTTGCAGATCTAGGAAAATATGAGTGTTGGTATGTAATCGAATGCAGCGTGTGTGTGTGTGTGTGTGTGTGTGTCTATGTCACGAGTAGACAGACACACAGTATCCTCACGCACGGTTTGGATTTCCACACTCATAGAATGTGTATTTCCTATGTCTTTCGGGATGTTTGGCCTCTGTTCCAGCGCTTTGAAACATTTCCTAATGATTTGCAGATGTCTGACCCGTGGTTGAGCGCTCCACTGGGGTTTGGTAATGTAATCCCGAGCCGCACCGCGCCAAGGAACAATCTCCCGAAATCCGTTCAACGTTCGCGCACTTGGCAGCTTCAGGAGTCACGTGGTCTCTCCAGTATGGCGTAGACGCAGTGCCGAGAAGTTGCGCGGCAAGGGTTGCCAGATGCACGACTTTTGAGATTTTTTTGTGCAAATTTGGTTGCTATGTGTATTCCATAGAAATCCCTGAAGAAATGTATGATTTTTTTTTTAAGAAGCTGTATTGTTGGGAACTTTCAGAGAGACGGACTGTTTCAAAGAGAAATATCTGAAAATACTGATATGCATACCTATTTTAACTGACTTTAATTAAATTACAAAGTCATAAACTGGTCGACTTTGGCCCTCCAAAAGTTTCATGCTGTTGGGACCAAACCTCTCATCTTATGCCCATGAAAGTTCACTCATCAGTCAATAACTCATCGTCTATACCGCTTTATTAGGTCTGGAGCCTATCCCAGGAGACTTAGGAGACAAGGCGGGGTACACCCTGGACGAGGTGCCAATCCATCGCACACATTGCGAACACACATACAAACACACTCACATGCCATGCTTATTCACACACTATGGGAATTTGGGAACACCAATTAGCTTAATCTGCATGGGAAGAACATGCAAACTCCATGCACACAGACTCGAGGTGAGAATTGAACTCGGGCCCTGTGGTGCAAGGTGACACTGCTAACCGCCAAGCCACCATGCCTCCTGCCTACGAGGGGGAAAAAATCACCAAAATATATATAGTTTTATTATTCATCTTCTATAACGCTTATCCTGTGCATAGTATGAAAATGCTGTAAATCATACAGTATGCTATGGCCTTTACTGAGCTGGAAGTTGCACAAATCGCATAGCAAAATGCATACGCCGATGTCATCTGCTTTCAGAAAATACCATAACCACATGGGATAGCGTGAATCTAATTTGTCCGAAAAGTGAAGCATAACAGTACGTAGGAAAGTAGAGATCTGTAAAGTTGTCTATGTTTTCACTGTGAGACATGCTATCAGTTTGCCACTTATTTGTCGATTGTTTTTGTCTGTGGCATAATAGGTCAACTGCGAATACAACAATAACTAACACTATAAAAGATGGATATCACTGGAGTCGGACATACTTCAGCCAATAAATCGATTACTCTGCCATGCTATATATCGGGACAATGACAGTTGTCCAGTTAAATGGCCTTGTCAAGCTATAACCAACTGTGCTTGTAAACAAGGAGTGTCCAATCAGCGCTAACCACTATGCCAATGTGCTATCTGTTAAAGACATTATCTATAATAAAATCGAGATCACTTTAGGATGTAAACTTATTTAGGACTCATGTTTAGATTTACAACATAATACTGGCCATTTATTTGGTTATAATGAACACAGAACCAGTTTTTTAACTTATTTGTGTATTTTCTTGCACACCTGGCAACCCTGTCTAGCAGTACCGCGAGCTCTGTGCTAGTGGACCTGTGATGTGAAAGAGGATTCCTCCTGTTTTTTTTCTATCTGAAGTGCTCGGAGTTTAATGTTAGCCCGCAAGCGCTGGAAATTTCCACAATACACTCGCGGAGGAGAGGACTGGTTATAGTTCAGCTCGGGGATTATTATTGTTTCTCTTCATATAGTCGTTCAAAACATTTTCATTTTTTTCCAGCACAAGCAGTAACGCAGGGAGAGAAAAGACGCATTAAATTCGCACTCACTTTACACACACACACACACACACACACACACACTGTGTGTTACACATCTTACACAGGCATAGACACTGTTAGAGTTTCTGTGATAACTCAAAAGTTTCACAAGTCGGAGAAAATTTTGTTTTTCTTGTTGTTTTTTTTATTATTATTTTTATTAACGCATGGATTTGGAGTGAAGTTCATACAGAGACTGTATTCCAGAAGCTCAAGTTTTCTGCTGAATCCAGTGCATGGTGTTGTCGAGCGAGATGAAAGGTGGGATGCACGACATATCACACACAGGACCTACAGTAAGAACGTGTATTTCGTATTTGTTTGCGTGTGTCTGTGCGCGCGAGCCAGCGTGCGCGTGTGTGCGCGCGCGCGCTCCTCTGTCGAACATCTGGTTGAAATTGACAGCTCATCATGTGATGTTTTCTTACTCAGGCGCAGCAGGAGCACACCCAGGAGCACCGAGAGACACATGCTATTACTGTTATTGTGTAATCACTATTTTACGATTAATGTGAATAATTATGTTTTCATGATCATCTGTCTGTGTGTGTGTGTGTCTCTCTCTCTCTCTCTTTCTCTCTCTCTCTTCACACACACTGTCTGTCTGTCTGTCTGTCTGTCTCTTGCTCCTCTTCACACACTTTCTCTCTGTTTGTCTGCCTGTCTCTCTCTCTATCTTTTTCTCACTGGGCCTGTCTATCTCTCTGTCTCTCTTTTTTCTCACTTTGACTGTCTGTCTTTTTTCTCTGTTTGTCTGTCTGTCTGTCTGTCATTTTCTCTGTCTGTCTGTCTTTTTCTCCCTCTGTGTGTCTATCTGACTCTCTTTTTCTCACTCTCTGTCTGTCTCTCTTTTTCTCACTCTGTCTGTCTGTCTGCTTCTCTTTTTTCTCCATCTGTCTCTCTGGCTGTCTTTTCTTTTGATTTATCTCTACCAATCTTTGTCTATCTCTCTCTATCTGCCTCTCTCTTGCTGTCTGTCTCTCTATCAGCTCAGTTCAACAGTGCTTTATTGGCGTAAATGTTTTAAATCATGTTTGCCAAAGCAAATAATGTAGGATGGCACAGTGGCGTAGTGGTTAGCATTGTGGGTTACTGGGTCGCTGATTGGAAGGTCAGGGGTTTGACCTTTGCCAGTTGCCACTGTTGATCCCCTGAGAAAGGCCCTAAACTCTATCTGCTCCTGGGGTGCTGTAACCTGGCTGACCCTGCGCTCTGACTGCAGCTTCCTAACTGGGATAGGTGAAAAAATAATTTCACTGTGATGTAAAGTACATGTGACATGTCTGTATCTGTATTGTGGCCTTGCATCTCCAGGGTCTAGAGTTACAGTAAATTCCCGCCTCGGGATATCTGTGTGAGTGGAGTTTGCATGGTCTTTTTACGTGGTAGGTTTTCATTCCACAGTCCAAAAAAGTCCACATTTGGGAACAGTCCAAATTGCCTGTTGTAGTGAGTGTGTGTGTCCTGCGATAGATTGGCACCCTCTCTGGGTTGTACCCCGCCTCATGCTCGAAATCTTCTGTGATATTCTCCAGGCCTCCATGACCCTGTACACAAGATAAATGGTATAGAAGATGAATGAATGAATGAATAAATAAATAATGCAGGTTGAATACACTCCACATTATGTAAATAAAGTGCATACATGCACGTGCATGTATATATAAAGATTACAAACAAAGTAAAACACACAAAAAAAGAAACAACAATAAAATAAGCAAACAACTAAAAACCCTGATGGGTAACTATGTGAACTGAATTAGTAATGTGTCTTTCTGTCTCTCTCATTTTTAGACGAGTTCACAGAAGAAGAGGATGTCCAATCATTTGGATACAAGAGATTTGGTAAGAGCCTTCTCCCGCCCCCCTGTTTTATTCTTTTTCTATAATTTTTTAAACCTCTTACATGCACTTAGGGCTATGTACTGTACAGCTAGGAATCTGCAGTTGTATTCACGTCCCATGCGGATAGGTCCTTTGCCAAGGTTTATTTGAATCTGTATAAGATTTCCTCTTTTAGGAGGAAGGTCTTTTAGACAACTGATGCTTTTCAATGGTGTCACAAAATTACCAAACCAGCTTTGAAGTGCACTGATTCTATAAGAAGTACAGGGCAGAAACAGCATTCTCTACTCATGAGTTTTCCCATGAAAAGAGTCCTGAATTACAGTGTTTCACCTTGCTCGTGAAGGTCTTTGTTTCTTGTCTGTGCAGAGATTATTATTAAGGTGATTTATAATGATTGTCCATCTGGTTGCAGGTTTTCAGGAGGGAACTCAGTGTACTAAGTGTAAGAGCGAGTGGGCGTTGAAGACCGCTATAGGCTTGCTCTATGTTCTTTGTATCTTCCTCACCATTGCTGTAGCCATCCTGGGTTACAAAGGTAACATACATACATATACTGTATACAGTACATGCACAGCATCATTCTTTGCTTTGCATGTTTTGGATATTCCTGAACAATGTCAGCAACTGACTTAACCTCGTCTCTGTTTAATGTATTTTGTTTGGGAGGACTGTAACGTTTTTATTGGCATGTTTATATTAGTCCGTGTTCGGGTTGTTTCTGTGTGAATGAGGTCATGTGCAGAGTTTCTGTGGGGTCCTGTTCCAGCCAAGAATAAGGACTCGGTGCTGTTTGATTGCCATGGATACATAAGTGGGTTTGTTTGTTTTGTAGTGGCTGTAACCACAGCTTTGTGTGTCTGTGTGTGTGTGTGTGTGTATATGTGTATATATATATATATATATATATATATATATACACACACACACACACACACATACATCCATAATGCTTTACAATTATATCTAAGGGTGATTTTGCAAAGACAAGGCAGATGTTAGTAATCAACATTGTCACTTAACTGTATCTGTAAACCTTTCTCTCTGTTGTCCTCGTTTCCAGATGTTCCAATATTCTTTAACAACAGTTTGTTGGCTAGTGTCTGTTATTTTTGTGTGTGTGCGTGTGTGTGTGTATGAAAGAAAGAGAGAGAGAGAGAGAGAGAAACCACAAGTAGTTGGAGTGAAGATCAAGGCTATTAGCACTTTTGCAACTTGGCCCTTTCTTTTCTTCCACATAGTGTACTGTTCATGGCCAGCATAAACACTTTATGAATCCCTTTCTAGTGCTGTCTGGATGTTGTGTATGTTTCCTGTGTTACACATTATTATAAAGGTATTATCAAACAATATACTGGTGTAGGATGTAGGTTATACATTTGCATTAACATTTTCTGACGTGGTTAATATTAGCTCATAAGTCTCAAAATAATTTAAATAAGTAACCAAAGTACGAGGGGGCGTCAAAAATGATGGCTGTAGAATTGATACAATTTTTATAAAAGACAAATACATAATTTTTTTAAATAATCTTCTTGCTGTTCAATACACTTTGTCCATCTGTCAACAAGCTTTCATATTCGCTCATTGAAAAATGTTTTAAGATGAGCTACGAGCCACGTCATCTTCAGAAGTGTACGAACGTGCCTTGTCACGCAAGATCACAACACCCTCGGATCGCAGTCGTCTGAGTTTAATTAGAAATTTGGGCTTTAGCTCTCCAATAAGCATCTCAGTGTAACGAGCACTGTTAATTGTTGAACCTTTTTCCTGGTAATGTTCCAATACTGGCCCTTAAGAAGCCCGGAAGGCTCAATTTTCCAGCTGCTGCTTGAGTTTTTAACTTTTTCTTGGTCAACGATTGAGGAGGTTTCTATTCCGTACTCTGCCGTTTACTCTCAGGCTCATAGTAATGATTCCATGTTGTCACCAGTAATCAGTTTATGAACGATTCGTTCTTTTTGAATGAGTCTTTAACATGACTCAGATGAACGAGTCGTCTCTGAGAGTGATTAGTTCATTTTCTACTGGGACGCATGTGCAAAGCATCGCAAAACCTCCGTAGGTTGTGTACAGGAAACAGAAATGAGTCGTTACCTTTGAGTCTTTTCGGTCCGAATCGTTCCTTCTTTTGTCATGTGACTCCCATAGATGCTACGCAATGCAGTACACAGGAAACAGAAGTGAACTGTTCTCCTCAATGAGTCTTCTAGTCCTAGTCGTTTGTTCTATTGTCAGTTGACTCCAAAGACGCTATACAGTTCAATAGATTCAAAAGAACGAACGATTATCATAATATGTCCTTAGTTGCATTGTAATATTTTACAAACTTCAGAGCCAGGAATGGAACTCTAGCCAAAATGTGTGTATTTAGACATGTTGTGGGTTTGTTTATTGAAAATGTAACATTTTATTTTTGATCAAGAGAACGAAATTAACTAAATGACTAAAAAAAAAAATTACGAAATGTCACTAAAATGATTCAAACTTCCCATCACTACCAGTAATGATTATCTTTAAGAAACTTCCACCTTCCTTAGAGTATCGGTCCAAATTTTTATTTGAAGATATCCAAACACCAAAGATGTTTATGCTTTTCCATGAGCTGTTTCAGCACAAGGTTCACGCTCAACTCACAGTCCTCATCATTGTATAAATGTTAAATCAGCGTTTCCAATCATCCAGATGATGATTCAGTTGAACTGAATGTTTCTTCTAGTGGTTCAGAAAGTGGATGGTGTTAGTAAAGGAGTGCACAGCTATGAGGGCAAAATCAATGCTATGGTGACGGATGTAAGAAAGATCGGTAAGTAATACCAACTGCAAACAAAATTTTAAATGAGGAGGCAATGGAATCCATTAGTCAATTTAAATATTTTTATTTTTATTTGTTAGAATAAAACCTTCTTTCTACCCTTTCTGTCATTTTCTCTTGTTTAAGCTTCTCTTTCTATTTATCCCTTATGCTCTGACTCAGATGATGAATCTGGTATGAATTTGAAGAACACTTCCAGTGGGCTGCAGATGTTTCGTTCCGGGTTATCGGCATTGCGTCAAAAACTGTCTGCAACCTCTGACTCCGTCAAAAGCAACGCTGCCGACCTGCAGCAGCTCCGATCCTCATCACAAGAAGTGCTTTCCCTGCAGGCGAATTTAAACTCGCAGCTAAGTGCCCATGCCGCTGCGCTGCACTCTGCTAATGCTACGCTATTTTCCATTGCTTCCAACACACCTGGACTGCAGGAGGACACCGCACGGCTTCAGCACGACTTGCAAACGCACATCAATGCACAGCGGCAGCTCCAGCTTGCCATCGACCGTCTCAACTTCACACAAATGTATCAGGACACTATCACAACGGCACTACAGCGTTCAATGGAAGCAGCAGATATGAATACGCAGAGTGTGTATAGCGATGTGCTCGCACTACGGAGAGAGACGCAGCTAGTGGGCAGCATTGAGGATTGGATCAGGGAAAAGATCATAACTCTAGAAAGATCTGAATTCAATGCATCAACCTATGTTCAAATCACCACACAGGGACTTGGGGATGTGAACATGCAGCTAGCCAATATCTCCAGTCAAATTCTCAACGTTAGCACACTCAGCGATGGTAACGCAGCAAACATGAGAGAGCTACAGGAACAGCAGCAGGATTATGGCAGTCGAAGGAGTGCTCGCTTTGATAGAATGGAGGAAAGGCTGGATGCAGCAGAAGAAAATGTTGACAGGGTCACAGGCAATGTGAGCTATACGACGAGGATGCTGGGGGGAGTGAACGGAGAACTCGCTGCTTTGCGGAGCTGCTCGGACACAGTGGGACAACATTCAGATCTCCTGTTGAATTTGAACAAAACTGTGGTTGAGACACAATCAGAAGGGTCTGCTCTGAAGTCCCAGCAGGATGATCTGTCAGTTCGGCTGGACAAAGAAGTCAGCAGTCTTTCCATTATCATGGAAGAAATGAAGCTAGTGGATACCAAGCACTCTCAGCTCATCACCAATTTCACAGTATTGCAGGGTATGAAATGATGCACGTCTGGCACCCATACATTATTACAGCTTTCTATTAGTTTATACCTAAAATAGCAAAAAAATTTGGATAGACTTAAAAAAAAATAATCATGCACGAAAAAAAGATACCCAAAAGAAACAACCAGTTCTTTTGTTGTTTTACTCTGAAGACAGTTGGGTTTGAGTTCGAAAGATGAATTTAATGCAGTGGATCACACCTTCTGCTTTTACTTTCTGATATTACACCTAGTGTTAAATGTAAAACAAGGTAATTCTGGTGACAGACCACCCAGTGTTTGGTGCCTGAAAGTGTAGGAACAAATACTCATCTGGGTACAGGAATCTCCTGTCATTCACATGTACAAATATTTTTAATTGTTTGAAAAAGAGGTGATTCAAACAAACTGTGCCATCTTGTATTAAAAAAAAACATAGATGTAAATATTAAACAAATGAAAGCTGAAGGAGGAAACCAGAGAGAACCATGGGACAACATGCAAAGTCTAGAGGCAGGAATCGAACCCGGACCCTGGCGGTGCAAGGCGACAGTGCTAACCACTAAGCCACCATGCCTCCATTTTTTTAAATTTAGGTTGTAAATTTTCAAGTTACAAAATAAAATAGAATTAAATTACTATATAAATGTACAGTATAGAAGTATACAGTAGAAGTGTAAAAATATGGTGTATGGGTATGACAGCAGCGGTAGTAGTGTAAAAGTAGTGTAGAAATATTACTGTTTTATTGCACCTTTTGGGTGATGCTTTTTAATCAGAAAGTTGAAACAGAATATTGCATCTTACTTTGTTTTAGTGTAGATTGAAAGGTTATGCATCCAACCAGGGTTTTATGAATTAGTGAAAAAACAATCAACAATCAGATCACCTGTGTAGCTGGGGTTGATTAGAATGGGCTCCCACATGGGGTCATAGTCATAACATTCATTGGTACTTGTACAGTAAATGCAGAATTTGCAACTAAGCAAAATGAATAGTTAACTCAGTCATAAAAACACAATTGCATATATAAATGTCTGAACAACCAGTTTAGTACTTCTTTTATGTTTTGTAGGCCCTCCTGGTCCAAGGGGTTCCCGTGGTGAAAAAGGCCCACCTGGGGCAGTTGGTCCTCCTGGTCAGAAGGGTGAGAGAGGTGATAAAGGAGAGGCAGGTGATCCAGGTGCTCAGGGAGAAAAAGGAAGCGCTGGCCCTTTTGGTTTTTCAGGTGTCCCAGGTATGCAAGGGCTTCGAGGTAGCCCAGGACCGAAGGGATCACGAGGGTCAGGAGGCCGTGCGGGCCCCCAAGGCACAAAAGGAGAGCCTGGCACACCTGGACAGCCAGGCAAAGATGGGAATCCAGGGCCCATTGGTTCTCACGGGCCCCCAGGTATTCGTGGACCATTTGGTCCTGTAGGGGATCCAGGACAGACGGGACTACCAGGGCCTATGGGACCTCCAGGACCTCCAGGATTACCAGGCAGGGCATCACCAATACCAACGATACCTGTCCCACCAGAACGTGCTCCACTGCTGGTGGCAACAAGATCACTGCCAGGTAAGACACGTCACCAAGACAAATTGCGTAAAGAAATTAGATTTTGGCATTCATTGCTCAACATGCTGCACCAACTGTAAATACTCCGTACATCTCAATCAGTGGGTACAATCACATAGTCACATATCGTCCAGCTCTAACATCTGAATTAGATACCAAAGGTCCTAATTTTTTAGGAAATGTAGAAGAATGGCATAAACCCCCCAAAAATTAATTAAACCTATATATATATATATATATATATATATATAAATATAAGAGTAGTTTAATTCTTTAAAGTAATAGTGTAATTAAGCAATATCACCTGAGGTAGAGTACTGTACTGCTGGATTTACAGTAGCACAGCTGTAATGCGGTCATCCTGTAGGTGTCAAAGCCGTGCTATATCAAGCAGTACACTATCACCTCGAGTGGGATATGTATCTCTTTCTTTAACACCATTTATTATCGACAGATCGTGATTTCTTTTTTTATTTAACTACTTATTTTGTATCAGGATGTAACATGTATCCTTTCGCAACTGGTGGAAGTAACTAACCGTGACTGGCGGAGCTGGTGACCAACAGTTAGTGTATTTAACAGTGATGAAAGTTGCTTTAGGTTCTTGGTGAGGAGAATAAACCATGGAGGTAGTGGACAGTCCAATCTTATAAGTTTTCTTAATATTTCCACTTATCCTCCTTTACAATATCAGCTTTGTTAACTTCCTGGTTCTGGCTTGAATCCCAAATAGCGTAAAATGGAAAGCTAATGTGCTATGTTGGGTGTACAATCTCAATGTCACACACAGTAGTGTCCTTGATGAGGGACTGGAAAGTGGTTTAGAAGTCAGCCTTGTGTTAGGAGCTAGTTAGCTTTGCAGCCATAAATAAAAGAACACTGACAGTTTGGAATGACTTTA
>JAOVVB010000043.1:20286522-20328157 GCA_028570985.1 Heterobranchus longifilis
CCTTTTTCACCACGGTGTTGATGTGACAGGACCATGACAGGTCCTGCGTGATGTGAACACCGAGGTATTTGAAGCTGCTGTAACCTGCTGTAAGCTATGTCGCCACGTCTCATTGGGATGGGACCACAGCATAGCGAGATGGAACGAGTCGGCCAGTTGATGAGGGGGTTGTGACGATGTAACCAGGGGAACCCCAGCACTACTGTTCTGGCACCTGGGTTACCAGAAATGAGATTCGCTCAGAGTGAGGTCCGAGCCGTAGTATGACTGGGGCCATCCTCTGCGTCATGCGCCCCCGACTTAATTGGCTGGCCGGCCAGGGAGACCAACAGAATTGTGGAAGGGAGCAGGCTAACTGGAATTCCCAGTGCCACAGCTAGCCTCACGTCAATAAAATTTCCTGTGGCCCCCGAATCAACGAGCGCCTCAGTTTGGGCTCTCCTGATCCCGGTTTCTGAGAATGTAGCTGGTAGGAAGAGTCTTGCATGACAGGGTCTTGACTTTTGGGTCGGACCTGACCCCCCTGGGGTGACCCCGTCTGTGGCATACTGCGCCACAGGTGTTGCTTGTCCCCTGGGAGCCCTGTGGGCTGCTACACTGAGGGTGAAGCGTGGCAATGCCTATCAGCATGGGCTCTCCCATGTCTTTCAGCTCTAGTTCTTCTTCAGCCTCAAAATCAGGGACAGTATATGAAGCCTCAGGCTCTGTCTCCATGGGCAGAGATGAGACTTCGCGCCTATAGCTGGGGGAGCAACCGGCTAGGTGCTTAGAGCGGCTTTTGTTGGGTGGAGGAGATGTTCCCGGCCTGAAACAGCCGGACGCTCCGGCCTGACGCTCACGAAGTTATCCACCCAGATGGCTAGCCTATAAAACTCCTCCAAATCCTGTGGAGGATCACGTATGGCTAGCTCATCCTTCAGCCGCTCGGAAAGCCCTTGAACATACCACCCATTCCACCGCGAACTGGCAGCCCAAGTGCGAAACTCGACTGTGTAGTCTGCAACTGATCGCTCCTCTTGACGAATGAAAAGGAGGGACGACATTACACTACTCGCAGTATGCTGATGGTGAAATGTGGCCCTAAGTGCCTCAACGAAGGTACTTAGGGTGGCGTGTTCAGAGAGGAGGTGCTGCCACACTGCAGTAGCCCACTCTAGTGCTCTGCCTGTAAGCAGAGACACCATAAATGCAATCTTCGGCCCTTTCTGATGGAAATTGGGAAGGTTGCAGCTCGTGATATCAGTGAGCACTGCAGGATGAAGGCATTGCACCTCTCTGGTTCGCCCACATACGGTTGTGGAGGTGGTAGTCGAGTTTCGGCCACCAGATGGGGTAGTTAAACCACTGATCCGGGGGCGTGAGCCGATTTTTTTGGATGTGACGCGCGCCTCAAGCTGCCCAAAAATTAGTTTATTAAAAATTAGCTTATTAATAGTCAGGGCTTCATCATCCTTATCAAGCACTCTCGCTTGACCCTCAACTATTTCCTGCACCCTCTCCAAGCCTCACCACGAGATGTTTTAATGATTATATGAACCCTGACGCAGGGCCTTAGAGGGGGTCAACGAAATAGAAGTTTGCGAGAGTGCTTATGATACGCACGGGAAGACCTTCCCGTTTGGAGAGGGCGTGGGATTATTAAATAGAAACTTAAAAAGAAATAAAGAAAACTGAAAACACAAAAACAGAGCTCCACCGTCTATGCGAGACCAAGCGGGGATCTGGAAACTGAAACAAAAACTAATATCCTCTCAGGGCCTGTGCCCTTACCGAGGATTTATTAGAGAGAGAGAGAGGGGTTGTGTTTTTTGGTTAAACTTTATACTTAACCTTCTCTCTCTCTCTCTCTCTCTCACCGGCGTCTTAAAGAGACAGAGACTGGGCCTTTGCATCTGTCTTTTTCTGCGCACTTTGTCTTTGGCCCTGATATCTTACCGGTGCTACCTAAATGATCACACGAAGTGTCGAGGTATCAGGACCGTTATATAAACACGCCGCCAGGTGCGGCTCGTTCAGGCTGAAACTATTGCTGCCTTGACCTAAAAAAAAAAAGATTGATGAAATAAATTGTCCTAGAGAGTAAAATTAAATAAAAAATTGATTTCTCCAATAAAAGTAATAAAAGAATAAAAAATGTAAAATATATAGAAATGTTAAAACAATGTAGGCTGAAATATGTACAATATTTACAAAAGATAGCAAAAAAAACCTATTAAAATAGAAGGGTACAAATTATGTCGAATTTACAGACTACAAAAAGAAATGATAAACTTTGCCCCATAAAAGTCTAGAAATATAGAAGTGTAAAAAAAATTATAATTACATTATAACAGCATTCTATGTGTTTTGTTTATTCACAGTTAGTTTCATATTGTGTTTGTGTGTGTGGGGCCCGGGCCTGATAACCTATCACATGAGTGAGTGCAGAGTAAGCAGTGGTCTAGCCCTAGTGTGTGTGTGTGTGTGTGTGGAACTTGCTAGTACTCAGAGTCAATGCAATCTTTTCATGGGGATTTGCTTCCAACAGCCCCCTCTCCCTTTTTTCCCCTCACATTTTCTCTATACTTTTTTTTTGCCTCTTGTCTGCATTATGGGTTCAGGAAGCAAAATTAAGTTTGTCATATGTGAAGTACTGCAGTTTGCTGCCTTCTGTGTTCCATTTCTCATTGTGATGCAGCGCTCTGCCTTCATCCTAGCACAAGCGAAGGGCCAGACACAGTCCTCTGGTGGACACTCTAGCATGGTTTACTGGTTGATTGTGTCTTCATGCATTGCCTACCTGACAACCGTGGCTCTTGTTGTGTGGCTGCCAATTAAGTATATGGTGTTCAAGAAGAAGAAAGCCCTGGTCGGGAGAAAGAAATGGTAAGAGAGCTCATAGGTTCATAGGTTTATGTGTACTGTGTCTAACTGTCATATGTACAGTATCATAATTACACACCATGATTATTTAGAGTCAAAAGGTGATAATGAAAATGCTGCTGTTTTTTTCCTATTAAAACTATGCCATGAAGCATGGTAGTGTTTACAAGTTTGTTTAAGCGTATGTAATTGAGTCGATTTATTATTATTATTATTTTACAGTATTATTATTATTATTATTATTAGTAGTAGTAGTATTTGTTTTTGTGAGATACGCATTTAGCACTAAGTCATTAACAACATTTCTCATTGTCATTTCTCATTGTCACGGAGCCATTGTCATACAAATTCTCACAATCTACACATACGTAATCTCCCACCCTGTTTGTGCTGTTTTGTCATTAAAATGAACAAAAATTTTCTTTTTCTTTAGGAGACCTGTTGCTCTGGCTTATGTCCTCCTCTCCACACTACCCACTTTTGCATTCCTTATAGCCAGTTCCGAGGTAAAGAGAGCATGTTGGATAATAGTCATTAGTCATCAATAGTCTATTAGTGATCTGTATTTTTGTTTGGTAAAGTGGGGAACTGTCTAAAGTTTTACATCATCCCCAGTTTATATTGGCAATTCAAAGAGGGTCTGTGCATGTGAGGAGTGCAACTTTTACACAGTGCTACCCTATTAAAGACATTAGGTAACTATGCACAACAGCTGCTTGTTGTTATAAAAATCCTCTAAATTCATGAACGCCTTAATGCTGTTTCGGACTCCTCATGGTGCTCTTTGGAGACTCTCCTATAATGTGTAATGGTTGAGAAATGCAAATGGATCTCTGTTCCCAGGTGTTTCACCACTATATTGTATCATTGCTTAGGGAAACCACAACCTTATTTCGGGCACACAAACAACCTTATTTGGGCCCATAATAGGATGTAACAAGTAACAAGCATGGCTGTAACAGCTACAAATGCTGCAAAAGAAACAGAACTGTTTCATCGGAGCTTGTCATATAGTTGTCATATAGGCCTCTACTGGCCTATCTTCACTTGTTTCTTACATCATAGGCTCTTTTGACTACACACTACATACTACAATTTTAAGTTCAAATTAACTGGATGCATCATATAAAAGAGACTTAATAACTCACTTTTTATAATTTTTTTATGGCCTAGGGATATGTTAAAACTGTTTATTGGTGCTTACGTCTTAGCCACCTTTTTTGACTGTTCATCTAATTCTGATGTTTTATCTGCACTTATTGTAGGAATTTGTCTATTTTTAAAAAGGTCTCTAATTCTAAAACTGAGGTGACAGCAGATGAAGGAGCAGTGTAGAACGATTAGTAATAGTGTAAGAAACAAATGTTGATCCTTGAATTAATCAGTGCACTTTGTCACATGATCATTTTAAGTTTCTGGGATGGCTTGCTTAGCTGATCGCTGATGCAACAGATTGGTAAAGAGTCAACTTAATTTTTTTTTTCCAATTGCTTGTAAAATGAGGACCATGGCTTAAAAAACAGGTACAGTACTATGATTGTCTTGATGAGATAATAGCAGAATCTTTACACTAAGTAGTTGGTGCTTATGTGAAAAAAAAAAAAACACCACATGAGTCACTTCAAGAGGGATGAAGTTCAGATTCTTGATCATTTCAAATTTACTGAGAAGAAGAAGAAGAGGAAGAAGAAAGGAGACGGAACAGTGTTAACTGAGGATGAGAGCCCGAGCTGTTGGAGTGAGTAAGTGTGTTGTGTGTGTGTGTGTGTGTGTGTGTGAGATGTGATAAAGTTTGACTAGAAAATTTTCAGGGGGAGATGGAGGGTAATAGTTAATAGCATAATAGCAGATTGCAGTTTAGGAATGTTTACAACAGATGAGTGTCCTTGTGTGTGTTGTGAAAAAGTTTGACCAGACATTTTTTAGGGGGAGATGGGTTTGATGATTAATGTGTGTAGGGGTAGATGGGTTTGATGATTAATGATTGATTGTGTGTGTGTGGTGCACATGCGTGTACTGTATCTCCATGCATGGGGAATGTTTTAATTTCTCAGTAGGGTAAAACATTCACACAAGGATAGAAATACCTAACAGTTTAGATTTTTTGGGGATGTTTTACTAGGCCCATAAATTGATTTATCTCTTAACACTAAGTGTAATTAACACTTAAGGCATTTCTTCTCTTTTTCTTATTTTGCCAGTTTGCACTCTGCAATACTGTATACATTCCCTCATCCCCAGCTACTGTTTGTGTAACCTGCAGCAACACAGTAATTTCCCTCACGGGACCAATAAAGTATGTCGATCTGTCTGTCTGTCTATCCATCCATCCATCCATTTTAGAAACTTTTCTTAAAAATTTAGCAATACATCTGAGGTAAAAGTTAAAGTTCTTGATCGTTTAGCCTTCTTTCCTCTGTCACTTAACCTTCATGAATGGACGTTCTGTTAGCTGTCAATGCTACGTGTCATTGCAATGAAATTTTTAGAAACTTTTCTTAAAAATCTTTGGTAAACGTTCTTTATGGTTTTGTCCTGTTTTCCCTGTGTCACTTGGCCTATGAACTGGTAATTAAAAGCACTGTACTTATTAAATTTACCCGCATTGCATGCAGAATACAATTTAATCTCATCAAGACAAGCAGTCTGAAGAGTACCTAATTTTTAAGTTATGAACCTCATTTTACGAGCAGTGAGGGAAACTTAGGATGACTCTAATCCAATCTGCTGCATCAGCGATCAGCTAAAGAAACTATTTCAGAATTTTTAACTGACCTGATAATTCGAGAATCAATGTTTGTTTCTTCCACTATTACTAATGATTCTACACTGCTCCTTCCTCTGCTGTCACCTCAGCTCTAGAATTAAAGACCTTTTTGAAAAATAGACACATTCTGCATTTTAGCTACACAGCAGAGGTGACCTTCTTTCTTTCATCTTCTACCAAATTCTTAAAACTAGACCTCTGTGACCATTTGTATAGCATACTGCTTCAGCCCCATGGAATACAGTATACCTCCTGGATTATTGTGCTACATGCATCACTAAGTTTAACATCCAGCAGTTTTTGTAAGTTGCTCTGGATAAGAGCGTCTGCCAAATGCGTAAATGTAAAATGGCATATCCTCCAACATATACAGTACAATATGACCAAATGTCATGTATTTCCACCTGACCATCATGCCCACATGTTGACCATCCCCAAACTGTTGCTACAATTCTGGAAGTATTCAGAAAATCTTTGTATGGAATGACCCAGCAAACATGATCTACTATGTATAGGTGGATTCCATGAAGAAATGGTTTGCAAAAGTTGATTTGGTATAGTCTGCGCAGAGCACTGACCTCAAGCTTGCCATCTGTGTGCTGGGCTTTTTGTCCTGACATCAATGCCTGGCTTCAATATTGCTCTTGTGGCTGAATAGAAAATTCCCAGAGTATTTTGCCAAAAACAAGTGGAAAGCCTTCCTAAAATTTGCTCACTGTTATAGCAGCAAAAGGAGACCAACTTTCAAAGTGAATGTTCAACATGCACTATTGGGTTTAATGGTCAGGTGTCCACAGATTGTCGGCCATATGTACTGTAGTGTAATTCTGACCCAGCTTCGATCAGCATGGCACAGAAACCTTTAGGTTTTTGAACATTCAGGTGTCTACAAATAGCTAAGAATAATTTCCCCTTAGCTAAGGAGAAATATACAGAGGGTGAGTTTGAGGCCATAGCTTGGCCCATGTAACAGTGGCGCAGTGGCTATTTACATTGCACATAGACAACCTGGCTTTATTAGTCCTTTTTGCTACACCTGGATTTGGATAGGGACTAAGTATTCTCATAGTTCTCACAGTTATATTTTAAGAAATATTATGGCCCACATTTTAACTCACGGCTTTATGTGTTTTAAATGTGTTTTATATCTTTCGTTCTGCCCCTTTTCTAGGTGCAGATTAGAAATGATATGCAATTTGATACATTTACTGAAATCCCTGTGTCTTTGGTCCTATTTTCACTCATCCTCATTGATATTGTGGAACGAATCCGACATTGCAGACTTACTGGTCGTGGTAAAAACTGTTTTCTTTTCTTCTTCTTTTTTTTTTTTTACTTGCATGAACACGATTTTTTTTCACGAAAAATGCATCCTGATCTATAAAATACTATTTAGTTTATTATAAAATGGATTATATTGTATAACAATTCTTAATTAAAACATCTTTCCACTCATGAAACTTAGAGTTTCAATTTAGCATTCTTTGTGTTATGCATCATGATGCAAAAGGATGTATTTCGACATTCTTAATTAGTACGTATTAATATGTTACTAATATTGATATTAAAGTGGTTAATTATTTCTATCTTTGAACACAAGATAAACAAACCAACATTTATGTATGTGTGGGTGTGTGTGTGTGTGTGTGTGTGTGTGTGTGCAGCTAATGAATTACATCGAAATGCAGACATCCCAACCCTTAGTCACACTGGGATGATGATGCCAATAGCCAGTAATGCTGCTGGACCATCTCTTCTAGCAGCAAGTACTACGCAGAATGGAACAAGAGCAGCTAATGGATCCACTCCAAGATTACCTGGAACAACTGCAGTTACAGGGATCTCAGGCAATGTAATGGTCGCTGGGCCAATTCCAGCCAACATGGTGGGCCCAGCTGTGCCCAGCAATGGAGCAGTTGGACCAGCACTGTCAGACAATAACCAGAGGCAACCATATACTTTACCTGGGGTTTGTCCAAGCACTGGCCTACCCTTAGGAACTTCTCAGTATGCCACTGCATACAGAGGGCCACTCCGTTTTTTACTGGCAAGTGATGTACGTGCTGAGGCCTTTGCAGATAGTTTCTTGTTCTGGTTGGACACAGCAGAAATGCTGAGAGTTGTAAATCACACCACTGTCTACTTCTCGGGTTGGGCTTCACCAGTGTACCTCTTCTGCTTTCTTTCAATGCTGCGATTGGTTCTAATGCCCCACAATTCACTTCTCTCAACACTGGGGGTGGCTTTACAGGATCTCCCCTTCCTGATTTTAAGAGTGGCCCTTCTAGCCATTTTTGGTTTTGTCACACCAGTCATATTCGTTATGAAGAACTTCTTGGTGTGTTTGGCTTACATCTACTTCAACTTCATGACCAAGCTTAAACTTTTCAACACGGAGAGGATGTTTTGACATGCCTAGTGATTTACAAAATACAGTAAACTGAACAGCAAAGGAAAATTATGATATTATGATATGTTATATTACATCTGAACTACAGCGAGGCTGAATTAGAAATAAATCTGATTAGTTTGTTACGATGCAATAATGTTGAGTATTTTCTCATTAACAAAAAAGCACAAATATCCTCTTAAAAATATTTTATTACTACTTGATGCATAATTCATTGTATGACAATGAGGAATTGTCAGTGCCATAAGACCTGTGTTAATAGGACTGGTCAAATGAAATCTCACATTCTGCACTTTGACATAGCAAGTGGATTTAATTATTTCTTATTTCATGTTATTTAATCTTAATTGTCATGTAGATTAAATGTGCATACATGCCTTGCTATTCATAAAAAATGTTTTGCATTTGACATGTTTTAGCCAGTAGGCCAAAAGATGAAAAGTATGTACCAATAGTAAAATGCAAGCCGAAAATGTTTCATGAAAAATGCATTGTGCACATAAATGCTCATGTGGAGTAGGCAAAATAAGATAATTACTTTTTCTTGCCTCATGACTAATACGCCTTTCCCCCTACCCCACCTCAACACACACAAATGGATGTTCAGTTCAGAACTTCAGTTCAGTTCATTCCGTTTTACTGTCTTTTTGCTAATATTACATCACACCATTTAGGTGATGTAATATTACATCACTGCTGGAACTTGCTCCAGGCAGGTCTGCCTCTGTTGATATTCAAAAAAATTAAACATTTAAAAAGCTGGTATAAGGTATAAGGCTCTAGTTGTTGGTTTGGGGATCTGAGGATCCAGGTTCGAGCCATGCATACAACCCACCCACTGCATGCAGTGCCAGTCCCAAGCCTGAATAAAAATGGGAGGGTTGCGTCTGGAAGGGCATCCGGTGTAAAACCTGTGCCAAGTTGTTGTGCGGATTGATGGTCTGCTGTGGCGACCCCTCGACGAGAGCAGCAGAAAGATTAGCAATAACAACAACAAAAGGTATAAAGGTGTAATCATAGATAGAGATGTTACTCTTACATACTGTTCAACTCACAAACAGCTAAATCCTACATTCTTTTCACTATTATTTTCTTCTGAGGTATGTGGCATGGTATGACTACAGGTTCACTGAAAATATCCTCAATGGCAGCTTTGGTGTCATATTTATTAATAAAGAGACATTTCAAAAAGGTTTGAATACACACAGCAGAACTCAAAATGCCATAAGGTATTAATAAATATTTAACATGACTGACGTGCAATCCACAATGACAACTGGATGATATGTTTAAAATGTTATCCCTTTGTGGGTTCATGTTCGAGCACAAATGCAATTATTCATTGTGATAATGGAAATCTGACAGGAGGAAGCACTATGTAAAGACAGAAAGTGCTGTGGTAGTGTGTAGATGATTTTCCTGTTTTACTGTGTCCTGTATTGGGGCCATAAAACAGAGGTCATTCACAAAAGCAGGTCACACACTTCCTTTTAAGTTGTTTCCTCTGTATTTTCCTGTTTTAATGCAGATGTCAGTAAGAGTACTTTTTTTTTTCCTACTGAATGTTGGCATCTCAGAGGGAACATTATGACCTGCTATAATAAACTGGGTTACATCTGTTGTAAAGGAAACTCTTCTCTTGGGTGGATAACACATAAAGCACTCTATAACTAAATATTTTGAAAAAAAAAAAATCATAGAATGACATGGATAATCTAAACCAGTGTAATATCTTACCTGGATATTGTATTCTTGTCCTTGACCTTGTAAGTACTGCTGTTGTAATCATACATTGTCATACAGAACAGACTTTAAACACCTATAGTATTGTTTGACTTTAAGGTATACACCTATATCTAGATCATTGAAAGGTTGCTTTATCACTACGTAAAAGTGTTAAATATAGGTATCTGAATTAAATTGTATGAATAATTCCTAATTAGACTATCTGCAGGGTGGGTGAAAATTAACGAGGCAATATTTAATGACTATAGAACATGTGGTATAACTGGAGCATCACCCCATTTTGCTGTTACTGCGCATACATGGTTAGCAAAAACAAGAAAAAAAAGCAAAACAAAAAAAAGTGCTGGCACTTTCCAGGGCATTGGCTAAGACGACGTAGACCTCATGAATGGACTGTAAGAAGACTAAATCTCACTCCATGTGATTTTTTTACTGTGCAAAGCAGGAGGTGTACAGGACAAAGCCTCGCACACTCCAGAAAACTGTGCATTCCATCCCTGGCTGTTTGAGGGAACTGGTTGACGCCTCTGTTGCCTACATTAAAATTTTCATTTTCCTATGTAATAAAGTACATGTACAGTTTGTTTAGAAATATTTGTATTGTTTAGAAATATGGACAAAATAATACTGGAGTAAGGATAGATTACTGAAAGAAAAAAACAAGGGCAGCAGGGGAAACAATAAGATATGCGGGGCAGTGGTTTTCCAGGAATTAGTTTAAGCACCACCTTAGAAACAACAAAAAATAGTATATTCCAAAATGAAATAATTCATCTTTAAAAATGCCATTAATGACCAGATGATGGCGCTATACCTTAAAAGCTCTAAAACAATTCTAAAGGCATTTTGTCTGTTGAATCTGTAGGATGGATACCTTAAAATCAGCCTCAAGTGAATAAAGAAGTGCTTGTAAAGTTTACATTCATAAAGTGGATGAATTGAATCTGCCTCTATGCTTAAAATTGTGAAATGATTTAACATTTTTACATTCATAATTTTCTATTGTTAAGATATTTCTTACATTTGATAAACAAACTGCAATTACTAACAGCAGTAAAGATTTTTCCTTTTTCCTACTTAGGCTTTTTGTCTGGGGATAAAAGAATAATAAATAAGTAAATAAATAAAAACATGAATAAAGAACAAATATTTGTCAGAGGTTTACATACAATACACTTATCACAAATGTCATGGTAATATTTGATTTGGTCCTTTTTTAGGAAGAATGATAAAACATGCATCTTTAATGAATGAAAATCCCAAAAAACAATGTTTAGTTCATACATCAAAACATACATACACCTACTTGGTCTATTCATTCAATATTACTGAATGTCCTGAAATGTCCTGAAAAGGCCTCTCTTTCCTGCTAGTGATCAGGACTGATTAGAGCTGGTAGCTTTACTGTGCTAACACAAAATGCTCATTTGATTGACCAAACCTACAGTCCAGTGGAAAAGTCTAAGAAAGAAGACTGTAGATTGTAGACACATCCACTATGTCACTATGAGCCATTTCCAAATAACCGCAGATTCCAAGAGTCAGTTTCTAAAAGTTTATGTATAAGTAAGTTATTTTACTTTAGTTATTTAGTTACTTTAGTTAAAATTTATAGTTAGTTATATTACTGTCGTCACCTTGAGCTGAGAGGAAATTGTTTTTGATGGTCACAAACAACCCAATAACCCAACCACTAAGGCACAGAAATGCTATGAACTGGAAGCTTCTGGAACAAAGTGTCACTGTCTACAGTCAAGTGAGTTTTGCATCACCATAGACTGAAATGCTGCCGGGGAAGAAGCCCCTGCTCCAAAACCCATACCTTCAAGCTTGACTAAAGATTACAGTACAGCTGACCACGTGGACAAAACATGCAGTCTTCTGGAGGAAAGTTTTTTTTCAAAAAAGTTGTAATATATTACAACTTGTGCACCAAATTCTCAGGGTTTTCTTTTATTGAAAGTGAATGGTGTAGATTACATTCATTCTTCCCCAGGAAAAAAATCCATAAATCACTGCAAGCCCAATTATCGCAAAGAGATTCATGTTCATGACAAGGGTCAATCGATTAAAAACAGCCAAGCATCAAGGACATGATCTGTTTTTAGAACAACTCTGAACATGACCCTTTTCTATTGTGTGTTATTCATCATCTCATTTTATCTCGTTTTCTTATATAATCAATAAGGAAACTGGGGAAATTAAGTGTCCATTTGTATTCATCTATTTTACACAGTGCTTCCTTTACCATCACCTTTACCTGATAAAGGTACATGTTCTTGTTCTCAACCAAGCATCCCTTCATCCATCTTTTTTGTTTTTATTAGTATATTACTAACTCTCAAATCTCTGTCTAAACCTTTCACAAGCCAATGCAGAAACACCAATATTGGGTATTTATAATCTCATTTAGACTTGAAAAAAAATTGTAATATGTTAAAGTGAGTGCATCTCAGTAACCTCGTTTAATGCACACCCATGTCTAAATTATCTTTCCTTTATACACTTAGGCTGTGTTCATGCTTGTAGTTTGGTTCTCGTGGTTCAAAATGATTTAATTTTAATTCTCTAGCATAAAACCCTGGTTCGGTTACCGTTCACACTGGCATTTTCAACATCATACCAAAAGACACAACAGAAGGAATGAAGATTATATACGGTAGTATCTTTACCACCCAGTTGCAAACCATGAAAATGCAAGGTGACGTATAAACACAAACATGGCTCCACATGGCGAATAAAACTCGCCATTGCACCTAATGTTTTTGTATTGCAACTAGGTGCCAGTGGGCTTTCAGGTGTGCTCCTGTGCTCTCATATGCTGTATATAGTGCATGTTCTTGGATGCACATTATCATCAACATTTAATTTTGCAGCGTAACATGACATAGGTAGGACTTTTTTTCACTCTATGCTCATCTAAACCATGCCCCTACATCAGATGTCAGAAATACAGAGTCGACCAGTTTAAATCAACTTGCACCAGAGTTCATTTTAATCTAACCAAATGTGTCAAGTGTGCACACACCCTTAAATTGCTCAATACTCTGCTTCAGCCATCTTTCGCTCTCAGTTGCCTCACCCATCTTAACTCTCCTATCATTCTTCCTCTTTTTTATATAGCAACAACGAAAACAAAGAATGCTTGAGAAATATGGTAAAATGGTAAAAAAAAAAAAATTGCACATACAGTAGGTGCATATTTTTTCTTATACCACTTTCTCTTTTCTCATATCAAATAACTGCATCTTAATAGAAGGAATTTAAACAGAAAACTGAAAGCATTTGGTTTGGCATGAATAAATGAATAAATAATGAACGGAAGATTTTTTTTTTATAACTTAACTCCTCTTCCATTGTACCTAGCTCTTAAATTTTTTGATAATTATCTGTCAGTGGAGTAAACAAAATGTTTATTATTAGTTGAAAATGAAATATACTAATAATTTAATAATTTATATTAATAATTTTAAAAGGTTAAACTTCTTAGAATATTATATGTTAAGATATAATATATTACATATTAAGATATATTAGTTCATTAGTTCATGTATTCATTTATATTCAAGATGTTTTAATTGAAATTATATTTTTTGTAGCCCTCAATCACTTAAGACATGAGAAGACAAAAGTTAATGGACAACTCAATGGATACTTATCGGTCAGTGCAGTAAATACTGTATATCAGATAAATTAACCAATATTCAAGATTTATTATTACATTGACATTTTTTGCAGTATGAAGGTTACTGGGTTAGTTTTTTGGTCTTTTTTTCTTACACTTTTTTTTTCTTTGGTATTAGATTTGCTTTAACGAGAAATGCTGACTCTTCCTAGTGTCTGGTCTGACCCCCTATTTCCTGCTGATATTCCATGTGTACATACTGAACCAGTTTATGACACTGTGCATGAGAGACATGCAGAATCAGGAAGGAGGATGCTGACAGTACAGTTTGAAATATTCAGAAGAATTCTACTCTGTTATTAATCTTGTCGCACTTCCTTTTTGTTTCCAGGAATGGGTCTACTCCATATCGTCCATCCATTGACATATACTGACATAGTCAGACTGGGACTTTCTTACATGAGTATGCGAGTTAAAACTAGTTTTATATATAATCCCCTGCTACCCTAATGCACTTATTCCAACATTTCACTACTTGGTACAGTAGATACCATCAAGGTAGAAGTTTTCTCAGTACACTAGTGCCATGATCGGATTGCCTGCTTCATGTCTGAAACGCTTTATTTCTATGAATAAAGATACAGAAACTGTACAATATGTATAAAATGTATACAGAAATCAATTAGCATGCATTTAGGATCTTTTTATTTTCCTGTCTCTGAGGTCTACAAACAATTATTTGGACTTCATGCTTGGTTTGTGCTCTGACATGCACTGTTAACTGTGGGACCTTATATAGACAATTGTGTGTCTTTCCAAATCATGTCCAATCAACTGAATTTACCACAGGTGGACTGCAATCAAGTTGTAGAACCATCTCAAGGATGATCAGAGGAAACAGGATGCACCTGAGCTCAATTTTGAGTGTCATGGCAAAGGCTGTGAATACCTTTGTACATATAATAAAAAAAATTTTTTTTTAAATAAATCTACAAAGATTTCAAACAAACTTTGTTTACGTTGTCATTATGTGGTATTGTTTGTAGAATTTTGAGAAAAATAATTAATTTAATCCATTTTGAAATAAGGATGTAACATAGAAAAATGTGGAAAAAGTGAAGCGCTGTGAATACTTTCCGGATGCACTGTAAATAACTGATGTTTATAATTGTACATGCTGGTGCAGGAATTACACATTACCACTCACTAACATATTTGTTCATTCAGAATCAGAACAATTTGCAACACATTTTTTTTTTTTTATCTCAGGCAAATATTTCTACCTTTGTTCACTGCTGTCACTTCTCAAAACACATAATAAAAGGAAGGGGTATATGACATGTGATTTCCTGATGATATTCCAGGAGCAGTTAAAAAGACATGTTTTAGCATTTCCGGAGTTGAAATCCCAATCCACAATGGCATCAAGGACAGTAACAGAGGCAGGTTTAACACATTTTTATGTCAGACCTAATTCAGTTTTCTAATTATCAGTTATACAGTATACAGAAATGTTTCTTAGTTCCATCTCTTTTTTTTTTTTACTTAATTCATTGACTGCAATTTCTTTGTCAGATGCAATAGCCACTTTTCAACTGACCACATAAAAACAGTTCCTTCCTTTTTTAATCATACTTCTTATGATTAAAACTTACTCAGTAGCTGCAAATTTTGATCTCAGCATGCTTGTTCCTATCCACTGAAGTAAGGAATGACTAACCGGGGTCAGAATAAAATAATTTGAACTACTTTTTATTTACAATAAGATACTTCTCTTTTGTCACAGTTGATGATTATCATGTCAAGAGTAATGTGCATAGACGGGTGAAAAGTTTGAATAATAGGAAACCAGCGCTGATGACAAACCGTGCAGGGGACGGCCATCAAGTGTGGGGGATTTTCAAAGTGGATTCGAGAGTTAACTTCAACAATGACACAATGGCACTGCTTTCGATTAAGACTATGTTAAGTAGACTGCATGGTCTATGTCAGTTAAATAAAAAAAACATTATGCCCACTTTTGTATTATTTTCAGCACCACCCTCATATATACTGTACATATATAGAATTATATTGATCGAATCATAGGCAGGCCAGTCAGCGCGTCCAAGCGTAACCCCAGTCCATCAAACTGGACCAGAGCGCAATAGAGGAAGGTGTAGTGAATCATGTCTTTTAATTCATATGTGGACATCTGTGTGTGTATGTGTGTTAGTGTCTTACCTGGCAATGAGATGGCAACAGGATGCACTGGAAAAAAAAAAGGCAAGCCAGCCAGCACAGGCAGTTGGATGCTCTGGAATGTGTTCAAACCTTGAGTTCTGGAATTCATGTGGATGTTACTTTGACCTGTAGCACAAGTTGGTGCAGACAAGTACATCCCTTCCTGGCAATGATATTCCCTACTTACTCTGGCCTCTTTCAGCACACACACAAAGAGAGGGAAAAAAAAGAGACAAGTGGTATTGATCCGCTTTACTCATAAAAATAAGCAGGAGTCCTACTCAAGTTACATGTTCAGTTTTTATTCTTATTATACCAAATACCAAAAACTATTCCATATGTGTAATGTCTGGTATAAAAGGCCAGGATGTACTGTATAGTTTTTGTGCATGACAACATACAAAACAAGTTGAAAGTTCAGACACACCTACTCTTTCAAGGGTTGTTCTTTATTTTGACTAGTTAATATTTTATATTTTTTAGATTCTTTAAAGTAGACAACTTTAGCTCTGATGAGAGCTTTGTACACTCTTGGCTTTCTCTCAATTAGCTTCATGAAGTAGTCACACGGAATGCTTTTTAAGACCAACAGTCTTGGGGGTTCCCACATACAGAATGTTGAACACTAATGTTGGCTACCAATAGTGCACATTTTTACTTTATTGTAAAAATGTGAAATGTCTTATGATTAAATGAACTTCTCCTCAGAGCAGAGGTAAGTTTTGGTCTTGCTTTCCTGGGATGGTCTTCATAAGAGAGCGAGTTACATCACGGTGCTTGATGGTTGATTTTAAATGCACTTGGCGATACTGTTCTTGCAAGAACTATTCCAGAACAGCTGACCGTCATGTCTTAAAATAACAACTGACTGTTGTTACTTAATTACCTAATGCCATATGTCTTATTTTATAGTTTTGAAAATATCTAATATTGTTCTAGAATGTGAAAATAAATCCAAACTTCTATCCAAACTCTTGACTGTAACTGTATGTACTTTAACCTCTGTTCATTCATTAACAGAAGTGGTTAGAGTAGCCAAAAATTGTACTCAAGTAAGAGTAGCTGTACTTCAAAATAGAAGTAGAAGTAAAAAGTAATAATTCAAAATATTACTCAAGTAAGAGTAAAAAAGTATTTGTGAAAAGACTTCTTAAATGCTGAGTAACGGTTTCATCGTGATGTCCGATTTATTATTATTTTTTTTTAGAAATTATGTAAGCAGCCAGAGAAAGTGGTAAAATGATGTACAGTACACATTCTGACATTTCCAAATCATGAGATAAATGAAATAAATAAAATAAATGAATAAAAATAAATATCTTTACAAAACAGCAAATTAAGGAAAAAAGAAACAGAAATTTCCTAATCTTACTTTTTTTTTTTTTACAACATTAAGCGTTTGAAACAAATACCTACTTTAGGTAACATATGTATGTTTGAACAGTGTAAACTATTTCCAGGGTAAGATATATTGTATATTCAGTTGCCCTCTAAATGGCTCAGCAGATAGAAAATAACAGTGGAACATGTACAAGAGGACTCACTTTATCATAAACTGTATTTTTTAGCCTCTAGCTTATTTGCTAATTATATGCTAACATTGCAACATTAAATAAAACAGCTAAACTAGCCGCAACATGTTTCCTCAGGTTAGATGTTGAGCTTTTATATGCTGAAATGTCTGTCTGTTTTGGCAGACAAAGAAGACACCACATTATGAAGCTGTTCTTTTCCATTTTTTATGTTTTCATTCACTGTCTACCATGGCTGAAGATTTTTTTACCCAGCTATGCAGCAAGTTTGTGTGTGGTCATGTGACTACATGTGGTTATTGTTATCGCGGCTGATTGGTTCAACAGAGTCATGTGATTATTGTTTCTACGTCTGATTGGTGAAACACAATCACATGGTAGATCCAGCGGCTGCATTTGTCTGGCAAAAATGAAGAATATCTGGAATAAATGGTAGAAAAGTAACGAGTCGAGTGTAGCCGAATGTAGCGGAGTAGGAGTAGCATTTCTTCCTCGCAAATCTACTCAAGTAAAAGTAAAAAGTATGGTGCAGTAAAACTAATCATAGAAGTCAATTTTTTTTTCAAAAGTTACTTAAGTAAATGTAACGGAGTAAATGTAACTTGTTACTACCCACCTCTGTTCATCAATCTCATTTTTTAAATGACCCAGCATGAAATGTTTGTTCTTCACTGAAGTGGTCCAGTCGCTTTGGCTTTGAACTGCATAGTCCAAAACGAAGCAGATCATATTATATTGCAAAGTATGTCTGACTGTGTGACCATTTCCTGTTTCTGACCACAGTTCTGCCAAACAATGTCTAAAGTCTAAATATATCAGACTAAAGAAATAGTACAATCGCCATAAAGCTGTCACTTACGAGGGAAATATGTTGTTTGATCATCAGCAGGAATTTATTCATTTCAGCTCGACTATGGAATTGATTTAAGCATCTACAACATTAAGTTTCATGCCTAAAATAATATACATACTATGCTAAATATGTCCCATATTTCAACACTGCACTACATAATTTTTTTTTTTGCTCACTCTTGAAGAAAAAGAGGTAGAAAATATGCTTGCAAGCCCTGAGGCAGTGTGAGTTTGAACTCTCCGTCAAAAATTTGTTTTTTGAGTAGATAATCTATTTGGGAACAGAAACAATGTCAGAGACTTTCTCAGTTGTCACTGAGGGCTATGCAAATCCAAACAGCGATGTATGTAATGGGATACTTCCCACCTTTCATTGTAAGAAAGGAGTAATCTAAGCCAACTGGAAAGAGCTCGACTACAGCATGACATAATCACACCTAGCCATTTCATTCAGAACATCAGCACCCTCATCAGCAGCAACCTTATTAATTGTGTACTAAAAGAGAAGAGACATTTAAACTAGAGTAAATTCTGAGTAAGGGTAATTCTGCTGGCAACCAAGTAATTATCTTCGAATGGTTCACTTTGGCCCTTGTATCAATGCACTGTGAATTTCATTATTTCCTCGCATACTGTACATAGTTGAAGCTGATACAATGTCAAAAGGTTATGAAAGTGAAGCAAGATTCCATCATTCCAGTCTCCAGGATCCTATCCCTATCATCTGGGAGGCACATGCATGAGAATAATACATTGCTCAACACAAAAATGTGTACATTCCCCAATGCACAATCAGGGGTTGCCACTGGACACTGGTGGCGTACAATGGTCCATTATATAGCATGTTATGTCAGGTTATTCAGCAATTGTACTAGTAGGAATGCTTATGTAGTTATCCATACAGTACTCTGTTCACACCTACAGTAGCAGTGAAGTTTGTAACCAACCTTCCTCCATCTAGTGAATTCACCACCATTATCATAGCTTTTGATTTATTGTTTAAAGCATGTGAATTAATCCTGCTCCTTTCACTTCTTAATTGACAGCGTTCATTCATTCATTCATTCATTCATTCATCTTCTATAGTGCTTATCCTACACAGGGTCACAGGAGGCCTGGAGCCTATCCCAGGAAACTTCAGGACTTAGGCGGCATAAACCGTGGACTGTGGAATTGTGTCTGTGTGCATGGAGTTTGCTAAATGGGATTCCTCCGGGTAATCCAGATTCCTCCCACAGTCAAAAAACATGCAGATTTTCACAGGAGGGGAGTTTTTCTGTAATACTATTCAGGAATTTCTTAGAAACCTATCCTCCAGCCTCTCCGAAGCTCATCATAACACCTAACCTTACCACCATGTGGGACAAACTTGCGCATACAGAATATGCACTGCATATATTGGAAGCCATTTGATATTTAACCACAGAAAATGTGATGGTGTTGGGGCGCCGGTGTTAAATAGAATGCTTGGGAAAAAATGTTTCGATGTTAATATTTCGATGGACTGTTTTAGGTTTGATTACAGTGTGCATTGTTGTGGCATTGTTTGCCTTGACTCATGCAATATCACAACATTTATTTCCACTCAGAGTAACATAAATTTTTAGCCATGATCTTGTATTTATGACAGGAGAGTTAAAACACATCGTAATGTTTTCTCTAGCACTTCCTAAAGAATTTCAGTTGGGTCGTTTGGGATTCATGTGTTTAAGAAATGAACAGCTAAGCACTGCATCATTCAGGGTTAAATACTTGTTCCAGCTGAAACAAATTAATCACTGCAGTAATTATTCACATAAACGTATTTGCTTATTAAATTCACATACCGATTTCCTTTTGGTCAGGGAGTCTACAATAAATGTAATATAAACAGTCGAATTTCCATGTCTCACTATGATCATTGTCCCTCCTTCCATAAACAAATTATCTCACTAGTTCAAAGGTTATTTTTCAACCTTTCCATCTGCTACAGTAAAAAGGATATCTGGTCTTGAGTGATTGTAATAATTCCAGGATCCATGATAGATTAAATGATGCTAAGCCATGGAGCAGTGCCAAGGCAATTCATTCGGAAATGCTTAAGCCTTCACTTAGAATTTTCCAATCGGCATAATAAATATGTAGCAATAAAGCCTGATAAGAAATCAAGCAATTCTATAAAGTAAATTTTTAACATTAAGGTAAAGTATAAATACCTGCAATAATAAATTTTATGATTTTTTTTTCTATTAAAAAAGATGATGGCTGTCAGGTCTACACCAAAAGTGGCACTACAGCACACTGCAGAAATCATTGTTACACTCCAGACCACCTGAGTGCAAGTGATAACAGCCCAGTTAACACTGTTAACTTAGCATATACAGTATAAGGACTTTCCACATAAACACATTCAACCACACTGTGAGATATATGCTCTGTGCTTTCAGTCATTACTAAGCTGTTTTATGTTGTTCTGCCTTACTGTAAATACCAATACTGTCCATATTACTATTACTATTGTTTTCATCCTTTTAACTAGGAACCATTGCAGTTCAACCAGGGATGTGGAGGTCATTGGTGACCACTGGCGGCCAATGGTGGACATTGTATTTATTTTCATCTTGTACGACTGTGATAGGACCTCCAGTCAATGTTCACATGCGCATTCACACACTACGGGCAATTTGAGAATGCCAATTAGCCTAATCTGCATGTCTTTGGACTGTGGGAGGAAACCGGAGAACCTGAAGGAAACCCACCAAGCATGGGCAGAACATGCAAACTCCATACACACAGACCCAACGCACCGAACCCGGGACCTGGAGGTGCAGAGAGACAGTGAGAAAAAAAATCACTTAGCCACTGTGCCAACATTACTTTTGTTTAATCCAGTTAAAATATGCTAAACCTCCTGACTTTTCATGTTTTAATGTTTATCAAATTGCCTACCTGTGTATACCTGTGTATAAATCTGGTATTTAACAATGGCCTGTTGTATTTAATGCAAAATTTCATGTACAATTAAATTGATTTCCATTATAAAATATTGTTCTAGCTGTTTTATTCCTCTTATAGTTTTATTGTCTTTACATATGTCACCATTTTCTTTTCATCAACTTATTTTCCCATTTACAGTAGTTATGTCAAATCCATGCCCGATTTAAAAACACAATTATTTCGTCTCTCTTTTTTAAAAGTAATTCTTTGAAAACAACTTCCAAGTTATATTTTTTTGAGATTTAAACTTCAGATAAAAAAAAAAATAGTAAAGGGTATTTTTCTCCCTGTGTGAATTTACTGTAGAAATGAAAAAGGGAAATGAGCAGATCTGAGGTTTCCTGGAGAACCAGGTTTGTACATGTAAAAGTTTCTATTGGCCTTTCATTTTCTTTCTCAAGTTATGTTATTTGTCTTTCTGATCTCTTCCTATCATTCCTGCTACATGGAAAGAAAAAAAAAAAGCATAAGTCAATTGAATCAAATAGATTTTAGATTTATGCAATATTAATAAAAAAAAATGCAACTCATTTACTGAGGTGATTTTGTTTTTATTAATTGATGCAGCTTTTCATTATGCATTAGTATTTTTCATGCCAACTTCAACTCATTCTAACCCCCTGGGGAGGAAACAGGATTTCCCTGCTTTGTACTCCAGTCTTTGGGACAGATTTCCTTCTTGCTGAGCTGCAGGTCCTCTTAAAATTCCAACTGCCTTTTTTTCTTTTACCTTATCAGCACTTTTTTTTTCTAACATGACCCACAATTCATACTGTCAATACTCTCATCTGAAAATAGGAAGAATTTCTTTGAGAATAAATTTCCGTAGTGAACGTTTCCCTGAATCATTTAATTTTAAATAATTTTATTTTTCATTTGTCCATACCAAGTCAAGTCAATATATAAAAGATTGTTTATTACTGAAGATCTCCAGTGGTCTGTCATTGTACCTGCAATCAATCTGACATTCAGTAACTGAATTCAATAAGTGACTCAAAGTTCAATACACTGTAAAATGACCATAACCATCGGCATTCGGCAGACGCTCTTATAAATGTCCTGTTATACAAAGACAATGTTTAATGCCTAGTAAAAGTAATTTAATTAATTCATTAATTAATTTCATTCAACCAATTTAAATTATAAATGGAATAAAAAAATATAAAGAAGGCTTCGTTAAGTTTATGCATTGATGTACAGTATATCTGTTGTAAAAGTGTGTGTGAGTGCACAAATGTGCATGAGTGAGTAACAGAAGGAGATCCTCTGCATAGATTGCCACATTGTTCCTGTCTTTAACTCCCACCCCAAAAAGGATTCACACTCCAACCTTAAAACAAATGAGGGGCGTGTATCTGTTCCACATGGTTTGTCAGCTTCACACTACTCACATGAGCTGAAATCCAGACATACAAACTTATAAAGACACGACACCCTGTCTGGATTATTGTTCTTGGATTCTGAACTATTGTTCTTGGATTCAGACATGGAGAATCACCAGTTTCCTCTGTCTGTGCTGGTGTGCCTCTGCATGAGTTTGCACCTCACTGTGCAGATAGGTATGTAAATATGTGTGTAAACAGATTGATGCGTTAAGATTCCAAGTGTTTCATTTAACAGGGAACTATTGAATGAAATGTTCATGTGGTTATAAATAAATGATCCGAGTGTGTGACACTGAAAATACCTGTTTTTATAAAAATCTATAGAAGAACATTTTAAAAAGATAAAACATTGATCTGGATAATTAGAAATCACACCATATTTGTGTTTTCTCCTTTCACTTTATAGACAGCAGTTCCTTCATGATCTACAACGAGGCTCACAACAAATGTGTGAAGGTGGTAGATCCCAACGCAGCACAGGCCAGTGACTGTGACTCGTCTTCAGACACGCAGCGCTTCCGATGGATTTCCTCTTCTAGGATCTTAAGCATCTCCCACAAGCTGTGCCTTGGATCTCAGGACCTTAAAGATTGGGTTCGAGTTATTCTGCTCCCCTGCAACGAGCTCAGTCCCATACAGACATGGGAGTGCAAGAACGAGACTCTGTTTGGTATCAAGTCCCAACCGTTGCATCTGAATTACGGTAACCGCCATGAGCCCAATTTACTGCTGTACTCAGGGACAGGTTCCTGGAGCCGCTGGCAAATATACGGAACTAAGAATGACCTGTGCTCTCACGGATACCAAGGTAGGATCTACTTTGAGTTTATATGGGTAGTTTGTAGAGGTTTATATAATGTATCTTTGAGCTAAAAGTGATTTTTATTTGTCGGGTAGCTTAATCACTTGACTGTACACAGCTGACTGGTTTGTACTCGAAAGTTTGGCTCGAAAGTTTGGTATCACTTTCTAACTTCATGGTTGTTACTCATTTTTATTTCTTTCTATATTGTAAAGCAATGCTGAAGTCACCCAAGATATGCAATGATCTTCTTTGAACAGTGATTGTTGAGATGTATTTGCTACTTACTGTATGCTCTGTAAAGCTTCATAATGGCTCTAATCTGAGGTGCTGTTTGTTAATTGGTGATTTCTGAGGCTGGTAACTCTAAATGAATCTGCAGCAGAGCTAAGTTTTGGTCTTGCCATCCTGGGAAGGTCATGAGAGCCAGTTTCATCATGGTGCTTGATGGGTTTTGCAAATGCACTTGACAATGTTGTTCTTCCAAGAACTATTCTAGAGCAGCTGACCTTCATGTCTTCAGATAAGAACTGACTGTTGTTGTTACATTATTACCCAATTTCATATGTGTTATTTCATAGTTTTGAAATCCCCAATATTGTTGCAGAATGTAGAAAATTATTCACCAAACAAAAATTGTAAGTGATCCCAAACTTTTGAGCAGTATTGTATTTGACTCATGGTAAGATAAGACATCACTTCACATAATTTGGTTTGTGAATGATCTATAAAGTCTGGTCAAGCACCAATAAGTTTTATAAGCATGCATTTTAAGGCAAATAAAAAGGACCAGGAAAGACATGCTATTGGTATAAGATTAATTACCGTTTTAATTACACACTTTGTACTTGTATCACTTCTGTTTTTTTTTTTTTTTTTTGCAGAAATTTTCACCATCGGTGGCAATGCATTGGGCACCCCCTGTCAGTTTCCCTTTAGGTATGGAGAGAAATGGTACGCTGAGTGCACCCTTGATGGGCGATCTGATGGACAACGTTGGTGTGCCACAGTCACAGACTACGACCAGGACAAGAAATGGGGTTTCTGTCCAACAAAATGTAAGAGAACATTTCTTTTATTAATATCATTAAAAGATGTTGAAATCTTTGATACTATGTCGAATTGGTTATGATATGTGATGTTGAATATGTGTGTGAGTTGAATATGTGTGTGAGTAGTAGTTAAGCATTAGGACTTTGGCAGGAAGAACAGGTAGACCTACTGTATGTAAAGCAGTAAGTGCTATGGTAGTTGAAACAGAATTGCTTTTTAAATGGTATGCTATACTATGGCCATAAAACTGAGGTCAGCTCAAAAATCAGGTCTGGAGATTGACCTGCTGAATCGCACACTTCCTGTGAAGTTGTTTCCTCTGCATTTTCCTGTTTTATTGCAGATGTAAGTGAAAATATTTTCTGCTGCCTTGGTGATATTTGGAGAGCTTTTATTTTCACATATAAAAATATGCTCACATTAAATTGTATAAAAAAACAACAACTGTATTTATAGAGATCCACAAGTCTATTGTGATCTGTGGAAAAAGAAAGTATAGCTTTGTATTGTTAGTTTTATTGGCCTACAGGGACACACTGTTTCTTTTCCCTTCTTGAATCTCTTATCGCATAAAGCATTGAAAAAGGTGGATTTAAATGGCAGTTAAAATATCTTTCCCATGAGACATGTTTGCTATTTGATGAATAAACACACTGCAGAATTGTTTTAATGATAATTGGCTCAGTGTGTTATTGATCGCATAAGTTTTTTAAAATTTGTATATACTTATACAGATAGATATTCGCCAGTGTGTGTGTTTGAAAATCTCTGTGTCTGTGGTGTATAGCAATATCAGGTTGGGACAGTGATCCAGTCACAGGTGTATTGTACCAGAGAAACACTCAGTCAGTGCTGACCTGGCATCAGGCTCGCAAAAGCTGCCAGCAGCAAGACGCTGATCTGCTCAGCATCATGGAGCTGCATGAACAAACGTATATATCAGGTACACAACCCTCACTTCACATCAGTAAATCCAAATAATGCAATTACTATTTTTGTAACAGAAATGTTTTTTTTTCTTTCATATAATTAATATGTATTTTTTAGGGTTAACTAATATACTTGGTTCGTCTCTTTGGATCGGATTAAATAGTCTGGATTTTGAAAGTGGCTGGCAATGGAGCAATGGAAACCCCTTTAGATATCTGAACTGGGCTCCTGGTTAGTGCACACACACACATATACGCTCATGCTTTAAGACTATTCCCAAGCATACTGTACTGTTACCCATACGTCATCCTTTAGGCCACCCGTTGCTGGAGCCTGGCATGAACTGTGCAGCACTCAATGCTGGGAAAGCATCTAAATGGGAGAGTCTAGGATGCAGCAGTAAACTGGGATATATCTGCCGCAAGGGGAACTCCACTACCGTTACACCTTCAGTTGGTAAGATCTAGAGGAAGATATACAGTAGTATCACAAGTATACACATTTGCATACAGCACTTACATTTTACTGATATTTGTGTGTGTGTGTGTGTGTGTGTGTGTGTGTGTGTGTATGATAGGAAAAGATGAACCCAGTTTCTGCCCAATCAACTGGGTGCCATATTCTGGTCACTGCTACTCTCTGTCACGCACTAAGATGATGTGGAAAGATGCTCTGACCGCCTGTCGTAAAGAAGGAGCCGACCTGACCAGTATTCACAATATAGAAGAACACAGCTTTATTATATCACAGAGTGGATACTGTAAGAGCATGTACTTACATATCTAGTTGGGTTAGATGCCAAAGAATCATAATGCATTGCAATAAATACAAAGGGTCCCAGAAAATGTATTCAAACCCATTGTTTTAAACCTCAGATTGAATTATAGTGTAGTATTATGTTTTCACTGAACACGTCAGCAGTCGCACCATTGTTGAGGCTGTCATGTGACCATGCTTTTTATGCACATTATTTTATGTTAAAGCGTGTACAGTACGTATATCTTTTTTTGTGCATATTTATAGTCTTTATACAGAAAAAGATAAAACACAATATACATTAATACATGGACACACCATAAACAGGCATTATTAAAGAATAATATTTATAAACATTTTTCTTGTCCTTATTAGTGGAGAAGTTCTGGTTATTAAAGTTACGTTTCTAAAAGTTTTGTTTGAAGGGAAAATCTACATTTTTTGGTCCCTTAGACTTACATATACTGCTTAACATATGGGCTTGTTTCCCCACTCACATGGACACTAATTTGGATGCATGTGTGCTTGTTCACCAGTGCCGACTGATGAACTCTGGATAGGTCTAAATGATCAGAAGACTGAGAACCTGTTTGAATGGTCAGACAGATCCCATGTCACTTTTGCCAAGTGGCTTGTTGGAGAACCTTCACACACAGCTATCCTCAGAGAGGACTGCGTTCTCATGAAAGGAAAGGTACAGTCACCGCTAAATCCAATGTATTATGAATTGGTACTGTATAACCTATGACGATGACACACTCAAGGTGTTTCTGGCATTGTGGCTATTTTGCATCTTGTGATTTAGGAGGGAAAGTGGGCAGATCACATGTGTGAAAAGGAGTATGGCTACATGTGTAAAAAGAAAGCCTCCACCAAACCAGCTGGGTCACCTGAGTTAATCAGTCCCGGATGTCCTGCTGTGAGTCATCCCCTCCCTTTTACTCTGCGAACACACATTTAACAGGGATTTAGTCCTTATCTATTGCGTTTTATTTTATCCACACACAAAATGCTTAATACGTGCACCATACTTTTGCACCACCAAACTATGTACAGTGCAGAACTATGTCCTGAACATATGTACAAGTATATAAAAAGAGTATATGTAATTTGTGATGTTTTAATATAAGTACATGGATCTGGTCTATGGTTTTATTACGCACAGGATTAATTAAGAAAAAAAATTTCTCCTTTGCAAAGCTTTAGTTTTAAAATTATCTAAACAATTTTTTACAATTAATATATGGTAGATCGCCTGACGCTAAGAGTAACAGCACAGTTCACTGCTTGTTTATAATATTTGTTAGGAAAAGCCCCATGGTTTCTTTTAATTTATTTACACTTTTATTATGACCATTTGGTCAGTGTGTTGGTTGCCTGTGTATTTCTCCCTGGGTGATCTACGAGTCGTAGAGGTGTCTAATCAGCACCTTGCAGACATGTACAGTACATTTACAGTTTTCTCCACATTTTCAGCATGTTCATTTTTCATTTTAATCAGTGGTGTCGCTGACCATGGTGCTGCGCTTGGTATGTCACTCTTCAGAGGTTGGTGGTCTGCATTTTAGACGCTCTGTCCCATTGTCCCCCACACCATATGGTGGAGATGGGCATAGCCTGTGACAAGGGTGAGAAGGTAGAAGTGCATGTCTTCCAGCACCTACTTGATAGCCAATGCCTTCCCTCCATGTCTGCATATTTTTGTTCTGCAAGAGGGAGTTACCGTTAATAAAAACATTGGGAAAACCTTGATCCATAACTGTTGAGATAAGTTTAATTTTAGTTCCTTATTGGAGCACTATGCAATACAGAAAGTCTAAGTTTACCATCACTGGGTTTAAGATATGAATGTTCCTCTGGACATTCATATCTTGTTGTCATTCAGGGTCCTAGACAGTCGCTTCATTGAGGAACGATGTTATCCTGGAGAGTTTATTTATGAAGCACCAACAGTATACAACAACCCTACTAACTTGAGAAAAGAACTCACCCGAGGACTTGACAAGCTGTGGGAAGTTCTTCATGGATAGAATGTTTATTTTTTAGCAGGTTCTTATTAGCTTCTACTTATTATTATTATTCACATCTTTGCGTGGGTGGCAAATCTACCCCCAAAAAGTGCACAAGGTGTTTGGCTTAGCTCTCGAAGTGTAACACAGTATAATTTTTTTAAAAAGCGGTTTTACTTAAAATTATAAAGCTATACTACCATGATCTGCTAAAAGGCTACTAGAGATCCATGTAGACCAATGTATAAGATCTGGGGTTGGCAGTAGCATGGGGTAGTTTTTTGTTATTTTGGGTTGGGGAAACTCAAGAGTAGCTTTAGGTTAGATCTGAAACATAACTTCCCATATCTGTTGGTGAGTTTCTCTTCTCAGAATATTGGATTGGTAGCAGCACACTGCATCCTGTTTGCTGTTGTGAAATACTCACTCTGTAAAGATTCCAACTAGTGTTGAGGTGACATTTGTTCAAACAATGGCTTTCCTCCCCTCAGTGAGAGAATGATGAAAAGGGTGTGGAAAAAGATGGGATTTTTTTTTTTTGTAAAAAGGCATGAACAACTGCTGACTCCTTGCTACTAGAACAATAAAGCTTTAAAAAATCTTGCTGCGGTCAAAAGGTCAGACTGAGTGCTGTAGGAAAATGCTGATAATGAATGTTTTTGACTGTGATAGTGGGTTCTTTTTGACCCCGAACTTTCCCTAGTGAATTAATACTACATGCAATAAAGCCATTTTTGGCAGAGAACCATTTAAAATACAAATAGTAATAAAACCTAGTAAAAAAAAAAAAAAAAAAGTCCACTTCTTAAACATTGCGATATATAAGTAACACTATCATTAATTTATGTCTAAATTATGTTATAATGCAAAAACACAACAAACACGGCTGGGAACTAACAATACAAGGTTTCCCCTAAAAGCTCCATATGTGGGGGACATTTCATAAATAATATTATATTTAGCAAAAAAGTTGTGGGAAATGTGGAGATTTGGGGCAAATCACACACATGCATGGAATTTCACCTCTCCAACTCATAATGATTTTTTGTTAAAACATCTGGTTTGGTTTATACAATTGAATACAATTCATCTCATGGTTAGCGTTGTGGCCTCGCCCCTTAAGGGTCTAAGGTTTGAATCCCGTCCATCTGGGTAAGTGAAGTTTTTCTGCTCACCCTGTGCTTGGTGGGTTTCTTTCAGGCACTCTGGCACTCCCACAGTCCAAAGACTTGCATATTGCCTGTACTGTATGTGATTAATTGGCACCCTCTCCTGGGTGCCTCATGCTCAAAGTCTCCTGGGAAAGGCTCAAGGCTTTTCATGATCCTAAACAGGATATGTGGTATAGAAAATGAATGAATGATCTTCATTAGTTTTCAGAGAACTGTATATTCAGATGTACTAAAGTGTGTTTGCTTTCCATTGTACTTTTAGGGGTGGATCAGGTTCAGCTCCTATTGCTACAGCATTGCTGTAGAAGCCAAAAACTTTAATGAGGCCAAAACAGCATGTGGACAGAGTGCAGCTGACCTAGTTCAAGTTGCAGACAGGTAAGGCACACATACTGTACTGCTTTTATATACAAATACATTTAAATATTGCATGGACCTGTGTGTGTGTGTGTGTGTGTGTGTGTGTGGTGATATTGTCATGTGGGCTTTATTTTAGGTATGAGAATGCATTTCTCATCAGCCAGATTGGCTTAAGACCTGAAAAGTATTTCTGGATCGGCCTGTCCAATACAGAACGTTTAGAACGCTTTGAGTGGACAAATAAGCAAACTGTCAAATTTACACACTTTAATGTAGGAATGCCAGGTATGGATATTATTCACAAGTCATATAGTTAACATTAAATATTTTGTTTGGAATGAAAATGCATGTTGTAGTGAATGTTAAGAAGTTTCCTTTTTTTTGTATCCAACATTTAGACAGGCGCCAGGGCTGTGTTGCCATGCGAACTGGGACTGCGGCAGGATTATGGGATGTAATCAGCTGTGACAGTAAAGAGAAATACATCTGTAAGAAATTAGCAGAAGGTGTCACGACAACCAAAGAACCTCCAGTGACACAACCACTTAGTTGCCCCTCTAAATGGATAAAAAAAGACCCTGGCAACTGCATTCGGGTACTGTCACTGCACATACAGTACACACACACACACACAAAAAAACAAACAGTATGACCACATCAAAGGATTCTATTGATTCCAAAAACTTACCTTGTGGATGTAATGCTCTAAACCATGAAGTGACACACATTCTCATGCAACATCTTGTGCTTTTTTTCCCTAACTTCTTAGATATTTAGAAATACAAAAGACAATAAGAAAACATGGACTGAAGCACGTAATTTCTGCAAAGTCATTGGTGGTGACCTTGCTAGCTTTCATGGTGAATCTGAAACCAACAATTTGCCGTATGTATTATTATTATTTATTTTTTTTTTGTCAGTTGAATAACTTTTATTTGATTTTAGAATTGAAATGCATATTATTTATTGTCCTCTTAAAGGTATAGTGGGGGAAATGATCCAGGATGGATTGGCTTTAATATGTTGGATGATAATGCTGGCTTTACCTGGTCAGATGGAACTTCAGTGAGTTAATTACATTTTTGCTGTTGGCTTTTGTATGATCCGATTTATTGCTGTGTTTTTTTTAAATTATAATAATAATAATAATAATAATTATTATTATTATTATTATAATAAAAAAAACACAGCAATAAATCGGATAATAATAATAATAATAATAATAATAATAATAATAATAATAATAAAAAAACAATACAATAGGTACAATTCCAAATGAATTGCACTAGGTAATGTAATATAATAATAATAATAATAATAATAATAATAATAATAATTATTATTATTATTATTATTATTATTACTATTATTATTATTAACTAAAAACCATGTTGAAAATACTGTAAATTGTTTAGTATAAAATGTTATCCTTTGTGACATGTGTATAGTTATCAATTATAAGGATTCTATGCCTGCCCTATTTTACTATTCTTAATTATACACTGATCAGCCATAACACAAACACCACCGGCAGGTGACTTGAACAACAGTGATTATCAATTATATATCAGTATACTTGTGAGATGATCATGGACACCCAATGTTTATCTACTGTATACCTGTAGGGATCAAACATATAGCAATGTAGTGCAAATGGCTAAATAAGTTAATGCTGACCATGATAGAAGGGTATCAGAACACCCAGTGCATCACAGTCAGGTGCATATGGGGCTTAGCAGGCAAAGAGTTCAAAGAGCCTCCAAACTTCCCGATCTCAAATTCATCGAATGCACTGGACAAACAAGTTTGATCCATGCAGGCCCCAACCCACAAACTACGGCACCCATAGAATCAACTGCTAACATCCTCTTGTCAGAGACCACCGCACACCCCCAGAGGTCTCGTCAGGTCATTGGTACAAGTGAAACCTGCACAATGCTGGACGTGTTTTGTATTGTAACGTTATGGCTGATCAGTGTATGTATTTTTTGTTATATTATATATTTAAGTTGTTTAATGACTAGAACTGAGTCATTTTCTTGGCATGGTACTGTATGAGTGTAATTTAGCCACTATAGTCTGCATAATACAGAGTTAAATTTATGTTTGTAGTCTAGAAATATCAGAGAACCAGTAATGGCTTGGTTTGTATTTAAAGCATGTTTATGTTAGATGATTTATTTAGAAACCTAAGAAATAATTACATATTTAGTTTTTGTGTGTGTGTGTGTGTGTGTGTGTGTGTGTGTGTGTGTGTGTGTGTGTGTGTGAGTGTGTGTGTGTGTGTCTAAATGAGTAGGTAAGGCTTTTACATGTATGTGTGTCTTATTTTTCCCATTATGTGTGTGTGTTTCTGCATGCTAGTCAAACTATGAGAACTGGAGCTATGGAGAGCCTAATAATTACAATTCGAATGAGCATTGTGCAGAAGTCAGCTTCTACTATGGTCACAGGTGGAACGATAGGGATTGTGAAGCCTACAATGATTGGATCTGTCAGATACCACTGGGTAGGTAGTCCAGCCAAAACAAGACAGACAGACAGACAGACAGACAGATATACAAACACATGCATGCCTGCACATACAGTACACACACCAATTTCAGTGTATATGGTCTACCTTTTTTCACCCGAAGTACTTCAGAAGTAACAATAATAGTTCTCCTGTGATCATTCTGAAGTTAATTTAGATGTTTAACTCTGACCTTTACAACAGGTACAACTCCAAAACCTCCACCTACAAGCACGCCCCAAGGTATAATTTTACTTGATTAGTTCAATTTGCCCATCTTTGTATTAGATTGCTAAAACAGCTTATATTTATTAGTTGTCATGCGTTGTGCATACATAAAATAAAATAAGATTTCTCAATTCTACAACCTAATATTTTTGTTATGTGCACAATAGTGGAGTATAACATTACAGATGATGGCTGGATCCAGTTCAATGGTAGTCAGTACTACATTAACAATGACCGTCTGGATATGGAAGATGCTCGCACATTTTGCAAGAAGAATCATTCTGACCTTGTTGTCATTACCGGTCAAAGTGAAAGAAAGTTTTTATATAAACAGGTAAAGGACCGAACCCAGTGCCACTGTTCTGTTCTGATAATACCAAACTTAAAGCTGTTTGTGCTTTCATGAATTCAATCTTACAGATTTCAAGAGGATCAGAGGACCAGTACTTCATTGGAATGACAGTGGGATTGGATAAATCCTTTAGGTAACTGTAATAAAGTGGCAACACGAGGACAATAAAAAAAAAATCAGCTGTATTAACATTTTCTCATTCCTCCAGTTGGGTGGATGGTTCCCCAGTTGTCTATACAGCATGGAACCAAAATGAACCAAACTTTGCCAACAATGATGAAAACTGTGTTACCATGTACAAGAGTATGGGTAAGACCACCTCATCTTTTTGAATCATGTTGTCATCAATAAATTTGGCGGATGTATGAAATTGTCTCTTTTCCAGGATTCTGGAATGATATTAATTGTGGAGTGCAGTTACCGTCTATCTGTAAAAGAAGCGCTAACTTTGTCAGCAGCACAGCAGCTCCTACCACTGTACCAAAAGGAGGATGTAGTTCTGACTGGACTGCTTATCAGGGAAAAGTGAGCGAATAAACCTTCACATAAAACAATGGATTATTATTAATGTTTGAAATGTTTCAAGCTTAATGGCTGCCAGAATATGGGCTTTATTTATGAGAATATCAGTCTATAAAGTGACGATGGACGCAAGAGGTGTATGAGTGTTTCATTTTCACATTCACATTACTGAATCCACAGTGTGAGGTATACTTTCTAGTTAGCCGTCATTCGCTTGTCTATGACACTTTCAGACTTCATCGAGATATGCTCACAATTATGAAGGAAATCAACATTTCTGACATGCATGTGTAAAATACAGAAGAAATCTTAAGATCAGTATGGCTTATGCGAAACTATTTACACTCATTTTACTAAAAGGTTAATAGATTAGCACCACTGGTTCTAAAATAAAACATTACGATATTACTTGTCTGAGATTATTTAAAATTTCTCCCCAGTGTTATAAATTTGTAGGGAAAGATAGTAGTCAAGACAAATCATGGCATGATGCTCGACAATACTGCATCTCCCAAGGAGGCAACCTAGTGTCCATTCGGAGTCAAGCAGAGCAAGGTACTCGTTATACTGAAATGAAAAATAGCCCATAAAGGCAATGGTCTTCTATTAGCTTTGGAATAGTAATTACATTTGAGTTGAGAAATTAAATGATAAGATCCGGTTTAATTTGTCTTTATCTTCTCAGCATTTCTCACCACTATGATGCTCAGCGCACGTGATGATGTGTGGATTGGCTTGAATGATGTCAACTGGGAGATGCGCTTCCTTTGGACGGATGGAAAAGGAGTCCGGTTCACAAACTGGGCCAAGGGCCATCCAGCGTCAGTTCCAGATGGACGCAGAGCATATGGAGTAGATGTAAGTGTTCTTTCTCTATTATATAAATTATATATAATAAATGATAATTTCTTTATTATATGCACATAATCATTTTGCTTACAGCTTAGTGGGCAGGGATAGCTCACGGGTGAAATCATGGGTCCTTGAGCAAGGCCATTAACCCTCAACTGCTCAGATGTATAGGGAGATAAAAATGCAAGTTGCAATGCTCTTTCTAATGGAACTTTTCCAACAATCCAAGGCTTAATACCCTGACCTCATGAGACCCCATATCAATCCTCATATGAGGACCACTGCCTATTACTCTTTTGCCAAACTTCTTCCTGTTTAAAGACACTAAGTTCATTAGTGACACACCTTAATTGTAAGCTACACACCATCATTTATGGTTTAAAGCTCATTTACAGTAGTGTTGCAACTTTGTCTTCTCTGTGAAAAGATTCAAGCACAGCATTTCTGGATAATATGTGGAAGTAAGGGGGTCATGCGGATCTTCAGCTACACTGTTTCCTCTGTCCTTCTGTGCCTTAAGTGTGATTGCAAAGTATCTACTGTAGATGTACAGTAAGCAAAGCGTTTTGTCTGCTTCTTCTGTCCATGTTGCATTATCCTACTTGCTGACTTCCGCTGCTTATAACAGACATTCCAAGTTCAGTGCTGGAAGTCACTTTGTCTTTTCTGCCATTGAGCATTTGAAAGAAGTTGGGTTTTCTGAAACTGCAACAGATCTTGTTCTTGTTTCTGTGTGTTTTCATTAACGTTTCTGAGAAGCGAAATCCTTGTAAAAAAAAAAATGCTGAGACCATTCTAAAAGGCAATCTTTCTTAACAAAGTGAGCTTGTTAACCTACTTTCCTTCTACTGTCAACCTACTGTCGGGATTTTCAGGTTTTGTACATTACTGCAAGGTGAGCATTTTTTCTTGGTCTGTGTCCACCAGGTATTATATATATAATTAAATTAAAGTTAGTCCCACTTAATGTTTTCTTACTGTGGAAAGCCTTTCAATTATTTATTTCTGTATTTGGTCTACTTGTACAATACACTTGGAAACCACTCAAGTCTTTGTGTCTTTGGGTCATCCTCTAGATTCCTAACTTTGCCATTTAAAGTTAAAGTGTTAGAACACAGTGAAACATGGATCTGCAAGATATCTTGACCTGGCATGTTGGACTTGGGTCTTGGAAGTAGTAGACTTTTCTATCTGCTAATTTACAAAAAAAAAAGAGTCCTTTTCTTCTCTTGTGTTTTTAACAAAACCACACATTTGACTTTATATGTGGTCATGCTCCTGTGCGAAGTCTTCTCTTGTTTCATGTGTTCAATCATCTATTATATAACATGTAACATTTTTTTTTACAAAATCTTACTCTTTTTAATACAGGAGCTCTTCGTAAGGTGGGATGATGACTTTTCAAGTGAAAACACGGTAGGTCTGGTTGACTTTCAGTCTTTGACTGCAGTTTGCAAGGACTTTTGATTCCAGCGGGGAATTAGTCTGGCTATCAAATTAATTTTCCTTTTTAATCAAATATTAGTCAAGTGAGCATACTGTACTTTTGATGTTTCTCCTCTGTTGGCTTCCACTCACTGAGCATCAAAATAAAGATCAAAGTACAATGATTCAGAATTTCTTTTTTCTATCCTGGATTCTGGAATGTTACCTTTCAGTGCTGCCACAAGACACTGTTAACAGTCTGATTCATTCTTTTAAACCGTTGTTTTCAACTTTGCTTGGATCAAATCATCACAATGACATAAACCTTGACAATGGAGACACTTTCCTTTAGCACAATTAACCTTGTGATGGTTACCCAGTTTTTTCCGTCTACACATGCCAAACACCATTCAAATGACTTCAAGTCAGGAGTTTCTCAGTTGCATCTAAGTTATTTCTTGAAATTAAACGTTTCCCCAAGTCTGTTGGATGAACTGCAAGACTTATTGCATGTCAGGTCAGGACTTTGACCTTACTAATGCTTTTGTGGCTGAATAAAGACAAACCTCCACTTCCATTCTTCAAAATCTAACGGAAAGTCTTCCCAGAGAAGTGCAGGTTATTATAATAGCAAAGTGGGGAAGGAATATTTAAATGGAAAGGGTGGACATGGGTGTGACAGTTGGGTGTCCACAAAATTTTGGCCTTCAAAGGTACACATAAAGTACTTTGTTAACCAAGAGCATGCAATACATTTATTGTTATACATCCCTGTGTATAAGTTGTTACTATAGAAAGATAATATGAACAGATTAACAGCAAAAAAGCAATGCATGCCATTTTCTCAGACACACACACAAGAAGACTTATTTTAGAAGCTTTAAACCCCACATTTTTACAAAAACTGACCAGTATCTTGTGCAATAACCAGTAATGTGTCATGACGAGGCCAGTCGCATTGCTTATTTTTGTCACATGATCAGTAAAACAAAACTACAAAGTGTGCAATACAGCAGCTGCTGTGAGTGAACAAAATGTGTTTAATGGGTTTTTGGAGAATGTTGTAGCCAAGAAAAAGGATGGTTACCCTATTACTGCCATGACAGTCACCCCAGCATTAACGAACTAATGTACTGTATGAGTCTATTAATGTCTGCAATGTTTTCTGTGAAATAGGACATTATGTGATTTGGATGTTGTGTGAAAATCATACTTTCAAAGCCATGTGGGATTCTGTAGTGTAAGCACTGTAATAAAGTTTGTTTGTAGGGCAGCCATCTGTTTTATGTACAAATCGATACATCTTAATTTTTTTTTTTGCCACTATTTAACATTCTACCTTTCAATCCTATTGTAGCATATTTGTTGTTTGGCGGTGTACTGTTATATGCTGACCGAATTCCTATTTTGAGGATATTATTTAATCACATAATCATCATCTTCTGCAGTTTGACTGTGTCATCATGGTGAAAGGACCAGACAAGATTACTGGCATGTGGAAGGTTGAGGACTGTGAAGAGAAACGAGGTTTTGTTTGCAAGAGAAATATCGGTGAGTGAAAGTAGCCGCAGCACAAACTATCACATTAATAAAACACATTTGTATATTACAAAACTAATTTAATTAGATGTTTATTAGGAATGTGTGTTCAATCTGCTCCAGATTCTCAGGTCCAAGTTCCGGCGACAACAGTTTCATCGGCATCATATTTTAAACTGGGAAATAATTCATATAAGGTGCAGGCTGAGAAGATGAGCTGGGATGAAGCAAGGAGGCAGTGCAAAGCAGATGATGCTGATTTAGCTAGCGTGTTAGACTCTGTTACTCAGGCCTTCATCACACTCAGAACTGGAAAATTGAAAGAGCCTATTTGGATCGGCCTAAACAGCAATGCGGTAAGCACACCAAACAGTTTACGAAGAGACGCCTAAAGTAAAAAACACTTGTAGGAGCTATGGACAGATATGCTTGAGCTTTAATTTTACTGCACGTCCATACCAGGATGTCATACTTACCGTACATGCCTGTTTAACTGCAAAACTATGACATGGATCCCTCTCAGTAACTATTTCAGTAATAGTATCTATTTCAGGCCTCTATAGCTCCAGCCATAGAGACACCTGAGCTGTGTGTCTCTCCAGGAATGGATTTGAATGTTTTAGAAACAGCATATAAATACTGTATTCTGATATCAGGCTTGTTATTCAAATGTCTACAATAATTTTTTCCCCAGAATGTTTATTTTCCTTAATGTCTTTGATCTATTTGAAAAGTTTTAACTCCATTCAATTCAAATGACCTGCCAAATATGCCATTGATTGCTATAATAACTTTGATAATGGTGGGTTGTGATTTCCATCACTGTGCAATGTAACTGACTGTGCTTTATGGACATCTGCATGTCAACCCATGGGAAGATGAGCTCCAGTAGTAGGTGGTTCACACACCACTCCTCATCTGAGTGCGTCTTCCTTCCTGTTGTTTGTAGACTGGTGGACGATATCGCTGGATGGATAACTGGTTACTGCGCTTCACTAAATGGGCTGTAGGTGAACCACTGAGGAATCAGGCCTGTGTATACATCGACACAGATGGAACATGGAAAACATCAGACTGCAGCAAAAGCTACTACTCTCTCTGCAAACGCTCACCAGGTGGGTGCTTAAGCCTATTATACCATACATGCACAGAGTCTTCACTGGTGGCATAATTTTAAATGCTATTGTATTTGTGCTTTTGCCTTTGAAAAAAAAAAACTTAGCAAAAACAACCGGACCAATATATTCCATAAAAATATGTTCTTGTCAATTGAATAGAAATTCTAGAAACGTTTTCTGCTTACAGATATTGCACCCACTGAGCCCCCTCAGCTTCCAGGACGTTGCCCAGAACCAAAGAAATCTAAGGTCTGGGTACCTTTCAGAGGACATTGTTATGTTTTTATAGCCTCAAGGAATGAGAACTGGGCCCATGCTTCAGTGGAGTGTATGAGAATGGGTAGGCTCATGTGATTATTTCATATATATTTCAGTTCTGTCCATACAGTATATCACTCTTTTATATTCGGGTAGCACAGTGACTTAGTGGTTAGCAGTGTCGTGTTGCACTTCCATGGCTGGGGGATTTAATCTCATCTCTGTTCTGTGTGTGTGGAGTTTGCATGTTCTCCCCATGCTTAGTGGGTTTCCTAGTTTTCTTTCACAGTCCTAAGACATGCCCAATAGGTTGATTGCTTTCCAAATTGCTCATAGTATGACTGGGTGTGTGAGCGTCCATCCAGGGTGTACCCTGCCTGGGATAGGCTCCAGGCTCCATTCGACAGAGGATAAGCTGTATAGATAAGTCCTGGGATCACCTACTTCCACTTGCTCAGATTTTTCCAGTGCTTCTGCGTTTTTCTAGGTTTTGTGCAATTACTGTAGCTTTAGTATAGAGTTTGGAAACATATTTTAATGGTATTATGTTAAAATGAAATCATGCATCTTGGAATGGAACTTTAACACCTACAGTATAAAGTCCGATTGTCTTCAAGTCATATGACTTCTAGCCCTGAATTGTTAGCATATATAAAATTTAAACATTTTTTAAAACTCATAAAATGGGTATTAAATGGTTTAAATTAACATTAAATTGTAAGCAAATGTTAGCTAATAATACTTCTCAATCTTTATGCACAGGTGCATCATTAGTGAGCGTGGAGGATGCAGTGGAGTCCACCTTCATCCGGCAGAATATCGAGATTCTTCACGATGAGTCCAGATCTTTCTGGATCGGCCTTCATCGCAGCTACACAGGTTTAAAACCTATTCATATTATTACTTCTCGAGTTTAGAGTAGCTTCACTATCAAAACAGAGTCAGCCAAAGGAGCCTATACAGTATGCAAGTATATGTAAGTAAGAAGTGTGTCTATCTGTCAGGCGAGTGGATGTGGATCGATAACACTGTGGTGGACTACATCAATTGGGCACCACGTTCACCCGGTGTGCAAGGCGACTGTGTGGAGGCCAAATCAGAAACTGGCTTGTGGGTAAACTCTCACTGTAGTGCGTACAGAGGCTATATCTGCAAAACCGCCAAAAGTAAGTCAAACACACACACACATCAGTCTATAACTGGTGCCTTATACAAAAAAATGGCATCCAATGTATCTTAAGATGATTATATAATTTAACACGCATGCTTTTTCAGTTATACCACCAACTGAGAAACAGCCGGCAGTTCGTGAGTAAAACACGTCATCAACTGTACTGACATTTTATTAATAATATATAAAAAAAAATTTTTGTTAAAGCTAAATAAACATCCATCTCAGTTTTTTCAATACTCCTAATTATTCATTTTGCCCTGCAGAACCACATGTGGAAGAGGGCTCTCATGGCTACGCCGGCATCGCTATAGCAATCGTGTTGGTGATTATTGCTGTAGCAGGACTTGCTGGCTTCCTCTTCTACAAAAGACCATCTTTGCCGGTCGTCGGGGAGTGTACGTTTGATAACACGCTCTACTTTAACAACCCTACACGAGCTACGACTACCGTAGACACCAAAGGACTGGTGACCAACATGGAACAAAATGAGCAAGCGTAACACACGATGCCTGTATAAAAGAAAAACAGTGTTTTTAAATAATCAGAAATGTATAGATGAATTTTGTACATCACCAATCTGCTCAGTTGTAGAACTTTTTCTGCTCGGAATTTAATATAGAGAAAACACACTGACCACGCTGCTAGACATGCGATGATATAATCACATGTTGCTTAAATGACATCATGCAGTAGCCCTGGCTTGAATCGTGAAAAATGTTCAAGATAATAAAGGACAATGTAAATGTCTGTACCACCAGAGTTTTATTCCCAGAGATCATCTTTATTGACATGTTCTTGTTCTTTATTTGAATGTTTTGAATTGTAAATATATGGAAAAAAAAATAATACAATAAAAAAACTACTACAAAGGAACAAAGTAAGACATATTTGTTGTTAAAGATGTTCTAGATATTTTTATTCGGCTTCATGAACTGTAGAGTACTTCCCTAAAGTAACATTATCATAAAGAACTGAAGAAGTTTGAGTCAGAATATATAATAATGTAATCTCTCTCTCTCTCTCTCTCTCTTTCTCTTTCTCCTGCATACAATCTACCCAATCACAATCCTTTCAAAAATGAGACACATATTGCCATAGTAACCACTGACCTAAGAGCCCGAACCAGAGGCTACTAATCCTGTGCCTGCACTGGGCACTAGCATATTTGCTCATTAAAGCACTTTACCCCTGCTCTGGAATTCATGCCAAAGACAAAGAGAATTTTCTTTTCTTCAGCTACACAGTGGACTGAAAGGAAAAATAAAGGCCAGTAAATGCATCGTTAAAGTTGAGATTTAAAGGGTAGATTGTTATGGTTTTTTAAATCTTGAAGTTAGTTACAAAAACTAATACTAGTTATGGAGAGCAGTTTGATTTTGTTTATACTGTAGCCGATCCATGGGTAGAGTTGATGTGTGCATTTTTCAGTGCTTGTGTACTGGCTTAGATATTGTGTTCAGGAAGTGTGACGTTAACATGCATGGGAACTCGTAATTTAACATTATCATAAAGAACTTAATTTTTAGTTTTCTTCGGTTTTCTACAGAAATGCTTACTGGCTAGAATAGTGTAAAAGCTTGAAGTAGCTACAGTAATTAATGTGACTTTTCTCCAGCCTCCTGCTATTGCAAAGACTCTTTGAAAAGAGAGAAAAAAAAAAAGAAGTGCCCTCTCAGTCCACTTTGCTTTTCACATACTATTGTTTCTTTCCATTTTATTTCATCCCCCTGCCTTTTATCCCAGTTTTTTGTAGTTTGTAATGGAAAATTTATTAGTTTGTGTTTCTTTCCTTCTTCATCCTGTGCAGGTCTCGGTTATTGTGAGCATGTGTACATGCAGGTGTGTGTAAGCTGCAATGTGCAGGTTGTACAGATTATGGCCTGTTCTGGGTCTTCTTAATGGCCTGTGTAATTGGATGCCAGTAGCAAAAAGTCAGGAAACCTTGCGAAGGGAAGATGTTCCTTCTTTTGTTAATGAACTCTTCAGGACGGTCGAGTGTCCAGAAAACCAGCAGCTCTGTGAGAAGGTATGGAATAGAGGTCTCACCTACTGACCTTAATCCAAAAATTACCCTGTCCCTGCTCAACACTCCCTCACTCACTCACTCACTCATCATCTATACCGCTTTATCCTGTATACAGGGTCGCAGGGGGCATGGAGCCTATCCCAGGAGACTTATTGTAGGGTACGAGGCT
>JAOVVB010000043.1:20328301-20341866 GCA_028570985.1 Heterobranchus longifilis
AGACTTATTGTAGGGTACGAGGCTGGGTACACTCTGGACGATGTGGCAATTCATCGCAGGGCACACACACACACGCTCATTCTCACACTATGACTTTTGCAAACGCCAATAAGCATAATCTGCATGTCTTTGGACTGTGGGATTAAACCCACCAAGCACAGGGAGAACATGCAAACTCCATGCACACAGTCCAGTCGCTGGGCGGGAATCGAACCTGGACCCTGGAGGTGCCAAGCGACAGTGCTAACCTCTTGAAACATTGCACCATTTAGTTAATTTAACTAGATATAGTAACAAAAATGCATTTTAAATTAAACAGTGTTTAAGAAAAGAAAAAAAAATCTGAACATATGATAAAATAAAATGATGTACTATGAGCAAAGACAATCCACATCTACCAAGTACTTTGACAGAAGAATTATTAAGACACATTTCTAATTCACTCAAATGCTCCAAAAGCAAACAGGTCTGGTATTTTAATACTTAAAACTATTCATTTATTTACATTCTTTTTTCATCATACTTTGAATTATGCCCAATTATTACTTGTTTATATCTTGTGTATTTCATCACTAGTTTACAGCCAGTTCTTTAAATCTATAATCTCAGAAATCCCACTAAGTCTAAGCCTGGAGAACGATTGTTAAGTTGAGATGTGAACTGAAGTTTCCTCATTACAGCTTTACCTTTAATGCCAACACGTGCTTTTCATTTCCGAGTATGTATCCATGCATGTCAGTTTGGAGGCATGGGAAAAGGACTGAGTATGATGACTGAAGAGGTTTATTTTGTGCTCTGTGTCTTTGTATGCATGTGATTAGGAAATACAAAGCCTGTTCCCTAAGTACAGAGAGCCGCTTAATGGCATGTTTTTCTGACAGATTCAAATAGGTCTTTGTGTGTGTGTGTGTGTGTGTGTGTGTGTGTGTGTGTGTGTGTGTATACAAAGAAAAAGCAAAAAAGTCCCTTTTTTTCTAAAAGGTTCCATTTAAGAGACTATGTCTTACTTATCTTAGGTTAATTTACATGAGCTATAACATTGTTGGGAAGTTTTTGTGCTTTTTACTTACAGTACTGTGCTAAAGTCTTGAGCCACCACTCATTTCTTTATATTTTGCTTCCAAAGAGCCAGACTTTCTTGTAAGTCCGGTCTTAAACTTGTTACACACACTGACCTACAGCATGAATCATTCAAGCATAAAAAAAACATTTGATTTGTAACCAGTAAGAAACAGGTGCAGGTGAGGATGGATGATCAGGCAAGTGGTTAGTATAATCGTGATGCTGAGCGGTTGGAAATGAGGGGAAATGAGGTTGCTGCTGAGGTTGTTACATAAACAATCACTTTTTAGATTGCATCTTTGGGCACTTTGCAGCCTGTCACAGTAAAACATTTGTTCCCATTTCTATAATTTTACCTACACAATTTCATTTAATAAAATTTCTATTTGAGATAAATCATCCTGTCTTATATGCAATCTAAGCTTGGAGCCCTTTTAACATTTTTGTTTCTAATTACCTGTGCTTTTTTATTAGTGTCTTCCTCAAGATTGGTTGATGTCAGAACTGGAGCATGATGGGAATGACCCCATCAGTGAGGACACCTACCTTAAAATATCCACCATGTTCCTTTATTATATCATCAACATGAGGCAGATTTGTTCCTTCTATGCCTCATCTTTGTCAACCTCCTCCTCCTCCTTTTCACCCTTATATCATAATTTCTCATACTCCCTGCGAGCTCTGACTTCACTCCACTCATCAGAAGATGAACATTTCCTGTCAACCAATGAAACAGAGAGCATCCTGCAACTGATCAGCCAACCAGAAAAAAGTCCTGCCTCAAAACACACACAGGTTGCTGGTCTTACATTTGAACACCCATGTGAAACATTTGAATTTCAAGAAGACCTAAGAATTGTCAATACTTGCATGTCTGTGTGTGCTCTCAGTGTATTGATGCTGCACACCTGATGAAGGAAGTGGGCGTGACTGATGAACAAGGTGTTGGTTCATCCTCTGTTCCTCTACTGGCTGTGGCTATTATCAATCACTTGCGCCAAGGTCATTGTTTAAAGAAAGAAAATCTCCCCTCGCCTGATTTCTTCACTAATTACATCTTCCATTCTCTCAACCGAACCAGTGACCTCCACATCATGGGTAACTACTAACACAAGAAACTACACCCACATAAACAATGTTATAGAAGTACTGTATAGCAGAGCCAAAATTCCTTAAAGCAAAATACCATTTTGGATTACATGAACTGAATAAAACACATAATGGTTAGCATTGTCACCTTCTACCTTTGTCCGGGTTCAATTCCCGCCTTGGGATCTGTGTGCATGGAGTTTGCATGTTCTCCCAGTCCTTAATGGGCTTCCTACTGGCACTCCGGTTTCCTCCCACAGCCCAAAGACGTGCAGATTAGGCCAATTGTGAATGTTGACCGAAGGTCCTACCACAGTTGTAAAAATGGGAATAAATACTATGGTCATCATTGCCCTCCAATGTACCTACTTGGACTACAGAGGTTCCTGGATGGATGGAAAAAAGCTTGTTGCAATAAAAATGCTTAAAATGTTCAGTACTGCAAATTATTGCAATAATTTTAAGCATACTGTATATAAAAGTAAATTGACCTTTCTAAATTGTTGTTCGGAAATATATTCGATTGTTAAAAATAACAATGTTCTTCCGTTTTCATTATTTTTCAACCTTATAAATTCAGCCTGCCAAAATTTAGGTATTAAAATTTCAGTGTGTGTATATACAGTATGTACAAAGGACAGATGTTACTTATTGTTTATACAGATCTGCAACAGCTATTACACCTTCTTGGTGTTGGTGAAGCTGGCTCAAACAAATCCCAAGGCAGGAGAATGAGGAGCACAGCAGGACCGTCCGCCAATACTTATAATCAGGACTTACTAAGAGAAACCAGAGACTGGACGCAGGTACAGGTGTCATTTTAATGATACAAGGTTAATTCAAGTCAAAAAGTTCAATATGCTGAATGCAGGTTTGCTGCACAGCTTAAACTGATTGTGTAGAGTGTCTTTATGAATCTTGAAATTTATATCCGCATTTAGACGTGCTTCTCAGCTAGCCAGCTGCTGGACATCTTTGTCCTAGATCCTTTCGCACCAATCTCCAGGGATCACTTCAGAGACATCTGTCCTGCAATAATTCAACAGCTGCTGGGTGATTCCTGTAACCCTACACAATCAACAGCTAGGAAATCAGCACCAAGTGACATTGAGAGTAAGACTCATTATGTATCACTGACTTATTACTTTAAGTCGATTTTAGCTTTTGTTTAAATGTAATTTGGGTATTTGTATTCTGAAGGATTTGTAGTAATTCTTGGCAAGTACGTTTAGCACATAACTTCCACTTCAGTTTGAAGAAAATAAAATTATCATGGTTTTGACTTGGCTTTCAAAGTTCAATACACTACCAGGTTAAAAAAAAAAAAAATCACCAGTCCAATTACTGGATTGAATCAAGCCAAGAAAACAAATAGAAAAAAATTGAAATAACTGGAATTGGGTTAAACATTTTACAAGAAATGTGGTGAGGAAAGAAAACCATAAATAAAGATCACTTACTGTATGTGCTTGGTGAAGTTGCATTATAAAAGCTGACCAGTAGAAACAGTTATGTGTAATATTAAAAGTAAGAGCATTTCCACATAAATAATGGGACTCACAAGATCAAAATCAGTAGTCTCTGACTTGGGCTAAGGAGAAAAATAACTTGCTCATTGGTCTAAAGTGCTCTTTTCAGATGAAAGTAAATTTTGCGTTTAATTCGGAAATAAAGGTCCCAGAATCTGGAAGAAATGCGGCGAGCCAAACATAATGCAAGTTTCTTTAAGTTCAGTGTGAAATTTCCACAGGCAGTGAAGTTCGGGATGCCATGCCATCTGCTGGTCCACTGTGTTTGATCAAGACCAAAGTCAAGCCAGGCATCTACCAGGAGATTTTTTGAGCACTTCTTGCTATTGTCTGCTGACAAGCTTCAGGGAATATTATAATAATTTAAGAGTCAGGATTTTTAGTTTTCATCTGTAAGCCATAATTATTACAAAATAAAATAAAATAAATAAATAATAATTAAACATTCAATTTTGTGTAATGAATTTAGGATATATGAAATTTTCACTTTTTGAATTAAATTGCAAAAAAAAAGAACATCACCTTTCCATGATATTCTAATTTATTGAGATGCATTGTAAACAAATCTGTATGCTATCTAAACATACACATAAAATTTTAGAAAAAGAAAAAAACATTAAATAGCAAATAAAATGCAATATGGAGTGAATCAGTGAAATACACAATACAGTACATATTTTTCTCTGCATGAATAAGTAATATCTATATCTCTCTTCAATAGAGTATGGTTACAGTTCAGTTGCTGTGTTGCTGATCACGGTGGGTTCGATGTTGGGGATTTGCCTGATCTTCTTTAGCTCCTGTCAGAAGATATACAATCTCATCCTGCAGCTGTTTGTTGGGCTTGCTGTGGGCACACTGTCCGGAGACGCCCTGCTCCATTTAATACCAGAGGTAGCCAGCCTAACTCTAGATTGTAAACCTATATATATTTACATACCTGTACATATATACATTTTCTTGAATACCTTAAACTCTACACCACTGTACCTATGCCAATTTTTTCTTAGGAAATAGGTATTTTGGTGTGTACGTCAAAACTTCAATATATGTACAGTATGCGTCTCTAGTTACTCTGAGTGTCCTCCAGGATTCATAAAAAGGGTTAACAAGTATCTTCTTAGTTCAAAGTTTGTTTTAGTGTAAAATTTGTCCTTGTGTTATGAATGGACCTAAATTGCTGTTATTAATATTCACGTTTGTGTCAATATTTTCCATCTAATTTGGAGATCATTGGCCTTCATGATGACAGCCAGGATGATGATCTTAACCTCAAACAAAAAGAATACCTGTGGAAGATCATGGGCATAATCGCTGGGATCTATGGCTTTTTTCTTATTGAGAGAATCTTCTCATTTGTGATGTTATCTCATGGCCATGTAAGTATTTCCAAAAGTACTTTTCTCTCTGTCATTTCCCATTTGTGGGTACATTTAATATGTAAGTTTTATTAGCAGTGGTACAGTATGTCTGTGGCCAGTACTGTGACCACACACCTCCAGGGTCAAGCGTTTTAAGACCCACCTTTGACTCTATGTGCAAGGAGGGCTTGGTGGATTTCTCCTGGGTGCTCATTGGCTTTTCCAAATTGCCCGTAGTGTGTGAATGAGTTTGTGAGTGCTTGTGCCCTTCAATTGACTGACACCCAGTCAAGGGTGTACCCCGCCTCATGCCCTTGGAGTCCCCTGGGAAAGGCTCCAGGCCTAGTCTGACCCTGTACAGGATAAGTGGTATAGGGAATGAGTGAATGAGCGTGTAAGAGAGAGAGTTTGTGCTTTGGGCACTGTCATGATGGAACACGTTTAGGCCCTTTAGTACCATACAAATACATTCTAAACTGTCTGGTGTCTGTATACTTTTGTCCATATACTGTATCAAATATTTTAATCTTTGCATCTTGACATGAAAGATGTTATAACCTCTATAATCTCCAGTTTCTTTTTGAAACAGTGCCATCTAGTGACTGGAGTCTGTGTTTTTACTTTTTACTTTAATATTGAACTCCATATGTGTACATTTGTGTGTATGTTATTTATCCAAGTATATCCTGGATTTATGTACTTTATATCTCAGTATGCAGTGTTGTGGCTTATCTCACAGAGTCATTCACATGGCGTCTCTATGGAGGTGAGCTGCAATGGAGAAGGTCAGAGAGGAAAATCATTGTCTACCATCCAACTGGTTAGTGTGTACAGTATTATGTATCCTATGCTGCTGCATTATGTCTCTCAAACACTATATGTTGTCCCGGAGATATTAGTGAATAATTTTTGGCACAGCCTACACCTTAGCAGATCTGATAAATTTTGTGTGCAGAGAACATTAGAGGAGACAGAGTGTACAGAAATACAGCCAGTGGAGCCTAGCATCGACCCTGACCATCAACAGAGTAAGAGTACGGTATGTCATCATAATAGTCATTATCAACTTAGCAGGCTAATTTCCTTTTGTTCCCATTTCTCCCAGAACATGGCATTTCACTGCTGGCTGCAATGGTGATAGTAGGCGACAGCCTCCATAATTTTGCAGATGGTTTGGTGGTGGGAGCAGCCTTCTGCAGCTCAGTCGAAACTGGCATGGCAACAACGGTAGCTATCCTGTGCCATGAGATTCCCCATGAAATGGGTAGGTTGTGATTCAAGTTGAATTTTGATTTAAAGGTCTCTTTTTCCCCCCATTTTTACATAATCATAGTAGCCTATATAAGCATCCACATTTATGGTATTTGGCAGATGCCCCTATCCAGGGTGATGTACATTTACCCATTATACAACTGAGCAGTTGGGGGTTAAGGGTTACTCGTGGGCCCAACAGTGGCAGCTTGCTGGTGCTGGGTTATATAACCTGTGACCTTCCAATCAGTAGTCCTTGCAGTTGGACTAAATTATAAATATAAATTATAAATTAAATTATAATCCTTGGGGAAAATAAATGATAAATTCTGTCATGCAAAGCAGAGATGTTAGGTTTGAATTCTGTTTGATTGGAATTTTCAGCACAGTTTGGACAGCAGTTCTGGCTGCAGAACAAATTCCAGTTATGTAATAACGCACTTGTTCATTCCCTATACTGCTTATTCCGGAGCCTAACCTAGAAGACTCCGCGGGGTACAACCTGGACTGGGTGCCAATCCATCGCAGAGTACAAGCGTGCACACACTCACACACTCACTCACATGGTATACTTGAATGCCTTTGGACTGTGGGAAGATAAAAAAGTGCACCTGGAGAAAATCCACCAAGCACAGGGAGAACAAACACACAAAGTGTGAATCGAACCCTTGACCTTGATTGACACAGGTGCACCTTCAGGAAGGTGGCTTTAAGGTTTCTTACATACACGAACTAGTATCATAGACTAGAAGACTTGAAAGAGACGATGATCTAAGCTGTTGAATGCAGGATTGTTTTCTCCCTGTAGGTGATTTTGCAGTGTTGCTGAGCTCTGGTCTGTCAGTGAGGCGTGCTATGCTCATGAATTTTGTCAGCGCCCTCACAGCCTTCATAGGGCTCTACATCAGCCTCTTTGTCTCCTCAGGAATGGAGGTCCAACAGTGGATCTTTACTGTCACAGCTGGGATATTTCTCTATCTGTCACTGGTAGAGATGGTAAGTCAGATGTTAAAAATAATCAATATTCAGATTTTTTTTGTGATCGTTTTCACTGATTGAACAATTTACACGTTCCTCATTCAATCCCTTTCTCCCTCCTTCTCTCTCGTCCTCACTTTCCCTGTCTCTTTCTTTAGATGCCTGAGATGAGTAAAGTTTCCTCTCCACACCCATTTCTCATATTTATCCTACAGAATATCGGCCTGCTGGGGGGCTGGGCATGTTTACTGCTTCTAGCGCTTTTCGAACACAAACTCACTTTTTAACTCTTACTGTACAGTATGCGTGCAGAGCAGAATAAAAATATAATGTTTTTAAGCCCCACGTTTTAGCCCCAACCAAAAGTTTCTGGAAGCAAATGTATAGTTTAGTACTGCTGTGTCCCCAATTCCTAGCCCAGAACTAAACTACACATTTTCATAGATTTTTTGTGGCAGCATTTTTTGTGTGTGGCAGCATATTTAATAATAAATAATTTGTAACCGTATGCCAATGTTGAGTGGATTCACATACATCAGGAGGGAAAGTAACGTGCTATTCACATGTAATGTCACAACACACTGAGGCTGTAATACTTTTCTTGTTTCACCAAATTCATTACACAACCAAAATCTTAATGTAGTCTGATTTTTCAAAACCTTCAGTACCAACAAGAGCACAAAGACCAAAACAAATAGCACAGTTACAGTAGGTGCATTAAATAATCAATACGGTTGTTATTAGGGCCCAAGCACTATAGGGTGCGTAGGACCCTCTTGTTGTCCTAAGTCAAAAGTCTTTTTGAGTATGATGCTACAAGATGATTTTTTGTCTGGAAGGTTGTCCTCTCTCCACAGAGGATCACTGGAGCTCTTCCAGAGTGACCATTGGGTTCTTGGTCAACTCTCTGACTAAGGCCCTTCTCCCCCGATCGCTCACTTTGGCCAGGCAGCCCGCTCTAGGAAGAGTCCTGGTGGCTTCAAACTTCTTCCATTTACGGATGACGAATGCCACTGAGCTCATCCGGACTTTCAATGCTGCAGAAATTTTTATGTACCCTTTCCCAGATCTTTGCCTCAATACAATCCTGTCTCTGAGGTCTACAAATAATTCCTTGGATTTCTTTGTTTGTGCTCTGACATGAATTGTTAACTATGGGACCTTATATAGACAGGTGTGTTTCTTTTGAAATCATGTCCTGTTCCACTGATCCATGATTACTAAAATGGCGGAGTGTTAACTTGCTAAATGTCACTAATCCGCAGTGCTACCACCTGCTAATGGCTACCAATACGCATTTCAAAGATTCCTGTTATTCTGTGTCACCTTGTACATGTGATTTTTTTTGTTTTTTATTTTTAATAAATTTGCAAAGATTTCAAACTAATTTCTTTCATGTTTTCATTATGGGGTATTGTTTGTAGAATTTGCAGGAAAATAATGCATTAAATCCATTTTGAAAAAAGCTTAAACATAGAAAAATGTGGAAAAAAGTGAAGTGCTGTGAATACTTTCTGGATGTACTGTAAATACACAGATTTCTCTTTTTGTTTTTGGGATGTAATTGAGCAAACGTGTTGTGTCAGTGTTATCAATGTAGTGCAATGCGTCAATTTATCTTGAGTGTAATCTAATAGATTTAATTTATAAACTTGTAAAACTGACTGGGTATATGTTAATCAAAGGGTGTATAAGATCATGTAGAACTCATGGTCACTAGATGCCTCCAAATCACTAAAAGAATCTGTTCTCTCTCTCTCTCTCTCTTCTTTAAAGTAAACTCTTGAAGAAAACTATATAAGAAATAAAAATATATAAAGGCCATACAGTACCACAAGAAGTGTGGACAAGGAAAGGATTTGCTCATGATCCTAATCTTACAAGTTTAAGCACAGTGGAGGCTTGGCATGGGATTTTGGCTGCAGGGACAGGTTCGCTAGTCTTTGCTGATGTCACTCAATGCAGTAAAATTCATTCTTAAGTCTACAGAAACATTGTGTCTGCCAGTTTACAGGGGATTGAATCTAACTGGGAGGAACTTTATCATGCATGAAGACAACGACCCGAAAAACACAACACAACAAAAGACTTCATCAGGGCCAGGTCGACCACATTATGACTCTGTTGAGATTTCTGCTTTTCTTTAAATTGAGCTATAATTCTTTTAATGGTAAAAAGCTGCTTTTCATGATTTGTCTCTGGGACAGTCCACCCACAGATAGAGCAATAATTTGGACTGTTTGAAAATTTCTTTGGAATTTTGACTTTTAGCCAGGCTTTAAGTTTGATATATTGTGAAAAGAAGGGAACAAATAGTAGTATAACGATAACTAATGTTGGTTAGAGATGAGGGAAAAATCAGTTCAGTGATATATTGCAATTCTTTTGTTTGGGAATTCATGCATCTCATTATAGTCATTTATTTGTTTTGCTGTTTTTTAATAAACATACATAGGGCTCAGGACTGTACAGTATTGACTGACACATCCTGTTTTTCAGCACAACATGGGCAATTACAATGAACTGAATTTTATTTAATTTTAACTGATTATAGAAACATTGGCACCCTGTCCAGGGCGTACCCTGCCTCGTGCCCTGGGTCTCCTGGGATAAGCTCCAGGCCCCCCTTGACCCTGAATACAGGATTAAGCCGTAATGACGATGAGTGAGTGAGAGTGAGTGATTATAGAAACATAATTGAGCACATAGGCACAGAAATAGTACAGATATACATGATTACATGTTTTTATGGTTGTTTTCAGTTGTTTCTGTAACAAAAATAATAATAATATGCTTATTTTAAAACTTTTTGCAATGTCATTCCCATATTATGGTAGTGGTAACATTTACATGTTATAAAAGTAATGATAACTTGTGTTCTACCTGACATATCCGAAAGTCCAAATACAAATTCTGATGTTTTTTAAGCCTCCCCGTTAACACACACCGGCAAGGCTTTCATAGAAGCAAACATTTTTTGAAATTGTCATTGACCGATGCTTTGTTGTCAGCACAGATCTTTTGATTAGAAATGTAACAAAATCTAAAAAAAAAAAAAAACGTAATCAGGATATTTATAAAAGCGTGATACTATACAGATCGAATTGGCACGTACTGTAGGTATTGTTATAATATTTTATCAAGTGTGAACTGGTGATTCCAATTTATCATAAAAATATTGCCTTCTGTTTTTTCTTGTTAGTCTATAGACTGTATATCTGCTTTTGAGTTATAAGTTTCACACACTGCTTAGCACCAAAGGGCAGATCCCACTCTATGACCATCCTGTTTTATGATAGCCAGATACACTTTTTGAAAAAATTAATTATTTGTTTATTTTTTGACAATGTTGTGTGTTTCATTACCTATTCCTGACACAAGCAAACGTGGATTAAGAATAAGATCCTTCTAGCTGGCTCTGCAATAACTCCAGAAATTCTTTATACTCTACACATAGAGACATTCATGGAATTCATTTTAGCCCACTCTCAGTGATAGTCATCTTAAATCATCAAGGCGCGTCTTTGTGGAACCAAAGGCACCCCTTATAGGGATCTTAGCCATTTATATTATGATGCTGCACTTTATTACAATGTTTTTTGTGTGTCTGTATGATACAATCTCATAAAGTTGTAACCCAAAAAGGGCAAGTTAATGATATCTTGCTGAGCTATGCCAGTAAAGCTTATGACCACAAATAAAATATAATTATACAAACAAAAGTATAATAACAAGATAAATGTCTACCGATTAGATTCATTCTGAAAGGAAGAAGCTATTGCCCTGTCGTGGCAAAGATAAAACTCTTCAGCAGATCAATGGCACATTACAGAATGTGCAAAGTTTGGAACAAATCAACACCAGACTCTGGGACACAGTGTAAACAAAGAAGACATGCAAAAGATAATGAGAAGGCCAAGTTTATCTGGTTTCATCAGAAATATATGAGTAATGGATTTCATTTCAGCAACTTTATAAAAGGTGCTGATAGATAAAGAAAATATTGTTTTTAAATCTGGCATACTAGACTAGTTATCCATATTATTTGCTGTATTTTTTATAATAAGAGAGTGCTCATTTAAGCTATATTGAAGAGCAACTGCATATTGTGATGCCTGTGATTTGGGCCATACACGAGGCCTCAAGTCAAGCGCTGCAGGTAATCACGGTTATTATAGCAACACAACTGTGAAGTGTGATTTAGCTTTTATATAACGGTTTTAAAAATTAGAAATGAAAATCGAATAACAGGCAGCAAGATTGTTTATCTCACTCTTGCCTTGCACCTCCAGGGTTGTTGAACTGGTTCTCCCGGAAGTCTGGTTTTCTCACACAGTCCAAAAACATGAATTGGAGGCTGACTGGTTATATGCAAATTTCCCATGGTGTGTTAATAAGTGTGCTTCTGCCCTTACTGTATGGGTTGCCACCCCTCCCAGAGTGTCCACTTCCCTGTTCCCTTGGATAGGCTCCAGTCCAACCACACCCCCACCATCCACACACAGAATAAGTGATATAAATGGAAATTAAGTAACTGACAAGAGTGGATGCAGTACTTTACCAAAGAGGTCACAATCAGTGATGGATTTCCCTTTTCCTTTTTATCTTTATTTGGTAAGCTTTTATATTTTAAGCCAGAAATTATATTCATTAAAAAAATCCTGTTCACTAATGATATTGCTAAACTCTATCATAGTTGGACTGTTGTTAGAACTGGAAGTAACTATATGGTGAACACAAATGGGCGGCATGATGGTTTAGTGGTTAGCACTTTTGCCTTCCTCCTCATGGTTCTGGACTCGTTTCTAACCTCGGGGTTTGTGTGCATGGAGTTTGCATGTTCTCCCCGTGCTTGGTGGGTTTCCTCCGGGTACTCCGGTTTCCTCGCACAGTCCAAAGACATGCAGATTAGGTTAATTGGTTAACCTTCCCTGGTCGTAAAATGGGAATAAATACAATGGTAATCACCATTGGCCTCCATGGCCCTTAGTTGGACTTTAGGGGTTAGATGGATGGGTGGATGGATGGAGCACAAGCGGAGTGATTCAAAGAGTAAAATAAGTGAAATATGAGAACTCTTGAAATGCTGCTTATCCAATTACATTAATAAGCTGGAATTGAACATTGTCTACGTTTGCCAATAAACTTTATTTGGGGGGTTAGATCATCCATTCATTCATCTTCAGTAGCTACTAGAATCAATTGGCGCTTTTTTTTTTTTTTTTAACACTGTGAGCACCGCAAGCTCACGTCCGTGCATGTGTGTGCGTGCGTGCGCGCAAGCGTTGGATAACGAAATAGTGAGTGTGGGATGGAAAACAGCAGTTGAATGAGTCAACACCCTTAATCCCAAATGGGACTGTTTTATAGCTCCTCCAACTCCGGTGTTCTCTGGCAGTCCTGTCGTCTGTCGCTCGCTTCAAAACCTCTAACTAATCTAAATAAACACCGTCGCGTGAAAACGCCGTCAGTTTCGCGCCAAGTGAGCACTCCGGTGAGAGCGCGCGAGGAGCTCTTCAGCTGCGTGCTTCTGCCTGGACGCCCTCATTTAAACAGCAGAGAGTTTTCATCCTAAAGTTTCACAAGCCGCTTCATCGCGAAGCAATGTCTAATGGTGGTGAACAGCATGTCCAAAACGCCTTCAAGTTCACTGGAGAAACATCTGGACACACTCGAGAACCCTGCGCTCCAGGTCAGTGACGCCCAGCAAGGTGCTAATAGATAAATAACACTGGCAATCCTAGACAGTTTATTCTATCTATCTATCTATCTATCTATCTATCTATCTATCTATCTATCTATCTATGTTTTTATGCAAGGTGCAGTATGTATTTATGTATGTATGTATGTATGTATGTATACTATATATAGTATACAGTATATATGCAGAGGCAGCCAAAAATTTATACACCCATCAGGAAAAGAAAACCTTCTAAAATATTTTAATACTAAAGTTATATATATATGATAACAATAATTAATAATGAATTATAATAATACTATGATAATATTATTAGTATATTATTACTATTATATTAATATAAAATATAATATACATCATACTATTTTTCTTTTCTTGAAGTGTGTATACATTTTTTGCCTGACTCTCTCTCTCTCTCTCTCTCTCTCTCTCTCTCATATATATATATATGTACTAATCAAATCCGTATTACATTCATCTTTGCCTTTTATATACAAACACATACATATATTCACACATATCTATCTATCTATCTATCTATCTATCTATCTATCTATCTATCTATCTATCTATCTATCTATCTATCTCTCTCTC
>JAOVVB010000043.1:20376880-20388705 GCA_028570985.1 Heterobranchus longifilis
AATGTAGAAAATAAATCACTAAACAAAAACAAAGAAATTTGCAAGTGACCCCAAACTTTTGAACGGTAGTGTATATCTCATCAAGCCATCAAGTCTATATACAACCGAAGTCTGTTTATGATTCTCAGACATACAGAAAGCTGGTAAACTGATTAAAATGTTAAAAAAGTTTTTAAAAAAGGTAGTAGAAAGTAGAGCAGGTTACATTGTCTGTTCTAAACATTTTTACACGTGACCCAAGACCAGGTGTAGATGAGCACCGTACTACCGGAAAAATTAGCAACACAGTTTCCTCACACAATTGGGTCAGTTTGAGTAATGAGCTCAAGCCTTAGTAAACTGAACGTTAATGTCAGACGCATTGGGGGTGCATTTTGCCGGCTGCACTGAATTATATACAATACAGTACACACATTGAGCCCTTTGAGGTTTACTGCAACTTTCATCAATCATACTTGATTCTCAACTTCAGATAATCTTAAAGGCATTCTTAATCTAGACATTTGTATATTTACATTTACATTTAGGCATTTGGTAGGCGCTCTTATCCAGAGCGACTTACAAAAAGTGCTATGAGGTTTCCGTCACTGAATATATACTTACCCAGTTGGGATGGGAATTTTATTATTTATTTATTATATTATTATTATTATATTTATATTATTATTATTATTTTTTTTAATTTAATGGAGGGGATTAGTTCAAGTACTGAAGAAACAAATACGTCTTGAGTCGTCGTTTAAAAAATATATAATAAAATGTAAAGTGGGTCAGTGTAAAGACTGACCTGAAAAAGAACAAAAAGAACACGTTCTTTTTATCATCTGTTCAAGGAAGTTAATTTGAGCTGTTTGAAAATTGTTTCATTTATTAAACCTCTTTGCTGTCATGTTTCGGCATGTAATGCAGACACGGAGCTAAAGTTCAGTGTGACGTACTGTACATTATGTCTGTATTCTTGACATGATGACTAGTCACGTATTTGCCTGGTAGTAATATAATAATATCTCTGAAGTAAACATTGTATTTTAGTCCATGCTTTTTCATTGCTTTGATTCCATATATAAACGTATCTATGTATGTCTTGATATAGTTTAAAATCAGCATTGCAGTGACTGCACCACAAGTGCTACAGGGGGCTGTGTGTATGTGTGTGTGTGTGTGTGTGTGTGTGTGTTTATGAATATATTTGCATTCATGCATACTGTATGAAACAATTATTCTTTCATCTTCCTCAGCCAGGACACTATATTGGATCACACTGATATTGCATAAATTGTTCTTAAAATGGACAATATCATAAATAATAACTTGCTGTGGATCTGAAAGGTGCTTATTGTAGGTTTGCTAATTTAAGAAGAAAACTATGTATAGATTAAAAGACATTCTATTACTTTGTGATCATTGTATATTGACTCATAAAATTGGGCATTCTGGAGCACCGCAGATAGTGAAGTGGCTTTAGTGTTGGACTTATACTCAATTTATTCTTGCCTACATGGCGAATTACAAAGGCACAGTAGGTCAGTCTTTCCCTCTTCTGGTGCCTTTTTCAAGTGCAAAATGTTAACATCATCCAGTCTATCACTTTTTCTACTACGCTACTGCCTATGATATGTAGTACTCTAGTTTAAGTAAACACTTGAACTGTTACCATTCAGGATAGTAATAATCCAGAAAAACCTGAAAGTATCTCTACAGCTTTTAGTGATGCTGAATGTGGTATCTTGTTAAAGCTTGTCCCTCTGCTCTTCCTACAGGGTTCGGCAGACTCGTACACCAGTCGACCGTCTGACTCTGATGTGTCTCTAGAGGAGGACAAAGAGGCACTGCGCAGAGAGGCTGAGAGGCAGGCCCAGCTCCAGCTCGAAAAGGCCAAGGTTAACTTTTCATTTGCTAGCCTAAGGATTGTGTATACTTTTTCTGCCTGCGTACATGTGTGCTGGGAATGAATTCTTTAAATTGTGAGTGTGTGTGTGTGTGGTCAGGAAATGCCTTAGAAGAACAGTGATAAAGTAAAATTTACCATGGAACTCTTGATAAAGTCAAAGGTTATTATTTATCATTATTTAATAAATACAATTAATAGGTTAATAGGAAATGTATGGAGTTAAGAGAGTAATGTACAAGGAGTGTTTAAGTGATGAGAGTCTTAGCCGCATTAAAACATTTGAACGGCGCAAACGTTTTACAGAAGGCCGCACATCTGTAAATGACGATCCCGGCCAAGGTGGCTAGGAACCCACTGCAGTCATTCTTGTAAACATTCAGCAAGTGGAACGTCTGATCCTTAAAAACTGACAGATACCGTGTTGTCAGCATGCGGAAAAGGCACATCTGTCTGTGGGAACTGTACACATAGTCTTTTACAAACACCGCTTCCTCATTACAGCAACACGGCAGGGAGTTATTGCCACATCTCCCATACAGTCCTGACCTCCCATACATTCCTGACCTCCGCTTGTTTGCCATTTTTACTTGTTTGGCTATTAATAGTGTTCCTGGGAGGCCAGTGTTTCAGACATGAACCAGGCAGTCACGCAGAATTGCTCCGGCATACTGAAAAAACTTTCTACTTTGATGATATCCAAGCACTAGTGAAAAGCTGGGATAAGTGCATTAGTGCAGCAGGGGAATATATAGATAAATAAAGGTAAATTTTACTCTGGCGGCATGGTGGATCAGTGGTTAGTACTGTCGCCTTGCACCTCCAGGGGCCAGGTTTGATTCCCGGGCCAGGGTCGATTCCCGCCTCCTTGCGTTTGATGGGTTTCCTCCGAGATGCAGATTAATGATCAATCAGCGTTCCCAAATTGGCCGTAGTGTGTGATTGAGTATACAGTATGTGTTTGCCCTGCGATGGATTGGCACTCTGTCCAGGCTGTACCTCGCCTCGTGCCCTAAATTTCCTGGGTAGGCTCCCGGCCCCCCACGACCCTGTGTACAGCAAAAAGCAGTACAGATGATGATGAGATGAGATTTTACTCTCATCGCTGTGTTCTGTTATTCTGCAGAATAAAAAAACAACAACCCTGATTTGACTTGACCACCCCTCATGTATAAGTTTCCACCCACTGAATGTTTAAGCAGTTACTTAATCAATAGTATGACTATCAAACTCTGATTTATTTTAGATTATTCACACTTCTATTTTGGGACTTAGCTCAAAAACATACTTAAAAAAAACTGATCATGCCCCAGAGTGGAGCAACAGAAAAGTGTTTGCCTTGTAATCCGGAGATCAGGAGTTTGAATCCTGTTGATGCCAAGCCATCTGAGCAAATTTTCATCCAAGAGAGGCAAATTTGGACGTGCTCTCAGGAATGGAGGGAGGGAGTGGTGGCATATACTCTCCCTTATCAAACAAAGCAACATTAGGAAATCATGGGCGTCTGTCAGCTCATGTATGCAGAAGTGGGACGATAGCGCTTCCCTCTTCCCAGTGTGTTACGCCAACCACTGATGTTGCACCAATTTTGGTCGGCTGGCTTGATGTGCTTTAGAGGAAGCTCTTGATAGCCTCTGACTCTCGGGTTTGATATGGTAGCTGGATGACTGATGAGTGGAGAAAAGCTCATGGCTAAAATAGGGAGAAAAAACAGGCGAGGGCAAAAACATAATCAACATCAAAAACATCATAAAAAGTCTAATTGTTGGCGAGCTTCTGAGTAACTTCGAATTTACGACTGTGACACGTACAGTAGCGTACAGCAACAGTGTCACACACATACAGCGTTGACTTTCAATTTACTGAAACAATTCATTTTCAGCTACTTACAAGAAAATCAGTCCAATCAAAACAAGTTTAAAGACAGTGTCATGACTCACAGACAGAGGTCATGACACAGGCAAAGGCAGAGCAAAACCAACTACTAAATTAAGCTTCTTTCAAAGCCAAAGAGCGAGAGAGACAGGAATGTAAACAGTGTTGGAGTAACGTCACAGAAATGAATGCTGGAGTGAGAATTCTCAAAGTGACTTTGAACAGTCCAGTGTATATAAGTGGTTGGACTGATTGGAACCTGATGTGTGTTGTGTGTGTGTGTGTGTGTGTGTGTGTGTGTGTGTGATTAGATGGTGAGTTTGATGGGGATAGAATGCCTGTAAGTCTAGCATACTTAATGATTATATGTTGACTTCCTCGGCTGACATAATTTTGACAAGAAATCATGGGTAGTTAAATTGGGTATTATTGCTAATGTATGAAGCGTTGTGATTTTTTTATTTATTTATTTTTTTTGGTCAGTTCTGCAAGGTCACAGAGAAGTAGGAATAGTTGATGATATGTGGGGAAGTAAGGGAGATTGTGAAGTATAAAGTGTAATGATCTGAGAAGTAGAAAGCTTCGGAGGGTTGACTGAAGACCAGAACTATTTCTTCTTGTTTTTTTTTAATGGCAACTGTTAAAAACCAGACCAAAAGCATGCAAAAGAGAGAAGGCAAGTAGCCTAAAGCTCGACAGAAGGGAGTAAAGGTATTTGAAGAGACTGACAAAAGTGGCTTTATCAGGAAAGATAATAAAGAGGATGTTTATAATAAGGACATTATAAGGAAATGACATTTCCTAGGAGGCAAAGAGAGTGATAGTTAAGAAAAACATGAACATTAGTGAGAGAAATGACAGTAAGAGAATGGAATTCAAAGAATGGATACAAAGGCAGTGAAAAGGTATAAAATTCAGATTCTGGGACAAAAACAAATCTGTGGAATGGAATCTGAGAGAACATATACTATATGCAGAGGACAAGCCAACCAGTATAGCTGAGTCCTCTAGACTTATCCAGGTCTCAGTCATTGTCAGAAAACAGAGAACAAAGAGAAGCTAGATCCAAGATAAAAAAAAATAAGCTTACTGGAAAACACTGTGGAGAATACCTTTTGGGGCTATAAGATGTGAGGACAGATTGGAGCGTGTGTAGCACATATTTCATGAAAAGCAAAAATAACCAGGGTTAAATAAATATGGGCACTTGTAGGCTAAATAAAGAGGATTGATGATGGATACTTACCCATAATGAAGACTGAAACCACTCATCACAAAGAAGCTCAATCAGATTGAGATCTGGGGCATTTTGAGCCGAAGTCAACACATTGAACTCTTTGTGACGTTCGTCAACCCATTCCTGAACATTTTTTGCAGTGTGGCAGGACACATTATCCTGCTAAGGGAACATAATGCCATTAGGAAATACTGTTGCGAAGAAGTGGTGTACTTAGTCTGCAATAGGGTTGAGGTAGACGGTACTGTACATGAATGGTGGAACGCAAAATTTCCCAGAAAAACATTACTCAGGGCATCACATTGCCTGTGCTGGCGTGCCTTTGTCCCATAGTGCATCTTGCTGCCATTTTTCTGCCAGTAGGTGTCAAACATGAACCTGGCTGTCCACGTGATGTAAAAAAAAAAACATGATTCATCAGATCAGACCACTGTGTACCACTGACCTGTGGTCCAGTTCTGAGGCTCCTGTGCCCAGTGTAGGTGCTTTTGGTAATGGACAGGGGGGGCATGGGCATTCTGACTCGGCACAAGCAGCACACCCTCACAGACGGCACCTTACAGTATGTACTGTCCCAGTCGTCTAGCCATCACAATATGTCAACGTCACATAAACTTGTCCATTTTTCCAGCTTCAGTTTTGAGAACTGCCTGTTTTCACATCAACGTTTTTATTGTTATATCTGTTCAATCTTTATTGAGTTGTGATAGTGTCAGATTCAGAAAGGATAAGATCAACTAATTTACTTAAGAGCTGTAGGTTTTAAAATGCTCTTTTGCCATTTCACCGGTTGTTTCCATCACAGACTTGGTGTGTGGCTGCTGTGATCTGTTTCTCATCTTGCTACCGATGTACATAACTTTGGACCTACTTTTAGGCACAAACGCACACTTGCTAAAATGTGCTCTACATTTGAAATAGGGAAAGATGAAGTTTCAGATCGAATGGTTTTAATGGCATACTGCTGAAAGTGGAGCGTTGTCCCACCTGCTTTTCCCTAGTGCCACCACTAAAACCGTCTTCTAGCCATCGCAGAACAGAATCATTTGTTTTCAGCTGACAGAGCAGACTACACTTTTTAAAGGAGTCCACCGAAGGACAAAACTAGGAAGGAATGCTCTGATTTTGGAGTCCCAAGATCCCTCAGCTACAAATTCTCACTTTCTCATGCCAGTTGAGTTTATTTGTTAGCACCAATTCATGTTGGTGAAAGCAGCTCGGCCTCATTAGTGTGGGACCGTTTATTCATTAATAAAATTTTAACATAAAATATGGGTCTGTTTGGGAGATCATTCATCCCCTCCCTGCATATTGTACAGTCAGACGCAACTCATTTGCTGATTGCTAAGTCCTCCATTTCGCTTAGGTTGGGTGTGGTAGAGCAGGAAAAATCCCTGGACAAAGGAACGTCAGGACTAGGATGGTAGTAAATTATCTAGGATCTGAATATGTTTAAAGTTTTAATTTATCAATTGATATTTCGTGTTTCTTTACATCTTTCTCATTCTAACACATATATTGTCATATCAGCTGACCATTAAGTATCAAAACTTGGTAAGTAAATGCTAACAAACAGTAAATTAAATTCAAATTCAAATTCAAATTTTATTTGTCACATACACATGCACATCTTTGCTCATTTCATGCCAAATATCATGTCATACACAGTACGATATGCAGTGAAATGCTTAGACAACTGCTCGTGACCTAAAAATAAAAGACTATGAATAGGAATAGGAAATAAATATGAAAATTAAAATAAAGGGTAAATTTAACTAGGAAAGAATAAAATAAAATATAAAAATTAAAGTAAAAAAATAAATAAAAAATAAAAAAGTTAAAAATAAAAATAAAAATAATACCAAACATTTGTTCTTTTAATGTCAGCAAGGTTTTGTTGAATGAAAATCAATATTCTGCTTTTGCTTTAACAATATAGCTAGGAATGTGATCAAATAATGCAAAATTCTTACTAATTTGGTAGTAGTAAACAATTAATTAATTAATCAATCAATTAATTAGGATAATATGACACGAAATTTATGTTTCTTATCATGTTCCTGTTAAACCTTACAGCCATACATCTTAAAGACCATCCAATCTTTAAAAGCATTCTATTGTGGCCATGCCTTCAGCTATTACAGAACTCTGACATCGGAGGCTTTGAGAAATGTTATATAAATCTCTCCTTACAAAAATGTATACACAGGTTTATATGAAGCTAAGTTGTGGTAGCCTGTTGGAACAAGCTCAATTTTAGACCGTATTAATAATAACCAGATTGCAGCAGAAACTAATGTTAGAGCCGTCAACACCAGCACACTGAATTGAGCAACTCACCAGACACATAATTAAATGCACTATAGTATGGGTAGGGAGTTTGTGTTGACATAATAGCATCATGCAATTCCTGCAGATTTTTTAGGCATATTTCTATCGTATTCCATATCTGTTTTATTAGATTAAGATGTGATGACTGAGAACAGGGGAGCAGGATTATATTATAGTAGTACGCACAAGAGCTGCCTTTATTACATACCTTTAATCTCAAGGTGCAACACACGTACATGTATGTAATTACTCAGCCATCGAGTGAGTGAGTGAGCAAAAGCGAGAGAGATTAACCGATACAACAACAACAACAACCCCACAAACCTCTGGCTACCCTAACACTTAGGGTTGGGTACAAAAACCCAGTGCCAATATGGCATCAGTACCTATATAACCGGTATGTACTAGAACCGAATCAGGTGTAAGAGACATAAGAAGCATCATCACCCTCAATGCACGTGAAAAATCATTCCCCGACTGAGAAAATGCATGTCAGAAAGCTCTTATAATACAAATCCAACTGATGTTTGTAGTAATGCGAGTGTCCATGTCGTTTTCACATTCCAACTTAAAAGCACAACTCGGGAAATGAGACCATCTGAGAGAATGCACGCCTGAACGAAGTAATTACACTTGCTCTGGCAGCAGGTAGTGGTAGCTCGCTAAGCTAAACACGTTTAAATAAAAACGCCTAATCAAACCTAGTCTGAGAGCACAGGATGAAGTTAAAAGCAGAGTGATGCACCGTGTTTAACAGCGTATTCATCAGCTGGCAGTGTGTGCGTCCCCGACCTCATCAGACCAACCCTAACAAGGTCGGAGAGGTATCGTATTTTGCCAGATAAGACAAATATGGTCATATTTATGAAAAATAATTGCTGTTATTGGTGTTAAATTATTGTAGTTGGATTAGGTAGCGTGTACATTTGTTATGTTTTTTATTTACTTATATTTCAGTATCCTATAAACTTTAAATATATTGTTTATTTAAATATCAGTTTAAATAAAAACACGTTCTTTGATGTTAGACAATTTTTCTTCGGGCTCTTTTTTTAAAGTCTTGGTTCAGGCATCGTTTAGGCACAAGTCCCGTTTTAAAAGTAGCGATTTGGCACCAGTATGGTAAAATACGCTACTACCGCATGCATTTCAAAGGCCAGACTTGGTGCTACGAGTCTTAAGTGCATACAACTGGTTGCTTTCTATTTCCAAATGCTTGAAAAAAATTTTTAATTTATCTTTTGCTTATTTCTAGGCTTCTTATTTGCCTGCTAACACACAATATAAGCTAAATGTGAAAAATGCTAGAACTGTGCATTGATCGCTACACGCCAGTGATATAAAAACTGACTAAAATCATTCAAAAAATTATTTTGTACAGTGTGTACAGGATCATGGCTGCTTGTGCACCTAACTGTGAAAGCCACTTACATTGTAAAAGCCACTACATCAGAACATTGTACTCATTATCGGTTTATGAAACCAGTTTGTGACATGGTGCATTATCATAATAGAAGAAGAAGAAGCATAACCATGGATGTAGCCATAAAAGAATACTCAAATAGGCTGTGGCATTTAAACAACGATTGGTATCAACATGGCAAAGGTGCCAAGAAAGCATTCCCCACACCATTACACTAAATCCACCAGGCTGCACAAGGTTGTTTCCACAAGGCAGGACGGGTCCATGGATTCATGCTGTTGGTGACAAATTCTATCCCTACCATCTGTGTGCCTTAGCAGAATTTGAGATTCCTCAAATCAGACTACCTTTTTTCCAGACTTCAGCTGGGAAGTTTTGGTGAACCTGTGTCCACTGCAGTCTCAGCTTCCATTTCTTGGCTGACAGAAGTGGAACCTATCATGGTCTATTATAGTCCATCTGCCTTAAGGTTTGACATGCGTATTCCAAGATGCTTTTCTGCTCACAACCAGTTGACCTCTTTCATCAACAAGACTTTTCTATCAGCAGAACTGTCACTCACTGGATGTTTTTTTTCTATATTGCACCATTCTGAGTATACTCTATAGACTGCTGTCCCAGGAGATTAGCCAAATTCAAATCAGCCTGTCTGGCACCAAAAATCAGACAAAATCACAGAGATTCCATTTTTTTCTCATGCAGATGTTTATCAATTACCCAAGGTTCCTTTCCTGTATCTGCATTATTTAATGCACTGCACTGCTACCACACGATTGATTGTTGTTGTTTTTTCACATCTCGTACCCGCTTACAGACTCTGTCTCTAATGTATATTCCTCCTTATATAACAGTGATATATAATTAAAACTGAGGAAGTTAAGACAGAAATGTACTTTTAGATGCACAGCTTTTCTCATTTCATGCCAAATATCATGATCGAAGTAAATCACAGATGAATAAACAATCTGTCCTGTTTGCAGATATGATATTGAAATGAGATGACTCAAATGAGCACAACAAGCAGAAAAGCGAAGACGCTGCTTAGAAATCACTATACCTTTTGCTTGCCAAATCTAAATGACCTCATCTTATCCATGTTAGCAATAATCTCTGTTTCAGATCAAGAAAAAAACTAAAGGCATGTATGTGATATTGCATACTTGTGCCATGCACCAGAATATGAATGTCACCCTATTTTCTTCTAATTCTCATCTTCAATTTTTCCAACTCGTGAGCGTGCTCTTCCCGTCACCCGACAGCTACACAACAGGTGTAAAATCGTTGAGCGAACCACTAGATCTGTCCACTATGTTTCGTATGGCCTTTCGATCAGGATTGGCACAAACATACACACATGATGGAGTGTCGGAATGTTGTCTAGTTTACTCATAGAACAAAGATTTACAGTATATAAGCCATAAGCCATTTAACAAAGTGTCAAAGCTGTTGTTGGTGCACGGGGCGTTCTTGTGTGTTGAAAGCTTTTGTGTAGCTCGATTTCGGTAAACAGAAATTACGATAAATTTAACTTTGGTTATTTTAAAGTACATTTCCAATCTCCTTTTGTCTGCAGTTTGGTCAATGTGGCTGCTGGCCAGTTCTTTAGGCTCCGGTTCTTTAGGCTACATTATTAGCAACACATTGGTAGTGTGTTCTCATTTTTAACAACCTGATCTGGCACTCATAACACGAAGCTACATCCCCTATCCCACTGCCAAGACTACGACTCAGCAGGCTAAAACAATTACTTTGCTAAATATTCCACAATTCTGCATTTTAGTCTGGTTTGATAAGTAATAGCCTAGTTTAAAAGATTACTGCCTCAATACCTTAGCAAGTATGACTGTGATTTTTCACCCAGCTATTGCAGAATTGTTCATGATTTTACAGTGACTTGAAGTGTTTCATCTCAAGAAGTGAAAGCACTTATTCCAAAAATCAGATAATTAAACGTTAGTTTATGGGAGAAGGGGTAATGCGTCACGGTCTTTCATCTACTCTTCAGCTACCAGATCATACAGATCGATACAGTTATTGTTCTCCAAAAGTTTCTCCAAATCGCTCACCGCTGTTTAGCACTGGCATTTCTTTTTCTTTAGCCTTCTCACATCTTATTTCTTAAAAATACCATGCCGCATATACAGTATATGCAAAAATTAGTTAATTAACAAGCCATTCTTAACTCCATCTCATTGTATCTGTGTCAGAAATCACCATGGTAACCGATCAGCATTACCACCAAAAATAGTGATGCCTTCCCAAAATCCAACATGGTATGAAAACAACCGGATGCAGATGGACAATAGGAAGTATTGCCTATAAGGAACATGCAAGAGCTCAGGAACAAAGAGAGAATTATAGCATGAGAACACAGTCTATACAACGTATCAGAAAATACTAACAGCTACACAACAGATAGGTGTAGGCTAACACAGGCTTCCCATGAGAAACCTAAACTATCTATAGTATAATGCTATCGTTATGTCACCAGGTAGCATAACACACGAATAAAACTCTGTCTGCCCTCTACCACAATACATGAGTTCACTGACAGCCGTGATTGGCTAGAGTCACCGTGATTGACAGGGGATAAAAGAATGACATTTCTTCCACCCGAAAGAACCCAGACAGTTAGTTACTCTCTTTTGAACTCCCCAGATGTCTGTGGCATTGTCATTAATTAGTAATAGTGATCTCCTCACAAATTGGGCAAATTCTTTTCTCGTGTCCCATTAGGGAGCCCAAATTTGCCAATTCCAATCTCATACATTGTTTGCTGAAAATTACCTTTCAGACCAGCGGCATTGAGTCGATTGACATACATATTTTAGCTAATATAGATTGGCCAGTCAGTTATTATAGTAGAAGGAATATAAATAGTTCATGAATGAACTTGTGTGAGTGTATGTGCTAGTTAGAAAATACTTTTATTTACAATGACAACATCTTATACATGTCTGTGTACACTTTTCAAATGTATCATCCAAAAATGTCATCTCTCTCTCTCTCTCTCTCTCTCTCTCTCTCTCTCTCTCTCACACACACACACACACACACACACACACACACAC
>JAOVVB010000043.1:20405175-20415364 GCA_028570985.1 Heterobranchus longifilis
ACGCAACATAAACGTCTAGGACGTTCAGAGTGCGTTCGTTTATCCAAAAATTTAACGCCCGTGTGAACAAGGCCTTACTCTGACTTGCTGGTCACTCTGAAATAGGCCCAATCTGGATTCATCAGACCACTTGACCTTTTCCCATGGCTCCAAATCTTTATGCTCCCTTGCAAATTGCAGCTTTTTTCAGATTAGTCTCACTAAGAAGTGGTTTTCTTATGACCACACAGCTGTTTAGTAACAATCATGTGAGGTTCCGTGTGGAAATGCTTTTACTTTCGCTATTAAACACAGCTGTTATTTCTACTGTCATGATGCAGCTTCCCTGAATTTATTGCTTTCAAAAATTCTTAACCCAATTCCAGTAATTTTAACCACATCCTTAGTTGTGTTTGCTTAATGCAATAATTTGGGCCTTAATTTAAAAATTGAAAAAGCTCAATTAAAATTAATAGTATTAGCTTTTAGTACAAGTATTTTTTTTGGCTGTGTAGAATAAAAATAAATAATATAAAGATAAAATAGGCTATAAAGATAAAATTTGACAGTTTAAAATGCCACAAATATTCAACATTTCACCAAAATCATGCAGAAATGTTCATATTTGCTTTTTTCCTCTGGTATCTTCCCACATGTCTAAAGCTGTTTAAAACAATGCTCAACAAGTGTAATTTTCTCACACAGAGAATGCGAAACTTTGACCAAGTTGTTGGATATGTATTAATAACATAAGCCATGTCAGTTAATTTTATACTCGGATACCATCCCCAATACTGATGCAATTTTTTAGTTTTCACTGAAACTAGACTTTACTTTTGGTAGCGATGCATGCAAAAAGAAAAAAGGAAAGCCTGCAATTCTCACAACTATATATATATTACAGAAAAAGTTGATGTGAAGGGTTTTCCCAGGCTGAAATACGCTATTTTTATCTATAGCACGCACCCCTAGAGGGTGAGTGAGATGTCTTCGAGTTAGTTTAAGCCCTATGTATGCTACAACCTTTGAGAATTTTAAAGTTCCCTTTTTGATTTTAAGTTTATACAACATGGCTCTGTAAAATTCCTAAATGGGTCACCTTATTTCTGACATACATTTTCATACCCCAAAAACAGACAGTACACTTCTCCCGAGTTACACGAAAAGTTTATATGCTGTTGTGATAGTAGCCGGCTTGTGCAATATCTTGATTAAAGGAAATGTTATAATAGCTTAAATAAGAAATATTATTATAATATTAATAAATTACTCTTGTTGCTGTTTAACTTCCTATTTTATCTCTTTTTTACCTTCTTTCCCTCTTCGGTGCTTCCTGCCTCCCTTCTATTATTCCATTAATCATTTTTACTTCTATGCCCTACCTTCCATGTCTTTTTCCAGGAACTTTTCGACATCATCCTGGATGAGAACCAGTTAGAGGACGCCTGTGAGCACATGGCTGACTATCTGGAAGCTTACTGGAAATCCACACACCCGGCCAGCTGCACTCCGGCCAATCCTCTCTTAGACAAACTCACTGCCGCTCAATCAGCCGCTCCCGATCCTCTGTCCAGTCTGCATCTGCAGGTGCTCACCGAACATCATTCTGCTTCTACACCAGGGTTGGGAGAGGGACAGGAGCAGAGGAGAAGAAATAAAGATACAAAAATGAGGGATGAGACAGATAGGGAGTAACAGGAAAGACTTAAGGCCAGGTCAAACATGTACCGCATGGGGTCACTCTGAAAATCACTGAAGAATTCCCCATTTTTTGTTCAACTGACTGTTAACCTTATCATTGTAAGATCTTTGTGTGACACCAGACCTTAATTATGAGTTTACAGTGCTTTGCCTGAGTATTTACATGCACAAGCCCTTTTCACATTTTGCATTTTTATTATTATTATTATTATTATTGTCTGAACCTAAATGGATTTAATCATATCATCATACGCCATTAATGCATTGATAATAACCTATAATAAAATAAACTAATAATCAGAGGAAGCCAAACACCAAAACTCAGTGGCTGGGAAAAAGGGAGAATAGTTAGAGATGCAGCCAAGATGCCAAGTATAGATCTTCACTTAATGCTCCCGCCACCATGCTTCACTATTGTGATGTGCTTAAGATGAATAGAGTTATGTTTCTGGCAAAAGTAAAGCTTTGTGCTAATGCCAAAAAGTCAGTTGTTATCCACAAGCATTTTTCCACATTTGGAACCTCTCCTACATGAATTTCATATGGCTTAGCATGGTTCCTTAAATTTCAGCTTTCTGGAGTGTCGGTGCAAAAGTTGTCCTGGGAACCGCTTCTTCTCATCTGAGCCATGGATCCTTCAGAATTACCCGCAGCCTTGGGTTGATTCACTACTAATGTTCTTACCAGACATATGGTTATGCAATGCTCTTTCCATTTTTTTAATAAAAGAGTAATGACATTAAGGGATGGTACCTCATAAGATTTTTAAATTTTGGGATATTTTTTATGGAGAAACTGTGATTAATAGTTGAACTTTAGCTGTGACATATTTAAAGAATTCCTCTTCCTTCACAATCCTGTTTGTATAGACATGTCTGGAAGTTGCGTCATGGCAACTAGACTTTTGTTTCTGTATCCAAGCAACTTCTTGAATCTGAGATAGACTGGTTCGGGACAGCAAATATATTTATCCTCCAGGGCCGTCTTACTCTGTGCCCCATACTCTCAACTTCTATATTGTCCAAGCAATGAGCTTATTCAGGTCAGATAAGAAACAGCACCGGAGGAGAGATGTACAGTATTTTATAACATTACAACGAAAAATATTAAGCCCAATATTGTGTATGTTCCCCATGTGCTACCTGGGCCACTCTGACCCCTCAGGGCATGACTCCACAAGATCTCTGGCATGTGCTGTGAGGTCTGGTACAAAACATTGGCAGTGGGTCCTTTAGTTGCTGTGTGGTGCAGGGTGGGGCTTGCGTGAATCAGATTTGTTTGTCCTGAATTTGGCGTTCCATGAGTGCTCAATCAGACTGGGATCTGGGGAGTTTGGAGGCTGGGACGGCATCCTTGGACAGCATGTACATCGGCTGTTGTGCACTGGCTGTTCTGAGGCCTTTCTATCAAGGCCAAGATTTCATTTTTTTCAGTGATTTGTACTGCATTGTTTTTTCTCCAGCAAGACTTTGGTCCACAGAGGCATAAATGAGCCTTTGGCTGGCTATGGTCCTGACATACAAGTTTTAATTAGTGTTAATGTGATCATTTTAGGGCTGATCAGTGTGTATATAGGTCATGTTACACTTTAAAGGCAAAAAAGAGGACTTTGTCAATTCTATGAAATTTTCATTTAATAGTGAATTTATATTGCTTTGGCAGCATGTCTTGACTTTTGTGATAGCTCGTTGGTCTGCATGAGGATGTTTATTTAAGTGTTCCCTACCAAACTTTATGTTCTTACAGAAATAGATGTATTTATATTGGGAGTGGATACCATTCAACCACTTATGTGAGTTCTCATAGCTATTGGTTGCACAAGAACCGATTTAAAGGTTTCACAGCAACGGGGTAAATACTGATCAAATCACAATATCAGAATTATGCGGCACTTTGTGTAGATTTATGACAGATCATTCCGGTCAATTTCAGTTCCAGGTTGCAGAATTTGGAAGATCAACAGGGGCACAAAACATTTTTCAGTGTGTGTATGTCTGTGTGCGCGTCAGTACATGTTATGTTCTAAAAATATTGATCTTTTTATTGCCTGCTGTGGCTTTTGTTCAGTCTGAGGAGGCTACAGATGCATAGCTTTGTCTATGGTGAGTGTGGGTGTGCGATTAGAGAGAAGAAGTAGAAGAGAATGTCAGTTCTTCTTACATTCAGACTCATTTCAAAATTTTACAGTTCAGCTGATTTTAATGAACATGAAGGTACATGGAAAAATCACATGAATTTAAACATTAAACATGAACTGCATACTTTCTAAATAAATCTACCAATGTGGTGATACTGAGTGTGAGAAAGCTGACTGAAACATTATGATCTGATTTGCACTGGTTTGCAGTGGTCTCATGTTTTGTATGTACATAACTCTGAAACCCTCCTGGCATGGTGCTGGAGCTGGTCAAGGGATTTTTATATTTTATTTTATTTTTTTTTAACAACCACACTGTTTAAGCACCAAACACTTAACTAATCAGTGTGGACAATTGCAGGTTGTATGTACATCTTTACTTTGAAAGTCATACCTATACGATGGAAAGTCAAATACTTTGACATAAGTTGGAGATACACGTTGTTATAGCTTTTAACTTTCCTGAACTGTTAGATTCTTAAAGCATTAGGAATGTGATCTCTAATTAGGTTGTCGCATCAATTCTCATTAACTTTTTTAAATTTAATTGACCTTCCCCCATCCCCCAAACAAAAATCTTAGCATTTTTGTGTTTTAATAAAAATAACGTGCCCCAAACTTTCCCTGCTCTAAAGCGCCTTACATTAATGGCTACTTGGTTCCAGACAAACAAGATTTTGATGATAATATCAAACACATTTTGCTCACTAAAAACTGGCTGTTTTACCCTGGGAAAAAAAGTGGAATTGTTCCAGCACCAGAATCTTGTCAGTAGAAAAGGGCTACCAGAGTGTTGTGTACCGTGTGTATATTTTGATCATTTTTACACCTTTGTATTTAAGTGTGAGTGGCAGAAAGATGCATGCTCAGTCTGAAGTGGTGTGCATTCTGTGTTTCATCACCAATTAACATTTGCATATGTGTGTGCATGTGTTCGCTAACCCAGAGCACCGGAGGAGCCCAGAAGACTGACAAGTCGCTAGGTGAGAGGAAGAGCTCGCTAGAAGATCATCACCATCACCACCACCATCACCGTCACCACCATCGCCTGCAAAAGCAAGAGAGCCTGGACCAGCCTGAGGAAGACGATCCTCAGGAAGAGGCCGTTAAAGAGCAGAGAGCCTTACGGAGTGAGCGGAGAGCACCGCACATACACCATCGCTCTTCCTCCACACGGACCGAACACCACAATCACCACCATCACCATCACCACCACAGTCGCACAGCGCGCACACTCTCCAGGCAAGAGACGCTGGAGAGCAGAGACTCTGCATGCGCAGAGCCACAGCCACACACCACTAACACACAACCCATACACTCACATACACACCACGCAGGGGAGGAAGAGGAAGAAGAGGAGGAAGAAGAGGAGGAGGAGGAGGAGGAGGAGGAGGAAGAAGAGGGTGAGGACGAGGAGGACGATCGGCCTGTTCAGCATAATCATCATCACCACCATCATCATCATGGAAAGGGAGGAAGGGAAAGGGAACGAGAGCACGATCACAGTGAACGTAACGGCCAACGGCAACGTGTTCAGCAGAGATCACAACGTGAACACTATCAGGAATGTGAAAGGCAACACTCTGTTGAAGGAGAAGAGAAAAAAGAAGAGACAGACTGGGAGACCGATCCCTACATTGAGCAGTAACGCACAAACACACACACACACACAGCCATGGACTGCACTGAACTGACAAAACACACTATTGCAAAATAAAAGCTAGATTCAGGTCCAGAATTCTTGCCAATCTTGATAAAGATTAATGGAAACAAATGTAAGGGACATTTAAAGTGCAGTTTGTAATGTTTAAATGCAGTTCTAGACCTATAATACAAGGGCCGTTCAAGTCAAACGGGGACTTTTGATTGTGCAAAATAACAGAACAGACTTATGAAAGCAAAACTCTCTGTATGTCTCTATATAATCCCCTGATAGACTAATACACTTATCCCAGTGTTTCACTGGTGCTTGGATACGATGTGACCCAAAAGGACGAAATGACCCAAACATGTGGAAATGTCTTAGAGCAAGGACAGGACTGTATGAGGATGTGGCAGTCCCGTGCATTGTCCTGCAAAAACAATGCCAAGCTGTATCTCCATTAAAGGAAAAGGCAATTGAATGAGTTCCTGGGAGGCTAGCATTTCAGATAAGACAGTCTGATAATGGCTCTAGCGTACTGAGAAAACTTTCTACCTTGATGGTATCCAAACACTAGTGAAACGTTGGCTTTAGTGCATTAGTGTAGCAGTGGATTATATAGAGAAGAAACAGAGTTTTACCCGTTTTGACTTGAACACCTCTCATAATTGCATCATTTCAAAGATGTTATAAAAACTCTGATGTGCAATGTTACCATGTGACTGATTTGGCTAGTATATTAATTTCAGGTCTCTCTTATTCTCTGTACATTTTTCCAGCCTGGAAAACCACCCAAGCTGGCTCAATGCTCCACAAAGCAACTCATGACGGAATGATAGTTTTAGCAGAGGGAGTTCATCTAAAGATTAAAGAGAAGGCTCATCAGTGTTTTCACTGATTCATTGTGACTGACCACACAGACTGTAGAGGCATTGAATAATTACAAACTGTTCCTTTAATACTCAGATACGATGCACTGTACCATAGAATTTGGCAATGTTTTTATACAGTAAGTCAATGAAATAAACAACACATCTTAAAAACAGAAAGTTCCTGTAGGTCTGTAGTATACCCTCTTAGCTATTGTGTCTATCATTCCAAATATTATTATAGTACACATTTTTGAGGGATTATGGATTACTCCATGCAGAGACTTTAGTGTTGTGACTATGAACTGCCAAAATCTGTGGCTATAATTCTTTTTGTACTTTTAGGCTGCCAGGACTTGAGCAATCAAAGCATCAACTAGTCAAAAAAAAAAAAAAAGAATTGACATTTGAAATGCCTTTGAATGAATTATCACCAGTGGTGTAGATGATTTTGTTTCCTATTCTGGTCTCATCTGACATGTTCCAGCTCTGTTTAGGTTCCGGCTCGTTACAGAGAATAGATGTCTATTAATAATAGAAATTAGCTATAGAAAATAGAAAAATTACTAGAAATGTTTAAAGCTACTAATGCTAATTCTGGGCCTGTCACACTTCACACATACACACACACACACACACACACACACACACCATGTGCTGCTATCCTGCCCTCTGGACGTTTGGCTCTCTGTTACTATGCCTCCTTTGTAAAGACTGGTGTTTTTAAAGATGACTACATGATTGTAAATAAGATATAGGTATCCATGCATACTTGTTCTATCAGTGTGTGGACACGTGAATATTAAACAATAAATATGAGTCATTATTAATTTGCTGTGGCATGAATAATGGAGGTGTGTTTTTAATATCTGGTTGGGAATGTCAGGAATCCTTTGTCTATCTTTCTTTTTAATTATTCAGCATCTGTATTTGAATGAATGTGCATTTGAATTTAGAGAGAAATACAAAATCTAATTAAATGTAATATAAAGTGACATGCTGAACAAAGCCGCTCTAAAATTTTGTTGTGGTCTAGCTCAGAGCATCATTTCTATATTTTACAGCAAGCAGTACCTTTCCTAAACGTTTTGATTAGGTGTGTAAAGATATATGTTGATAAGGAAATCTGCAATTACTGTATGTACACAGAAAATCATGTCTACGTGCATACACTCAAAATCATGATTAATGCAGGTTGATTAATGCACTGGAATGTGACAAAGGTGTTCTAATAAGTACTCTCTCTCCCCAGCATATGGGTGAAAGTAAGTCTGTACGGTCCTCTATCCTGGGGAGAGATCAACTACCTCAGAAGCACTTTCAGCGAGGCAACACATCTGATAATGTTGTCATCTTAAACAACATTTTGTATCCTTAGTAACTGTTTCCAAAATATCCAAATTGCCTCCGTGTTGTTGTATTTATGCCTAAGGCAAGCTAGGAAGCTAACTAGCTTCTAACACATGGCTGAATCTAAAATCACTCAATAGCTCTTAAACAAGGGCACTGCTTGTTGTGCAGGACAATGGATCGTACATCCATGTTGATAACCAGTACAAAGCATGTGTGATATTGCTTAAGTAGCCTATATCATATCAAGGGGAAAACATGTTTCTTTAATGATATATGGGTTAATTGTTAGTAAAAGTCTTTCTAAAGTCGTTAGTGAATATTCTTATTACAATCATTATCTAGTAAAACATTTAAATCTATTCAAAGTTAAACAAGGAAAATTTTAGACACTCAAAGACAAAAAAAAACAGAAAGTTAAAAAATGACATGGATCACCAACATTCAGACATTCCAGTCAATGAGCTGTCTCTGTGCGCCTTACAACGCAAACAGCTTTCTCCCTCCAAGATTATAGCATAACAGATTTCTATAATACACTATATGGTCAAAATCACATGAACACTTATCTTTTAGATGAGTTCATTTTAGATTTAGTCCCGCATTTGCTGTTCGCTCTTCTAAAGAAGTGGATCTTGTTTTAGATCTTCTTCCAAGAAATTCCAATTTAATGTTCCTGTTTATCATGCGTACCAGTGGTTTATATTTAGTGGTAAACTGGCTGCATTTACTGTTGAGACCACTTCTCTTGATTGTTGACTTTAACACAGATATACCTACCCCCTGGGTATTCTTGACCGGGCCACCTGTTGTAAGTTAAAAAAAAAAAAAAAAAAAATTGGTCGTCCACCACAATTGGTTTCTGTGGTCTTCTGGACTTTATGGTATCCCTGAGCTCGTGCAGTGCATTTTTAAGAGCATATTGCATAGATTATTTGGCCATGTTTTTGGTTAATGTTTGGTTTGGTTAATGCTTTTTTTCATTTGCTATTTCTCTTATGAATTTGTTTAGTTTTTTTAGACAACCAAGGGAATAACATACACCTGGCCATACGTAGGTGTATAGGTGTGTTAAAAATCCTACACTGTTGACCTGATTTGGATGTAAATATGCTCAAAGCTAGAAGTCTGCATTTTAAACATATCCACCATTTATTATCAATTTCAATGTAGATTACCAATAAACCTAACAAAGCCCAAATATTTATAAATATGATGGTATATACAGTAGCTGATAAAGTTGAAGACTGAATTACGAAATGCCTTTTGTTTGTTTTTAGTGTTTAACTGTCCAGACCTTGATGAGTCAGTTTCTACTGTAACCTCAAACAGACCTGTTCCTGGTTTAACGGAAGAAGACCGGATTAACCCAAAGTTGGACATCTTGTACATCCTGAGATTTTTTTTTCCCTTTTCTGCCCAACACTGTTGAAAAAGTCAGTGGCGACTTAACATCCAAGGTTATGGGTTACTGATCATAAAGTCAGAAATTCAAGGCCCAGCACTGATAAGGTCTTAAGCAAAGTCACCAACTCTGTCTGTTCCAAGAGTGTCTTACCCTTACTGTGGATTCCTAGGAACCTGAGATGTGAAAAAGAAAAAAAATAAATATTTCACTATGCTGTAATGTAAAGTATATGACAAAGAAAGACTACTTTTGGTATTTAACTTAGAAGAGCATTCCTGTCAGCTCGAACCAGTATTGGCATTCTCCTCTGACCTGTCTGATCAACCTCGATCAACCAAAACAGTTTTGACCCACTGAAGCACGGCCCCCACAACAGCTCTGAAGGTGTGCTGTGGAATCCGGTACCAAGTCATTGGCAGAAAGTCCTTCAAGGTCTAATAAGATAAGAGGTGAGGCTCTAAGCAATGCGGATGCAGACATCCACATGATCTAAAAGAAGTCATGTTTATAACATACTAGGCCACTTTCTTCCACTGTTCCATGGTCTAGTTTTGAGGCTTAGGGTGCCATTGTACAGTACGTAGGTGGACAGGGTCACTCTGACTGGTCTATACTTACACAACCCCTTACACAGAAAGCATATGTACTGTGTTTTTTTTGCCACCTTGGTTTCATAACAATTAGTAACTTTCCCAGCAAATTGTGCTACTGTAGCTCTACTATGGGATCAGACCAGACAGTCTAGCCTTCACCCCCACACACATCAGTGAGACCCTCAGAAGTTCTCATGACCATGTTGCCGGGTTCATCGGTTGTCCTTCCTTCCACTATTTTTGGTAGGTACTAACAGTATACTATGGACACCCCAAAAGACCTTCTGTTTTGGAGACCTAGTCCAGTAGTCAACACGATCTTATCCCTGTGAAAAAGGCTCAGGGCCTCAGAGTGGGGCAGTGGTAAAGCGCTCGCCCTATCATCCGGAGATCGCGAGTTCGATCCCCGGGTGATGCTGTAACCTCTCGCAGACGGAGGTCTAGAGAGAGCTGATTGGCCGAGCTCTCTCAGAGGGGAGGGATGAGAGGTACTTCGTGCTCCCACATTAA
>JAOVVB010000043.1:20424559-20449401 GCA_028570985.1 Heterobranchus longifilis
TTTCTGACTCAGGATGTGACAGAAGGCCTGGTGTTTTGGATGACCAGCGAACAAAACGCACATGGAAGGCTTTTTCCTTTTATATTGTCTTCCGATGACGTTATTCATGTATGCGTGCACAGCCGGTGATCCTGTCAGGCTGAGCAGATGTGAGAATCTCTGACAAACGTCTTGAAGAATGCCTAACTACTACCTAACTCAAGTCCATTCAAAGCATCGTTATAAAGATGTTACTGCTAAGGCCGGGAAAGATCTACAAGTCATACGTGATCTTTATTAATTTTACCATGAAGGATTCCATTCCATGTTTGCCGACTGGAATTTTGGATTGTTGCATTTGTCGAAGGTTGTGCTAATACAAGGGTCGTTCGAGTCAAATAGGGGCTTGGCGTAACACTGATTGATACTTCAAGCACATTATGGTGATGAGTAAAACATTTGAACAGCTCAAATGTTTTAAAGAAAGATGTAAATCTGTGAAAGATGAACCTGGCCAAGGTGGCTCGGAGCCCACTGCAGTCGTTCCAGTGAACGTTCAGCGACCGGAAAGCCTACTTTTTTAAAATGGACAGAAATCTTGTTACCAAATTGCAAAAGAGACGCATCTGTCTGTGTGAACACACGATCATTCACAAACTTGCACATTACAGGAACTCGACTGGGAGTTATCGCCACATTTCCTGTATAGTCCTGACGTCACTCCAAGCCATTTCCATGTGTTTGGGCCATTAAAAGAGTTCCTGGGAACTCCATCATTCCATCATTCAGACGTGAAGTAGACAGTCCGATCATGCGTCTGGTGTACTGAGAGAACTTTCTCTTAAGTTGACTGTTGCAACTTATTGACCATTACTACCCCGACTCCTTTAACCACTGTTATACCCTAACCCTCCTTACAAGAGGCCTTCGTTTGTTGGTTATTTTATGTTAAATATTTTTCTTTTAAGCTATTTAATATTCTCTGTACATTACATGGAGACTCTGTATATTGATGTGCTTTTAGACGGATGTTCCAGCAAATGCTGTTGTTTTTGTGCTCATACCCTGAGCTTAGATTAATATCAGCACGGCAGACTGTTTAAATTTGGTGAACAAGAATGCAAGTAGATATGGGTTATGGCAATAAAGCCAAGTTTGATACAAAAATGTACCAACTGTATTGTTTTCTTTTTAGGATAAGAGGTTAGACCAGTGTTTTGAGTTTGTTCCACTCATCGCCTAAATAAACAGGAGTGTTTTGCCTGGGGTGCTTATCTAAGCCAGGTAACTTGATCAGTTTGACAGCATTAATATCAGAAATGAAACTTTTTGAGATGATATATTGGGGTATTGTGATCTAGCTAGCTTTTTGAGTAGATACTGCTCGCATGTGCAACACTGCAACACTGCAAACCAAGCACGCTGCTCTGCGAGCACATCCTGTACTTGTTCTTGTTTTTGTTTTGTTCAAGAAATGTTGGCATAATTCTCCCAAGCTGTCTTCTTCCATCAGCTAAATAAACCAAATGAAGCCAAAATGTCCCAGTGTGGGTCAGTCAGCCCTGAGGAAGCAATACTGATACAGCTTCCTGTATGGCATTGTGCAGCTGTCTAAACCCAACAAGTTTGTGTCCTCACTTCCTTACTTCAGCCCACATCTAAACACAGGGGGCAAAAAGCCAGACTACTCATGCCCCCTTTTTTACACACACACTTTTCACTGGCATGCCAAGTTTGATCATGGGTTGCCCATGAATAGTTGTGTAGTTTTTTTTTGGCTAACATAAGTGTGATTCCAAATTGTGAGCGGTAGGTTCACTATAGCCACGCAGCGAGACCGGACGTGGGTTTGCTCTGAATTGAAGGAAATGCTTCAGTGGTACATAAAGGTCTATTCCGTAAAGCATGTCATTTCAACCCTGCTCCAGATCTTGCATAGTCGACGTGCTTGACCAGGTACAAAGACATGGGATCAGATATGTAGACTCTAGTGGCGTAGTGTGACGCCCCGATTGCTTTGAAATGGTTAGTCCTAATGAATTATATTGACCGTGATATTTAGAATACATTATCTAGTTTTTCACACTTGATTTTTGAACTCTGTAATTGTTTACTCTGATCATTTTTCATCTTGTGTCACACATGTCCATCCTGGTTACTAATGGGCTTTCCTGTAATGAGCAAAGAATTAGTTGCAGTGGTTTTACTTGTAGTGTTAGGGTAGTGAAGTATCCACAGGATATGTTTTTTTTTTTGTTTTTTTAAAGCAACTTTTTTGGTCTCTTCAACTGAAGCATGTGTTCAGAATTTGATCTAGTATGGATAGTCATGCTTTATACAAACTTGTGGCATTAAACAGTAAAGTTATTGCTAAAGTAAAGTTATTGCTGATGATACATTTGTCTTAAAATGTTTGTTCTGAACTAGAAAAGGAGATAAAATACAGGTATTTTCACAGGGGGTCTAAGACTTTTGTACTCCATTGTATATTAGAGCTGCAACTAACGCCTGTCAATAGTCAAATTGTCCATCAGTTATTAAAGTGAATGATAATTATAATTTTATTTGGATTATAAATTGTGCAGTACTTCAATGGCTCATATTTAGCGAACAGCTTTTGAAGTTGCTTGAGGCATGTGTGAACTAACAATGAAGACAGACAATCCATCCCAAACATTTAAAAAAAAATTTATTGTGTTGTGGTGAAAGTTTTCCCATCACATCATTCATGTCACTTGAGTAAGCAGTAACGCCTTGTTCATGCCAACAGTAAATGCTCTGACAACGCCCAGTCACCTCGCCAACTACAAAAAAAAAATTTAGTTCCTTGGCAAGTACGTTGCCTGGTCAAAAAGAAATTCACCATTTCAGAAGGATCAAATTATTAGGATGCATCAAGCAAAGAAAACAACTAAGGATATTGGAAATTACTCCAATTGGGCTAAAAACCCTTTAACACATTATCAAAACCTGGATAGCGCTATAAACATCAATTTTGTGGAAGAAATGTGGTTGGAAAAAAATCCTGAATGGAGATCACAAATACTTGTTGGCGATGCATGGTAGAAAAATCAAAAGTAAAAACCATAGCCATGTTTAATAGTGAAGGTAAGAGCATTTCCATATGCACACCATGTGACGAGATCTCACAGGATTGGGACTTTACAGCTGTGTGGTCATAAGAAACGAATCAGAAATAAGGCTACAGCTTGTTGGGTAGTCTAATGATTGGTCTTTGGAGCAATGGAAAAGAGTCATGTGGTCTGTTGAGTCCAGATTGACCCTGTTCCAGAGCGATGGGCGTTTTGGGGTAAGAAAGGAAGCTCATGAAGCGATGCACCCATGATGAATAGTGCCTACTGTATGGAGGCAGTGTTATGATCTGGGGTTACTTCAGCTGGTCAGGTCGAAGCTCATAGATGTTATGTGGCAATAAAATGACGTCAGCTAATGACCTGAATGGACTGAACAACCAGGGTCTCACATCAAGACTCGGATTGCGAAAATGAAGCGTGAGCAATCATTTTTATATACTTAGTCTGTATATAAAATGCAGTTTTTCTGTGAGAAAACAGCATTTTTGCCACTCATCAGTTTCAGTCACCCTTTTGCTCTGGGCTAAGCCATGTAACTGACGTAAACAGAAGTGTAAAGTCAAACACTTCCGCGAGTATCACTGACAAACTCAGGAGCTACGTGTAGGAACAAATATAAGGAAGCAGAAACATGACTCACGTTTCTGAGTCACGCAGGAGCATGTAGGTGGGAGGGGAACGGGATGTGTGGGGGGGGACAGTATGCCACCAGCTAACTCGCATTGGCTTGTTGCCCAATCGCTTTGCTTCACGTGTGCATAATGATGATAAACTTTGCTTAAATTTGTCCCGCTCTCATTGAAAAGTGCGAATGAGGTTCTGTCATCTCAACATGTTTTGCTCTCTGATCTGCAGAACACAAGGTGATCATCGTGGGTCTTGACAATGCTGGGAAGACGACCATTCTTTACCAGTTGTAAGTATTTAAATTTTTTTAAAAAATAATAAAATATGACGGTTATCACTAGTTGTGGAGCGTGGGACATGTTGAGAAGTATTCCTATCTCTCATGCAGCCTGATGAAAGAGGTCGTCCACACATCCCCGACGATTGGCAGTAACGTTGAAGAGATCGTTGTGAAGAACACGCACTTCCTGATGTGGGACATCGGCGGCCAGGAGAGTCTTCGGTCCTCTTGGAACACTTACTACTCCAACACGGAGGTACCCTTTTCAAATGATTCTTCAACAACATAGTAATTTAATATCCATTTTGTTTCTGTACAGTGTACTCCAGAGCTGTAGAAGATATGTTTAATTTATTTACTCTCTTATTAATATTATTTCAGTAATTATAAAGTATTCAAATCATTTGAAAAATTATGATAGAACATTATGTGAGAAGAGAGTTCAGATGTTGTAAAATTTTATATAGAGAAATATCATGCGGCAAAAATGTGATGAACAATGACAAAATGGTAATAAAAAAGGCCAAGAGATATATAGATAGGTAGATGGATAGAGTACTATAAGTACTAATAGAGTACTTTATTAATCTCAAAGAGAAATTTTAATGTTACAGAAGCCAGTTTACAGATTATACAACAAGAAACAAGATGTAGAAGAATATTAAGGCTAGGTCAAAATTAACAAATGCGCATAAATCTATAGAAGTACATCCCTTTTAACAAAGTTCCATCAGCGGTACTGTTTCAGCAGATTCCTGCTTTCAGCAGCTGAACAGTGGCTCAGTACTGTAAGTGAGTGTATCAGTGCGTACCATCACATTGATCAGTGCCGTGAACTGTGTCCATTCAAAGGCCAGCTGGTGTGTGAGTGCGTTCAACAGACCCAGAGGTCAAAGTTGATCATTGGACAAAGAGGACTAAGTGAAAGGACGTCACAGCCATTCGAGCAAAACAGTTTGTGTGTGAAAGGTCGCGATAATGGGGGCGCTACTGGGTGCTGTTCCAAACCACTGCACTCACTGCAACACACATTCTCATGTAGACATGCTGGCAAGTAAGGGCATGCAGAACAACTCAGGAAATGCACAAAACCCTTTTTAGTTTGACTACATTTTTCAACTTTAACATGAATTTTTGATAAGGTGAGCTTTTATATCTCTCTTGTTTACAGTTCATCATCCTGGTAGTTGACAGTACAGACAGAGAAAGGCTTGCTATCTCTAAAGAGGAGCTGTACAGAATGCTGGCGCATGAGGTAAACACTTACACATGGACTATGGGGACGGGAATCACCAGGGAGCACCCGATATGATATTACAATAGCTAATTGTCGATTGAAACTGTATTGTGATTCTCTTAGTATTATGATTTTATAAATGTTTAATTCAGTATTATAATTATATATTATATTATAATTCATTGTTACTTTTTTTTTTTTGTTAGATTTTGTTACAAAAGGCAAATAATTTCCTTTGACCACAGAAGGAGCTGTTCTGCCCGATAGTTTATGAATAGGTTTAGATTGCACTGTCTGTAGGATTACAGAGAAACTGCAACATTTTACCACCTCATATACAGAGAATCGAAAAAGATGTATACACACTTCAACATGCACAAAGAAGACACGGCCACATGAAGGCGTCAATGATGGTGCAACTCCTGACATCATTGAGTCATCAAAACATTGTTGTTGTTTTTTTTAGTTTTTTTTTTTAAAGGCATAGATAACAGCTGTTGAAGTGTGTTAATTTTTGGGTCCTTCTGTATACATTAAAAATCTTTGTAAAAAATAATTATTTTTAGAGTCAGTGTGGCAATTCATGACTTGCATGCGATGTGTGACTGAATCAACTTTCTTTCCAGAATCGCTAATAGACAAACTCTGTTTCTAAGTGCTAGTGTATAGATACAGAAGTATTTGTTCTGCATTATTTAGCCACATTACAGTTAAGGACAGTTTAAATTCAAAGAAATATGAAACACTGATTAAATTGTACTCTGTAGTTATACTGGTATTGTAGTCTTAATCCTAAATAAGAGTGTTTGGGCTTCATCAGGAAGACTGCTTTTAGATCATATCTTTTTAACACTTATTAACATGTTATCGGGTAAGTAGGATTTGCATACCATTTGTATTAATTCAAAATACCACTTGCTCTCTCTCTCACGCGTCATCTCCTGTTCTTTTTTTTTTTAGGATTTGCGTAAAGCAGCGGTATTGATTTTCGCCAATAAGCAGGATATGAAGGGCTGTATGTCTGCAGCAGAGATCTCAAAATACCTGACCCTGAGCTCCATCAAAGACCATCCATGGCACATTCAGTCCTGCTGTGCTCTTACCGGAGAAGGGTGAGGATCGAGCACACACAATGATTCTTCTTCTTTGTCCCATTATATAGACAAAGGTATACGGATACCTGAAGGCACTCGTACTGTATTTTATCATCTCTTTCCACATTTAGTTTGCATTTGCTCTTATAATAACCCCAACAGCTTTCTGAAGGCTCCACTAGATTTTGTATTGATGTGGGGTTTTGTGCTCATTCATTCGCGAGAGCATTAGTGAGGTCAGACGCTGATGTCAGGCGATGAGGACTGGGATGGAGTTAGTGTTCCAGTTCATCCCAAAGGTGTTCAGTGGAGCGTTCTTTGTTTACAGGGGTATTGTCTTGTTGGATCAGGTTCGAACCTATTGGTTCCAGTGAAAGGAAATGTAATTCTACAGTATGGAAAGACATCCTAGACAATTCTGGTGTCAACATTCTTTTGTCTATATAGTGAGTTTGATTGTAATGTGTGCACATCATGTTGATTCTATTACTACAGTACAATGACGTTTAGACCTAAGAACTATGGATATACTGATTGCAATTTATTTAGCTGATTCAGTGTCCTTTTTTTCTTTCTTACTTTTTTTTCTAACCTGTCTATTCTTATCATCTTTGTTTCTGAGAACTAGAATTGCCAACATATGCACACGTTTGTAACTATTCTTCTTATACAATTTTGCACTTCATTAATTCATTAACCCACTCACTCATTTTCTCCAAATCTGACAAGATTGCATGTCGTAACTCAACAACCCACTTGAACAAATAAAAAAAAATGCTTGCTGTAGAGAGTGTTTTTTTTTTCTTCCTCTTATTGTTGCAGTTTTTTTTTGTGTGTTTTAATAAAATCCAATGTGCGTCACTTGACACCATCTGACCACATTTTTTTTTTTACTTCTGCTTTTGCGCCATTATGGGGTTAGTCCATCTGTCCATCTGAGACTCCTGGTTACAGATGTACCTGTATCTGAACTCAAGATCTACAGATGTAAGGGCAAATACTTTCCTGTTCATGTCTGGCATATATTCAGTAATGCGTGGCTGATCAGGGCAGATCAAGCTAAAAACCAGCCAATTCCTCTCACTGGCAGATTGATCAGTGTATCTTTACAGTGAACCTTTGGACATTTTGTGTAATTTAAAATAAAGTCAGTTGGTATGAGCTTTCACTTAAAATGTAGCCAAAACTACAGTCTTCTTTTTCCTTTAAAATGTCAGATTAACCAATTTTTGAATTTCAAAAGGGTTTGGCTGCACATAGAAAAAAGGGTATTCTTAATTCATTGTCTCATATCCATTCACTTGTCATTTCCCTCAAACTAGTCAGCTCTCCCCAACCATACAGCATCTACCCACCCTGGAACGTAATAGGTATCGCATCGCCAAGTCTTAGTTGTGCTGCTCAAACTGTTTTTACAAGGACACACTAGGGGACACACTATCTGCCCTCTTACAGAAGCCCATGATTGGTTGTTGTCATTACAATTGACAGAGAGGGAGTATTTCATTCCTCAGATACAACACCGCCGGTTTTACACCCTTGACAAGAACAAATTTTTGAGTAAAATACATTACAGATAAAGATAGTTATTGAATTATTTCTTATACTGGACAGTTTGAGCAGCAGGTCATCAGTGAACACAGTTTTCCGTGGCGGGTATTAAACAAGAAAAGGGTCAAATATGAAAAAATATCCTTATGTACTCCATTTTTCTTTTGCATGATTGAGTTTACACATTTTAATTAATCAATTTTATTCCTGTTGATCATTTTAAATGATTTTATTCTGTAAAAGCAGGCCCCTTAAGACCTCACTATAACTTTGCCAGACAAGCTTATTCATGTGCATATACAAGCTCTGACTAATGTGCTTAATTTTTCTTTCAGGTTGTGCCAGGGCCTGGAGTGGATGACCTCAAGGGTTGGACTCAGATAGCCTCCAACTTCCTCAAAGGACTGGCTTCATTTACAGCCTTCACCACAAACATCTGCCAGCAACTCGGCCTCATCCTGTCGGCTGCTTTTTAAAAAAATATAATTATTTGATTTTAAACTTTTAATCTCATGATCAGTGTTGGACCACCTTGGACAACTACCTCATCTCGGAATGACTGGATGCTAGTTGATTGGACGAAAAGAAATTTCACTTCCTTGGGACAAGTTTAGTCACGCAACTGAAAGAAGGGGAAAGCACAGAATCTGAAATGTACCTGTTTACAGAGAGGCATGAGATGCATGTGTGGTTTGAACACTCATTTTTGGAAAAGTTCTCTGTTCTGGTTTAGGGAAGTTGGCGGCTGTGATGTATTTTATTGGTCAAATAGTTTAGTGTTGTTGTTTTGTTTTTTTGTTTTTTTAAGAACATTAAGTGAGGAAGTCTGTTACTCGGGATGGGGGCTTGACGTGTGTGTGGTGTGTCTGTAACAAACGCAAAAACCACTACATATCATAAACACTCATTACATATCATGTCAATTTACCTCAGTTGACAGCACTACAGACACTCAAGCAGCTGTCTTTTACCCAGCCTGTTGCAAAATCACTGAACGTGGGAAAAGATTGAGTCAGTAATTGACATTTCTTTTCTTTTATTTGTCAGTTACTTGAGATCCTCAGCCCCCCCCTTTTTTTTTTTTTTTTTTTTTTTTTTTTTTTAAACCACGTGTGTGCCAGTACATAAAATTTTACACACTTGCATCGCAGTTATTAATGAAACATGGATAATGTGTTTTTAAGCTTACATGATGATGAAACATGGATTACGGATAAACTTGAAAATCTGGATTTAGTGCTAGTTGTATTTTGTTTTAACACTTCAGGTACCAGTTTGTATTATTTTATACTGGTGATTCATATGCTGCATCAAAACAGTTGTACTCAGACGTGTGTGTGTGTGTCTCAGGCTAATGAGAATTTTTTTTCAAGGCTGTTTTAAATAATACATGCAAACTGAGAATAAGTGAAGGGGGAGATCTGTTCAGTTCCACACTGAACAATGAAAGCGTTCTTGAGCGTTCACAGATTCCTCTGTGATTTTGAAAGATGGGCTGTACACTCTAAAAACATGCATATATTAAATATATCTCTCTTGGATAGTTGCTGGAATCACTTGTGTGGGATTAATAATGCAAAAATGGTTTTGAAACTCATTGAGAACAGAAGAGACGTGATACTCATGTCTATATCTAAAAACATTGAACACATTAAAAAACAATGAACACAGGAACCAGATGTTTCATCTATGCTTCAGTCTTTATAGGAGTTTACAGTTGGGATTATTAGCATAATTCAGGCATTGAGCTGTGCATTCCTCTGCTTTTATTTCTTTAACACTTTAAACTATGCTGCCTGCTTGAACACTAAACTCATGGCCTTGCTATGAGTTAACATGATTTTTCTTTTATTGTACGGTTCCTGCAAACTTTTTTTCCTTCTTTTCGTTTCTTCTTTTTTTTCATAATGGATTGGCAGGGAAACACCAGATTCAGACTTCAAAGGCACAAGTTTTAAATCTGCAGTTTCACTGATTTCTTCATTTCATCAGCAATTGAATTTCCATTCGGGGAAATTTCAGATGTGCCATTTCAGCATAAATAGGATAAATATGTATCAACTTTTATATGTCTGTAATTTTATAATAAATGCTTTTATTTTAAACTTGTCTTTAGCATGTACCTCGCTGACATTTTGAACTGTCACTTCACACATTCTTTGTGGAGGTGGTTTGGTCTTCCTTTTTTGTGATGTAATATTCATAAACAAAATGGGTTTCCATGCTTATAACAATTGTTATTACTACTTATAACTTGTTATAGATTAATCTCACTTATCCAAGGGCTTAATTACACCTAGGGTGAAACAAGGTGTTCATTTGTGTCTTCACCTGTACGTGAGATTTCACCAGGAGAGAGTGAATTCTCAGTGTACGCTGATCAGTCCTAACATGAACAGAGATTATCAATAATATACCTGAGAACTGGTGACAGGTTAATGGACAACAAAAACTCATTCATGCTCATGGAGAGCAAAGGCCATCTGGTCTGATCCCACAGAAAAATCAATTATTCACAAAAATTGCCAAAAATAAATAAATCCTATTATACAAAGGTATCGAAACACTCAGTACAGCACAACACCCAAAGAGCCCAAGGCTGCCGACCCGGCCTCCAAACTCCCAAGGTCTCCTCGAGCACCCATGGGATGTGCTGGATAAACAGTTCTGATCCCTGGAGGCCCCACCCTTCAACCCACAGCACCCAAAGGATCCACTGCTAACGTTCCGGTGCCAGACACCAGATCACGCCTCAAGCAGTCTTGTGGTGTCATACCCTGAGGACCCAGAGCTGCTTTGATCGCACAAGGGGAACCTACACAATACTTGCCTTAATATTTTTCTATTTAATGTTATGGCTGAAATTACATCAGGAAATATATTTAAATAAATATAAATATAGTTAAATATGCTGTATTTTCCGTTTCTTTTTGCAAGATTACAGTCAACCAAATGTGAGATTATTTTATTTTTTGCACATTTCTATCTGAAATAAACTTCTGTTGGGAAGATTAGTTTTGTTAAAAGATACATTTGACTACATACCAGGTATTTCTACTTGCAACCTATACTGGATTTCAACTGCTATTAAACAACAAAGAAGAAGAAGTCTGACCATGGATGCCCCACTGTGGAGAAATGCTCCGAGGGATCATTGCTGCCCTGGTGGCACAAGGAGAGCCTACACAATACTGGGCATAATGATTTGGGTTTTAATGTTATGGATGATCAGTGTACATTTTAGCCATCCAGTACCTAGTACATATCATGAATGGGAATGACAGTGTGCAGGAAAAACATGTTTAAAGTGTTCAGTATAGCACGTTGGACGGATGGACTGCTGACTCCTGTGCTCCTGATCTGCTCCAGTGAGCATTGTGGGGATAAATGATGCTGGCATGAACCGAGTCTAGTTTATCCATCATCCTCTTTTGTATTAGTGCCTCCAGAGAGTCATGGATTCGCTTCACTACAGACTGACTTATAAGACGGGTATAAGCCCTCGGAACACACACACACACACGGCCAATTTGGAGTAGCCAATCCATCTGCCAGCATGTTTTTGGAGGGTAGATAAAGAACAAGAAGAAGAATGCATTTGGAAAACAAGTATAAGGAGTTTGTAATGAGATTGAACTCAGTGGCTTTGGAGATATTAATCTGGCCTATAGCTCAGTTTCAATGTACAATAATAATGAGTAAAAAATTACATTAATGGGAAAAGAATTACACCTTTCTTGAGTTTTTATTCATCATGGTCTAAATAAGAATCGGGCAGCCTTTATTTTTAGATGAGCACAAAACAAACATAACAGATGTCAGTAAAATAAAAATAAAAAATATAATAAATTTAGAAAGCAGTTAGGAATAAATAAGTACACCCTATAATTCAGTAATGACTTTAATCAATAATAATTTTAAGTAAATGTTTTCTATAGTTTTCCATAATCTGATGTGATGTATTTATTTAATTATAGATATTGATGAGGATCAAACAATCGGTAATGTAATTCAATTAAAACAGAATTGTTTCTTTTTGCCACGACTATATATGGAAAAATGTAGTTTGCAAGTTGTGCCAATAGTAGGCACACTTTTATTCATTTTAATGAATTTTATATTTAATTTAATTCATTTATTTAAATGTATTTTTTAATGAATGTCCTAAAGGCCAACGCATGGCACCTTGAAAACACCACCTCTCTGCAAGTCCACCATTTGATCCATAAACATTCCAGAAGAGCGTGAGAGTCCAAGCGCCCAGGATGACTATACATTAAAACAAAGCCTGCTGATGTGAGTGATGTGGGTCTGCATGTGAGATATGCTAGAGGTTATATTACATTACAGGAAACAGAAGGACACAGACGGTATAGACCACCCAATCTGTCTGATGTGGGGAGAAAAACTGAGAATGTGTCTTATGACTGTCACATAATCCTTGTGTTTACGGCAGACAGAAATAGTCTGTTTGTGAATTGATCTGTGTGCACTCACGGTGCTCTCTGTGGAACAACATGCAGTGGAACATGAGATTATTTTCTGATCTTCTATAAATGCTGATGCTGGTTAATATTTGTCTACCTCTTAGGCATAAATACGTTTTTTTTGATAATACGAACCATGTTTTGCACGAATGACTGATTTCTAGATTTTGCAGCAACAATAATTTTTTTTATAACAGTAATAAGGTTTCCAATGCTTGTTGCAGTTTTTTGAAAATTTTGCCAGGAACAAAAATGTTATTGTGCAATTATTATAATAATAGGTTTATTAAAATAATAACCATTTTCACATAATCAGCTAACCATCAAGTGCTTGAACAAGGTTAGCTAATGATTTTATTTTCTTTCTTACCAGTATATTAATGGTGTTTTTTTTAAATATATAAAAATGATAAAAGTATTCTAGCCACATATACTGTTTAATACCGTTTAAACACCTACTTCTTTTATTTATCCTCTACCTTCTTTTATTCCTCTTTTATATGCTTTTATTTTTAATACTGTATTTGTGTTTCCCTCATTGTGCGACTGTTCCATAGGGATGGTATTAGCCAGTTGATCAGCAGAACCTAGTTTTAACAGTTTGTAATATTTGTAGCCTCACCTGGGCACCACTAGAGATTCTGGTCCTCAACCTTGACTTTTCAACTGCCATAGCATTTTAAGGGCCCCCCAGTCACTCAGGGACTCTTGGCATCCCTACTTACTCCTCCTTTACACCACCACTGAGCTTCTGAGATTAACTCATTTTCATAACTTCACAGTTCTCAGTCCAGCACATATTCTCTTATTCTCATTTAGAGTGATATGTTAACAGAAATTGTACTATCTATTGTATTATAGTATCTATTCTCATTCTTTTCAGTCATGTGAAGTGTAGCCAAGGCACAAGCAGTGCCATTTCAAGAGCAATAATGTACATTTGTTTTGTTCTGTATTCTCCTCTGTCTGACAGCAGGGGGTGGTATTGCTTTTTCTAATCATATTTGTACCACATGGCCTGAGCAAAATAGGTTTAGTTTTGGCAAGGCGTTGTACTGTGATTGTATGGCTGGTGACTGTCTCGGCATTACATGGGTAAATAAAATGAATAAAATAAAATGAATATTATTCTCAGGTAGACAATGAGCTGAAAATTTTCAAATAAACATCACCATTAACTCACAAAAAGGCAGCAGCATAATACTGTAAGACCTTGTTGTGAGTGAGAAACATTTCGCTAGTCTCCATGTTTATGTCTCTATGCCGAGGTGTTTGTATCTGTTTTTTACACAAATAAGTAATATCGTCACCAATCATATACCTTATATATGCTGATCAGCCATAACATTAAAGCCACAGAGAGGTGAAGTAAACCATCTCAGTACAGTAGCACCTGTGATGGGATGTGAACAGGCTTCTCACAAAGTCAATGTGTTGGAAGCAGGAAAAAGGGCAAATGTAAGTTTGTCATGGCTAGAGGACTGGGCATCTCCAAAACTGCAGCTCTTGTGAGGTGTTTCTGGTAAGCAGCTTAAGTTCTTACCAAAAATGGCCATGAAAGGACAACCAGTGAACTGGCAAAAGAATCATGTGTGCCCAAGGATCATTGATGTGATTGGGGAGCGAAGACTGGGCTTTATACACTGATCCCACCGAAGAGCTTCTGTAGCACAAATTGGTAAAAAGGTTCAAACTGACTATGGCAGAAAGGTGTCAGAAAACCATGCACTGCAGCTTGCTGCATATGTGGCTTCAGACCAGTCAGATTGCCCATGCTGACCCCGTCCACTGCCATCAGTGCACTATGGCAGGAAGTCAAGCCAGGGTAGGCAGTATGATTTTGGGAAACCTTTGGTCCTGGTATTCATGTGGATGTTACTTTGATATGTACCACCTATCCAGCCACTCCTGCAGATCAAGACCTTTTCTAGCATCAGTATTCACTAATGGCAGTGACCGCTTTTAGTAGGATAATACACCAGGTCACACTGCAAAAACTGTTCATGGTTTAAGAAGTTCAAAAATGTTGCCTTGCCCTTTAAATTCCCCTTCCCCTTTAAAATCTGAATCTGATCTATTCATGAACCATGAACAACATGAATATCAAACCTTTAGGTGAATATGCTACAACAGCAGATACCTACATAAGGTCTCACTCAGCCAAGTATGAGGGTCTGAGGTTTCAGTGGGCACAGCTCATGTAAGCCTCTCCCCACTGGGTACATCTGGGTCAGGCCGTCATCATTGAATCGGTAATAATTTCAGTTACATGCAATAAAGTTCAAATTAAAACTACTAACTACTAAAAAATAATATCCTTAATGTAAATATTTCTGAAAAGCTGCTTTGTGACAATGTCCATTGTTCAACTATTGTTGCACTATCAAATAAACTTAACCTGAATTGAATTGGGTCCATGATGCCATTAATTAATGTTATGTTTCTTTTGTGATCTGGCTAATTCATTATGCTATTTGCCCTGTGGTCCAGTATAAAGGAAAAAAAACTATATCTTACCACCCACCTGTTTTGCAAGATAATTACAGTAGGCTGCGTCTGTCATTATTTGTACAATGAAAATAACATCCAAGCAAAAATGCAAAGCAAGTCAATTTAGACTAAATGACAAACTCATTAAAACACATTTATTCTTTGTGTATTTTGACAGGAGAAAGGAGGGGTGTTATTTCACTGCTAATAATAAAGCAAATAACACATTTGTAAAATAGACAGGATTATACCTTTTCAAGAAAATCTTTAAAAAGATGGTCAGAGTCAACAGCCAGCCAAATTTATTGTAAGTTGATGATGTCGCAACATAGCTGATGGACCATACACAACATTTGTTGATTAGTGTTTTAAACGCAGCTTTATTTAAGACAAAAAGTTTCAACAGCGTTACTCTCTAAAGCACTAAATCTCTAAATTTAGTTTTTAAATAGCTGTTACCTCTTACTGAGGATTCATTTTCCATCCAAATTCAAATTTTATCAGGATGTTGTCAAAGACTGCAGTTGCGCATAGATGTAAGATACTTTGAGACAATCATTTAAATATTAATTTCCCCTTGTGATTAAAAAAAAAAAACATCTACAGAAAGTGTACATCTTTTTTATATTACAGTTATGTAACATAAACCTTTATCCAGTTCAGTTTTATTTATAAAGGCAAATCTTAAACTAGAAATGTACAGGATCAAAGGAAGCCTGAGACTTGGGGCATGAGGCAGGATCCACCCTAGACAGGGTGCCAGTCCATCACAAGGCAGACAAGAATGCACACATTCACTCACATACTACAGGCAATTAGGAAAGACCAATTAGCCTAATCTGAACAGTCTCCGGACTGTGGGAGGAAACCGGAGTACCTGGATTACAGGGAGCACATGCAAACTCCACACACAGACCCGAGGCAGGAACCTTCAAACATGGAGGTACGAGTCCACAATGCTACCCACTACACCAGCTTGCCACCTAGTTGTAAACTATATAATCAACAAGTGTTGTATCATGTGAAGTTAAGTATAAGCATTAGAGTCATTTCTGAATTCATTATAAGTTTGATTTGAATTCTATTGTACCAAGCTGAGGTTATTAACTGTTGAATCCTAGAGTGCAGTCTGTTCTTAGCAACTGCAGTCCTAAGCCTCTCCTAGGAACATCAACAGTCATCAATACATGGCAAAATATAGCTGAAGAGTAGACACAAGCTCTGCAAGCACCACAATGCAAGGAGGTAAACAGTAAAGCTTAATAATCTCTTTTACAGTGTTCAAATGCAAAACAAAAAAATGCATTTACACGAATATACAGATGCAGACAGGATCAATATTAAATGTCACTTTTTCAATATTCACCCTACTAGTACTGACTTATTTGCATTTGTGCTCACTGTTGTTCTACATATGTATGCACTTTTGAAAAAGATGAATGTTCTCCACCTGTCTCCAGCGAATGCTGGAATGCTGGAATATGATGATATTTTTATAGTGCTTTAGCAGAAGTGACCCATCTGTTTACTTTTAGCTGTGCATTAATTTTTGTAGATCAATAAAGAAGAATAATAGCAGGGTGTTTGGGGGAGATATGTTAAGAGCTGTAGACCTAATAACAAAACTAGTTGTCAATGTTATTTATCATACTGTGAAAAATATAGGCACAAGGATTTAGGAGTACTTTAGAAAACTATTGTCACTTTACAAAGTCCAGCAAGGCATTCTATCATTTGTGTAGCACTGCATGAGTGACTTACAGATGTGTGAATTTACCATTGACATACGTAGAAGCATATTTTGTGATTTATTGGACCTAGTTTCTGATTGTTGGTTTGATATAATAAGATTTCGTATACAGTATATACTGTTTATCTATTTTGGCACCTGAAGTTATTTGTTAGTTAATCATAGTTGGTGAAGACAACCCAACATTTATTTTTATTTCATAATTTCATATGTGCAATAGATATAGTGTCCTGTATATGGATAATCAATGGCTTGCAAAAGTATTCAACCCTCTTGAAAGTCATCATCATTTTTTTCTTCATTACACTAACACTGGAAATTCAGTGTTAGAGCATCACTTCCAAATAGCGTTGAATATTTTGCAAACCACTGTAGTGGATTAACCACAGTCGCCTTGCACCTCCAGGGTTTGGGTTCAATTCCCCGCTTCGGGACTGTATGCATGGAGTTTGCATGTTCTCCCTGTGTTTGGTGGGTCTCCTCCGAGTACTCCGGTTTCCTCCCACGGTCTAAAGACATGCAGATTAGGTATTCCCAAATTGCCTGTATTGTGTGAATGAGCATGTGTGTGTGCGTGTGTGTGTGTGTGTGTGTGTGTGTGCCCTGCGGTGGTTTGGCAACCCATCCATGGTGTACCCTGCCTCATGCCCTAACCATGTATACCGGATAAAGTGGTATAGATGAGTGTAGTGGATTAGAGTTAAATGACTCATTGGGTTTAAATGCTTAAGGTTTAAAGTACGGGGCATATCAGGGGGAATCAGCATTCAAAGTAAGCGTTATGCCAGCCTTTCTGACATTTGTTCTAATCCATGTAATCTCCTTGTTTGTCTCAGTCTGTGATCTTAAACCATTTGTTCCTCCTTTGTTGCATGACTTAGATTGAGACAGATCACAGGAGCGTGAGTGAGGGAGTCAGGGGAAAGAAACCCCAGAAATACGCCACTTTTTTACCAAACAGCCTAAAAGACATGTGAGTTCCACAGACACACCGCCGGCATTGTTCTGGCTGATCCGAGGAACAAAATGTCAAATCAAGAAACTGTCTTTGCAGGGATAGGCTATCAATTGTTATTTCATTTTTACATTTTAGGTAACATCAGGTCATGTGTAGTATTCTATACAATGAACACAATTGTAAATGAAAATCTTCAATTTAGTTCTCATTGTTCTCATTGTCTCAGCTCCACTTATTTCATACAGGACAATCAGAATATGTATTTACAGGACACAGCATGGGGGACAGGATTGGCAGGGACAGTGTAGCAGAGACTGAGGGGAGTTTCCTTAAAGATCTGCCTTCAAGGAAATGAAAACCATAATCTCATTTAGGCTTTGGTATCTGACTCCTGTCAGTGTTTTTATGTAAATGGTACATTTTAAACATCCCTCAAGGTGAAACTCATTTGCAGTGGCAGTGCAAAAGAAATAAAGTAAACATAAGAAATTTAATTTAGAAGATTAACAATTGTACCGTCAAATATAATTAAATTTAATTCAAATTTTATTTATATAGAGCTTTTCACAATGGTCATTGTCACAAAGCACTCACTCAATTACTCATTGTCTATAATAGTTTTATAGGGGGCCTGGAGCCTATCCCAGGAGACTTAGTGCATGAGGCGAAGTATGCCTTGGATGGGGTGCCAATCCATTGCAAGGCACACACACACACACACACACACACACACACACACACACACACACAGACAGTCATACAATACTTGGACTGTCGGAGGAATCCCACCAAGCACTGGGAGAAAATGCAAACTCACACAGTCCCCCAGATGTGGCAATCGAACCCAGAACCTGGAAGTGCAAGATGACAGTTCTAACCACTATGTCACCGTTTCTCACAAAGCAGCTTTACAGAAGCTTTACTTATGCTAGAAGTGTGTTTGAAAAGCGGCAAAAATATGAATAAATTATAATTATCAGGTTATCCCTGATGAGCAAGCCATGGGAATAGATGGGAAGGACAAACTCCCTGAGATGACAATAGGAAGAAACCTTGAGAGGACTGAACAGGGAACCCATCCTCACAAGTGATATCGGAGGGCAGGGATTGATCTGCAGTCATACTGTGTGTTACGAGTCTGAAAGTTCACTATAAGAAGAGAGGTGTTTAAATTAATAGGGAGTCCAGTTTTGTTATTGGAGCCTCAGGTATGAACTATAAAGCAACTACAGTCACAAGCCATCAGAGGATCATTTCCGTCCCCAGTAACCACACGCATCCCAAGCAGACCTTATGATGCCATCCTCAGCAGTGAGCTAGAGGCCTCTGCGATGAGATCTCCAACCAGAAGCAGAGCACCTGGATGTGTCAGAAGGTCCGAAGGGCAAAGGGGGGTCTGGATCTAGAGAGAGAGAGATACGAAAGTATAAGAGAGAGAGTTAGGTATAAGGTGAATGTATATTTAGTGCAGAGAGCATGCAAGGACTCAGGACTCTGGCAGGACTAACTATGAGAGCATAACTAAAAGGAAGAGCCAGAAGGAAACCACAGATTTAAGAGATTCCCTGGGAAGTAAAGCAACCAGTCACTCCACCGTCATTAAGGAGTGATCAATAAGAGTGGCATCATATGTTTGTCCACCCTCTGATGTAATCATGTTATGACAACAAATCAAATGTCTGACAATTAATATCCATTTTACCTTCATCATCCATTTTCAAGTGAATGAAATGGTTTTGAATAAGTCCACCACAACAAATCCACCACAACATACTGCATATGAAAAAATAATCAGCATTAACATTTCTGAATTGAAGTGATTAAATGCTAGGTTTCTTTTTTATCTGTGTGACAAAGCATCAAGTAATCGTGTATGTAATCAGGGAATCATCAGGGAATCTGTTATGGTTTTTTGCTCCGAAAAACACCATGAACGTAATTATCAACAAAAATACATAGTAACCTAATGTAGGCTAACCTAATGTATGTCATGGTGGTCATGTGACTGCAAAAGGCCTATAGGTTATCAGTACATTTCCTTATGATATGCAGAAACTAGTTCTGTTACTGTATATCTCGACCTAAAGAGTCAAATAAAACAAGCCGCAAATAAAACAAGCAACCAAGTTGTTAAGCTGCCGTATTGCCTGTGTCCCTGATTCAGAGAGTGGGTCCTTGGTTCCCAATGATCTTCTGAGAAATCTTGTAAGAATTTGATTTGTTCGTATTGTGTGCTTGTGACAGGAAATTCATTCATCATATATTTAATATGCTGTAAATACGTTGCGATGCTTTTCGGTGAAGCTGAGTATGTAATTTGACATTTCCTAGACTGTGATTTATGTCATTAATTTGGTCTCTAGTTTTAGTTACTCTGACCATTTGATTTATGAAAAATTGCGCAAGACTGTCTTGTAAAACCATCCCCCACTGTCTCTTAGCCTTTCAGTCTGCACAGGACAGAAGTGTCTGACTCAATCAAGGTCATGTTCTATTTTTCACAATGATGCAATAATATGGCATGCAGTTTACGTCAAGAGTGTCAAATGAATTTATTTGTTCGAATGGTGATTATTTTTCAATGCCATAGTTTTAATAAAAGCATGGTCTCTAAAAACAATCCGCATGCTTTACACTATATAGGCAATTCACATTACAGCCATGTTTCTGTGTTAGTTAGATTATCACACACAGGTACAGGTGACAAATTGTCTTGTCAGCTTCATCGGGGTCAAGTGAACTTTTTTTTCCAAAGTCATGAGGCTTACATTTGCTAGAAGCCTTAAAGTGATATCTTGATTCTTCACCCTCTATATGTTGTTTGGCCATTGGGATGAACAATTACATGTCCTTTAAGATAGATGTAACTAATTAAAATTCAGACAAGAAATTATTTCAATTGATAAAAGGCTTGATTTGATAAATACTATGAAGGTAGAAGTGTTTCCTACTTGTAGGAAAACCTGGGACCTTTATTTAGTGTTAAAATCAGAATATGGCACAAATCACATACTGTTTGTTAGCGATGCTCCACTCCTGCGTCTTACTACATGTTAAAAGGCATCAATCACTTTAATATATTTTTATACACACACACACATTTAGAGATTGTAAATCTCTGAGTCATATCTGAGTATCTGAATATCCTCCATTCTTTTCCTAGCTAGCAAAGTTTTTTAGGTTATTATTTTTATATAATTAATAAATAATTAACAAATAATTTACTAAAAGAACACTTTGATGGTGTGAGAGGAGCATCATTAATTTTTTTCAATTCAAATGTGCACATCAGTTCCACATATACAGTACATCAAGACAGTTTGTTTTCATATATTAAACATGATTTGATCACGTATTACAAAAGTCTTAAATAGAATCAAACTTGGCTTTCTCACAGGAACTAAGAAACAAACCCGAGGTCATTTGTGTGCCTAAACAGCTACATTACCCCTTCTACTGCACATAGCGTAATCATGTTAATGTCTTACTATAGCTATTTATTAATGTCAGTGCCTATACCCCTGCAACACTTTTATAATAATATATTATATACTGCCTTTATTTTTGATTACAGCAAGCAATGTGGTGACAAATTAATGTGTAAGAATGTGAAAGTCCTGAAATATAGATCAAGGGGAAAAAAATACTCCATAGATGTGATAATCGGGTCATTTAGGTCATCAGCTGACTTCATTTTACTGCCACAAACCGTTACCGGGCCCATACCTGGACTTGGCTTGTTCAGTGGGCTCTAAGCATGATGGGTGCATGCTTCATGTGCTTTCTGGAATAGGATCAGTCTGGACTCATCAAAATACATGACCTTTATCCATTGCTTCAAAATCCAATCATTATTCTCCTTAGCTAATCAAAGACTTTTTTTTTTCTAATTAGTCTCAGTGGTTTTCTTATGGCCACACAGCTGTTTAGTCCCAATCCTGTGAGTTATCCTCACATCCTGTGTGTACAATGTACAGTAATATTACCAAGCGTTTAAATGATCTCTATCTCCCATGTTTTTTTCTGGCCACCTTTCTTCTACAAGGTTGACAATTCATCACTATCCTCTCAGGTTTTAATCAAGAATTGAACAGTTTGATCATTAGACAGTCTCCTGAGTTGTTTTCCGTACTTGATACACGTCAATAACTTGACCCTTCTGAAATGCCTTTTTTTTTTGGCAGAGGCAGTGTATTTGGACAGAACTAATTTCAGGTCTCCAACAAACTATTCACTGTTTAAAAAAAGGATGGAAAGACTATGGTTTAAAATAACAATAATTATGAACAGACATAAAATACAAAAGATCTAAGAGGCAAAGGCATTTCCTTGTTGTATATATTTCATATATTTGTAAAATATTTTAATTTGAATGTGATAGGAAATAATAGGAATAACGGCAAAAGAGACGTAATAACAACAACACTGAGCCTTAAATATTATCAAGAAGTATTGGCAAAAGAAGTGCAATTTATAACCCAAGAACAGAAGATTCATTTCAGTAATTAAAGGCAAATAGGTCTATAGGGATGAATGTGAAGTGCTGACTCACAGCAGGATTTGTCAAAGCCAAATTAAATCCCCATCCTTTCCTGACTTTCTTCAGCAGCTTGTCTTATAAAAGAGGCTTTTTCACACAAAAAAGATTGATGTGCTAAAATAGACCTGATAAAGCTGTAAACATGAATTATGCAGAGTCAATGCAGGTCTGATATTCTGCATGGGTGTTTGATATGCCATCTGGCTATTGCCATAAAGAAGAACTGGAGAGAATTTACAGAACAGCAAAGAGGATGCTTTGCAACCTGTCAGAATGTCAGCAATATTTATACATATTAGTATATTCCAGCTTTCACCTGTTAATTTCTTTTTGTTCTATCTTCTCTCTCATCTTTTTAATGAATCTTCAGCCCTGGGCCATGCTGCCCAATCCAAAATGCCTGCTGAATATTTAGCATAATTTTAGTTCAGCACTCCATAGTATTTTAATCGCACTTGAGAACAATCTGACAACATGATTATGAAATCATTTAATCTCTCAGATGAGATCGCTTAGTGTGGGTCATTAATATTAATATTAAATCCCCTTAGTTTTTGCCTCTAAGGAGATCATCAGCACTTTTTAATATCCTCCACAGAACTTCATTTTGGCTAAAGTCGTTTTAATTTGCATAGCATGTCTCTGTTTAACCCAAACCAGCCAACTGGTCATATTTCACATACAGTCGAACCTTGGATTGCGAGCATAATTCGGTCGGAAGTGTGCTTGTATATCAAAACACTCATATATCAAAGCGATTTTCGCCCATAAGAAAAAATGGAAACTCAGATGAATCGTTCATCAGCCCAAAAATATTCATATAAAAATAATTAATACAAAATATAAAGTAAAATATAAAAATAAATCCTGACAGAGCAGTGTTTTAGTTAGTGGGGGTTTGTGCGCGCACATGCAGTGTATGTGTGTGGGGGCTTGTATGTGTGTGTGTGTGTGTGTGTGTGTGAAGCTAAAGTAAGACAATAGGTGAAACGACTTTCTCGATGCCTCTTCTCATCTTACAAAGTAGCCCTACCTCCTCTCTTATTTGAGAGAAGGGAGGGGACTACTGTGTGGGACGACTTTCACACATACACACACATGTCACACATAACAAAGAACCTCTCTAATGACACTTGAGCATGCACGCACACACTAACAGATTCACTGCTGTAAAGTAAAAATAAGGAGAAGGGAGGGGGCTACTCTGTAGGAGGTCTTTCATACACACACACACACACACACACACTAACAGAAACACTGCTCTGTCGCGATTCTTTTTAAAGGTAAAGTGCAGGTTTTATTTTTACTTTATAGCAGTGATTCCGTTCATGGAACCTCTCTAATGACACTCGCATGTGCACACGCTAATGGAATCACTGCTTTCTTACAGAGAGAGAAACTCTGGATCTTTAACAAGGAACCTCACTAATGACACTTGCTTTTACTTTTACGCGCACACACACACATGGTCACAATGTTATAATAAACTGTACACGTGTGCACGGATATTGACTATATGAGTGACTGAGCACTGAGACCATGCATGGGAGATTACTTGGACTACTTTTTTGATGTAACGAGTAATTTAACACGTTAGGTCCGGCATTTAAGTACTCAGTTATTTAGTTATTTTTTTCGAAAATGTAATCCGTTTTTTTAGAAAATTTATGTAATCCGCGAGCAAGACAGCAGTCATTCCCAATCCGTTAGTGTGTGTGTGAAAGTCGTCCACAAGCCCCCCCCTGTTATTCCTGATGTTATACCCCTATCTCACCTATGCGGTTTGACTATGCAAGGACCGATGCACAGAAATTTGGAAACCTAATCACAGCGCCAAAACTCACAGTGAACCATGATGAACTGTACTTACGGCCACCACACAAAACCGCGTAGGTGAGATAGGGGTATTAGTACTTAACAGATTATGGGCCAAACTTTGGCACCACCGCCATCGGACAAGCACTTCCTGAACGTGTGTGCCTTATTTCCACTTCCTGTGTCTCCATTAGGCAAGCACTCCCTGAACATGTATTTAAACACTGTCCAGCCTGCTGCAGATGACTGCTTGGCTTGTTACTTTGTTCTGATAAATTAATATCTGACATCCTTTGTACTGACTATTTGGTGACCATTTCGACTGTGGCTCTGTTATTGCCACTCTGAGTAAGAAAAATCAGTTTGTATAATTTGTAAAATATTGATCTGTACATAATATTGTTCTGTACATTCTGTACATACAAAATATTGTATGTACATATACATACAGTTTGTATAATTTGTAAAATATTGATCTGTACGTAAGTAGGGAGTCTACACCCTTTTTGGTGTCACTTTTCTCCTGGTTATGTTAGTCAGGGAGTTAGGGAATATTTGATATATTTGCTTGGTTGTTAGGTTATTATAGTGTTTCTAGTTAGTGGGTTTTTGTAAAAATTTGTACTGTATATATAATAAAAGCGCAGTTGATCTCAATATTTATTTCCCCGTTATTAGTTTCTTTTCTTTCCTTTTAACCAATTTTTTTTTTCTTTATTGTATTGTATTGTAAACTGGCTATACTGTACATCCCAAGAACATGTATGCACAATTGTTTGAATTGATCTTAAAAGCAACATGTCTCCAAGAGACATTCTTGACTCATGTAAATCTACCATCCACTTTCTGAGACGTATGTATACATACACACACATACTTTTGCCTCTGTGTCAGTGTTCAAAATCAGTGTGTGCCAAACTCTTTTGAGGGGCGGAGGGG
>JAOVVB010000043.1:20449501-20467645 GCA_028570985.1 Heterobranchus longifilis
GAAATAAAAATCAGGAACGATCATGGAGTTAGAAAGTGACCCCAAACTTTTGAACGGTAGTGTGTGTGTGTGTGTGTGTGTGTGTGTTTGTGTGTGTATGTATATATGTTGTGTGTGTATATATGTTTATAATTTTAATGTATTTATTTATTTTTTCCCAATGTGAAATGTTTGTATGGCAGGTATGCAGGTAATGTGACATCTTTGAAGTAGTCGCAGTTTCAAGTGGCACCATATGATCCTCAAGTTTCTTTTTTTGATGTTTATGGAGTGGAGCTTTTACCCTGTTAAACTCAGACTAACACTGTAATATTGTTTCTTTCTTGTTTTAGGTATATGCCTTTAAAGTTTAGTGTTGAGTCCGCCCGTGTACCATGCTGGCACTGCCCTCCCGCCTCGGCCTCTTAACCCGTGGGAAATTTTCCTTGCCTGCACAGCCTTCCCGCCTCCTGGCTCCAGGTGCTCTCGCCAGCATGTACACCACACGCCTGTACAGCAGTGGAGGGAGCAAGCCTGCTCGTCGTATAGGCCTGATAGGGGGAGGGCAAACTATGCTGGAGAATCATCACCCCCACCCCCTCGCCCCTCATCACCCCCACATCCCGCCTCCTCAGACTTTCCCTCCTTCGCTCTACCAGGGCCGCGTAGATACCCACCGAACTTACTACCAACCCCATCAACACTATAACACACACCCGCAGGTGCCTCACCTCCCTCCTCCACACTACCAGCCCCATGCCCACATGCACCACAGCAAAAAGAAGACCTGGAACTTCATTCATGAGAAGATGAGCTACGACACCTTCTTCACCATGAAGCGACTGATCGACCGCTCGCGCAGCGTGGACGAGGTGCTCCGCTGGGTGACCCAGAACCCAGGGAAGATCTCGCACAACCACTACCCTATCGCCTTACAGAAAATCGGCCAGCTCCTGGCACTCCAGCAGGCTGGAGCGATTGGAAGTGGAGCAGGAAGCCTAGGGGTCAGTGGGGTGACCGCAGAGGGAGCACTGTCTTCACCTACTGCTGTAGGCACAGCTGATGGTGTAACTCGACAGATTCTGGATCACCCAGACTTCCAGACCCTCTGTGACGCCATCGTTAACGACTGCTCCAAGTTCGACAACTTCAGCATCGTCAACTGCCTTTACGCCGTGGCTGCGCTCGGTAAGACTGAGGATTCGAGTTTTAAGATTGAGATTGAGATAAGAACAAATAAATGCGTAATAAACTGCACTTAATTTTTTGTGTGTGTGTATTTCAGTGTGTAATTAAATCTTAAGTAACTGCTATGAATTGTTGAACTTGTTAGAGCCATACAATACAAAGCAGGTAACAAATTGCTTTTTTTAATTTAAAATACTTTTCTTTGGGAATAAATCTGAATAAAGTTTAATTCATCCTTCAGGGACTAAAGTTCTCATGGATTCTACAGAGTTGTATGTAGGAACTCCTGTTAGAATCATAAAGACACTCCTGTGCCTATTTTACTGCTCATGATCATACTGAGTATGCTTTTAACACCTGCAGTGCTGTTTAAGTTTATAAAGTGCAGTTGTAGAAGACTAATGATTCATTATCTCACTATGCGGTGTCACCCTTTCCCTTTGAGGCTGATTTGTTTGTCGTCTCAGGGGGATTTTCCTGCCTCCGACTGTCCATTCTCACCTCTGGCTTGCTCATTACAGATCTAAAACTGTCTCATGACAGAGTCTATTACTAAAAGCTCTGCCTGCTTGTTAAGTAGTGATGCACCATGCCAGTCATGTGAGTCCTTTTCTGGGTCCAAACAGGTTCATTTCTCTCAGTTCAGTATGCTGCTGTTGTGTTCAAAATCAAACAGTAGTTGTCTTTCATTTGCATTTCTTGTGATCAGCAGGAGGATCAGAAATTACTAGGATTGGTTAAAAGTTTTTTTTGTTTGTTTGTTTTTTTCCTTTTTGTCCCGTTTAACAGTTGGCTAGATGCCAAGAAGGTATTGTAAATAGGATTCATAAGTTGGGAACTAATAAAAACATGTTAGCCATGTATGTAATACGATCTTTGCAATTTATAGTATTGTGCAACTGTCTTGCGAATAAATGCTATAAAACTATACAGCTATACAGTGTATATGCATACACAGGGTCAGCCAAGAAAAACTGCTGTATACACACTTCAGGAAAAGAAAAATAGTATGATGTATATTATATTAATATAATATAACGTGTAGGGATACATTTAGTTTTAAAATATTTATACAAGTTTTTTTGTTTATACGTATACTTTTTACGTAACTCTGTGTGTGTGTGTGTGTGTGTGTGTGTGTGTGTGTGTGTGTGTGTGTGTGTGTATAAAGCCCCAAGTCAGTACATTTAACTTTTTTTCCCATTTTGTTCAGTTTTATGAGGAAATTAGTTACTTCTGAAGTCTTTGATTGTTGCATCTGTTGTTTTTTTTTTCGTGCCAAACCCAGCAGCTTCCATTTTTTTTGGTCTAAAAAGTGGTCATATAATGTGCTCCTTCTTTTTTTCTGTTCTGTAACAAATAATATTGTGTTGGAATACTAATGTTTGGAAATTAGAAATGTTTTTGTGTTAAGTCAGTAATAACATTCTAAAATTCATAAAGTTTGCACTAAAAATTTAGTTATGGTGCCTAAAACTTTTGCACAGTACTGTATCTATTTTGGCATATATTTACTATGATGTATACCAAAGTTTGAGGCCAGTGGAGGCAATGACTATGAAAGTTTTCAGTCGTTTTTTTTCCATTTTCAATGATGTCTAATGATGATTTAAATTTTTACAATAATAATTTTTTTTTAATAAAACTTTCAATTTTGGACTAGCCGCTGCCATTTGTGTCTGAGGGAGTTTATCATACGTCACAGTTAACAAGCGGATACAAATTTAATTTAATTTAAAATCTTTGTACAATAATAAGATAAACTTGAGTTTGCGTGATTAACTTAATGCTGCTTCGCAATTTTATTCTTTTTAAGGACAATAACATTAGATGCTTGTTAGAAACCAAATCCCGTATATGTTGGGGTTTAAGACTTGCTAGTGCTTTATTTGTACTCTATATGTTCGGCCATCAAATATGTTCAGCTGAATTCAGATAACGAAACTTACACTGACTATTTTGGCTGAATATGATTTAAAATCTGCTGTGTAATTCATAGTACAAGCACGTCTACATTAAAAACTTTAGATTACCCTGAGCAGAAATAATACATAGGAAAGTTTTAGTTTTGCTCAGTCACACTCTTTTCATATTGACTCGACCTGATATTTGACTCATTCTTATGTTTAGCTGATGCGGACATTTCCATCTGACTATAACTTTGTGTTCTTTCAGGGCTGCCCAGTGACTCTCGGATAGTGCAGGTGCTGGAGGAGGAGTCGCAGGGCCGTCTGTCGCAGTTCAACCAGAAGGACATCTCTATGGTTTTCAGCAGCTGCATGAAGCTGCATCCGTCCAGCCAGCACCCTCTCATCGAGTCATGTCTAGCAGGCTTGGAGAAGAACATCGAGCGTGAGCGTCACCCACAGACGCTGTTCCTACTGCTCTCTTATTACCGCACCAAGTGGCGTGCGCTGCAGGCGGCCGACACTGCCTCGGCGGAACAGCTTGTGGTCGACCGCAAGATCCTGCGTCTGGTCAAACACACGCTGGTCAGTGTCAGCTGCGTACGCGACCACGAGATGACCTTACTAGATGAGATGCTGGCGGCGTGCGCCCGGGAGGCTAGCAACAAGAGCCTTGAGCTCATCTTCAGCTCTCACCTCTTCTACCAGAACAGGCAGGAGAAGTTTGTGAGCAGCCTAGCTGGTGAGTCTGTCCACAAAAAAAAACAGTTATAGCTATTAGGAGTGAATTTGTTAGATTTGTTTCTACAACAAACTTAAATTATTTCATGAGTCAACAAGACTCCAGCAAAGTTATTTGTTCTAGTCATGGTGTTGTACTGTAAGAAAGTTGGATATGGATATAGTTTATTCAGAATGTAGAATACAAAGAAACATTATACACATTTAAAAGATATGTGTATAGCCTTATGAGAAAGTTAACATTGGGGAATTTAAAAGTAAAAATAGTCCAAGTGAATACATTGGTTAATGGCCTTTTCCCTACCTCTACTAGAGGAGCTGCCGAAAAAGGTCGACAGTATCACCCCTTACACCATGGCTCTCATTGCCAAGTATATCGCCCGCCATCGTCTCAGAGAGACAAAGCTACTGGACACCATTGCAGAATTCCTCGTCAAGAAGGGCGAGTACTTGGACAGCAAGGTGAGATGGAAAAAATATTAATATCAAGGTATCTGTTTTGGATTTAAATCGTTCATCTTGCAGCAAATGGTTTGATTCATAATCATATGAATAATTTGTGTTTGATTAAAAAGAGATTTTTATAAATCAAGGACTTAATTTGATTTGATACTGTGATTTGATTGAGTGTTTTTAAATAAATATTCTCCTACATTAGATGACAATTTGATTTATTTGCCAAAATATTGACCCAAATACTAAATATACCATTTTGTATTCAAACATATTTATCAATAGCAAATAATTCGACAAATGGTCTCATGAGGAGAATGTTTGCCACATTTTATTTATCACCTCAAAAGTATTTAAAAAATCTTTTATTTATTGACAAACTCTAAATAAATTCTTGACTATGTATATATTGTGTGTATTAAATTGCAACCATTTGCAATTAAATAATTGCAAATGTCCATATTGTGATTTTTTTTTTTAATGCAATTAATTGTGCAGTATTAAAATCAATTAAAAGCGTTTCTAAAAGACATTCACTTGTATTTTTGTATTCTTTTTATTTGGGATTGTGTTTTTGTCTGGTGTGACAGAGTTCATATTATTTAAATTGACAGAGTGCGAAATCAGTTGCATTTGTATTCCTCTAAAACAACATAATGTTGTGTCTTTTTTTGTGAAAAGAAAACAGCAGAAAAGTATTTTAACTGAATTGTAACGGAACTTATCTCTGTTTTGTCCAGGTGATCCAGAAGCTCGTGTTCCCGTTCAGCCGTATGAGTTACCGGCCGGCGAACGAGACTCAGTTCTTCTCTAAGCTGGAAATGGTGTTGGAGCTGAAGGCTCTGAGCTCACCGCTGGCTACAGTCAACATTCTCATGTCCCTGTTCCAGCTGGGACACTTTCCCAGTCTGGTGCTGCACCGGGTCTTCTCACCATCCTTTATCAGCAACGTCACCAGTGAGTCCATCCGCTTTCATGATGTAGAACTTTTCTTATAGAGTAGTTGTAGCATAGCTTATATGGGCTGCGTGATAATGGCTAAAGTCTTGATAAATAGTTATGAGTTTGATATTTATTAAGGAACAAAGCAGTCCTATAGAGATCCAAATTTAAAGCATCCATCGTTTTGTCAGGTGGTCACGTCTGCTACACATAATACTGCCAAGTTAAATAATGATAAATCGTTAACTAAATGGACTTCACTGAACACAAGACGAGAGAATAGATAACGGTGTGTCTTGACAAACTACCATCATTGGATATCATCGATCCTTATCAAGCTCCGGTGGATTAAATTATTAATTTAAATGTAATAAATGTAGACAGCCTTAGCAACTGTAGCATTTTCAGCCAGGCTCAAAACAGCAGTATTGACCCAGCCAGCTAGTCAGTTGTTTATAATGCACTCGTATTTCAGTCTGTGGCACTAAGCTGGGTTGTTTGCTGTGTGCTGCTCTGCAGACAGTCCGTATGCTCTGATTGTACGCCGATATTTGTCCCTGCTGGATGCTGCGGTGGAACTCGAGCACAGAGAGTACACAGGGCCTCGTCTGCAGGACTCGCACAAAGTGCTCATGTTTGATCACGCACTCACTGCTGACGAGGTCAACCGCAAGTACAGGTCAGTACACAGCTTTTTCACAAAAATACACATGTAGTTGGCACACCAGTGGGTTTTCCCTTGTTAGAAAAGCACAGGTAATAACCATAAAATATATGATGAGAGATTTAAAATACCGTATAGTGCAGATCGTTCATCATTCCATTATCAACCCAATGATTAAATTTTATTCAATTTATAAATGTATTCACAAATGTGTTTTTAAAAGATCTTTAAGCAGAAAGGTTTTTGTATTTTTTGTAAACTGATTAAATGTATGTGTAATTTTGTTAATTATAAGTTAATTATAATTAAGATTATGATAAAGCATAATTCAGCTTTATCTTACACAGCTGGCTAAAATTTAGTCAAACGTTAGTTACTATATTTAATAGGACTAACTTTTGTCTTTTATTGCCTGCAATAATCACATCATGAGGTAGTTACAGGTACAGGTTACAGGTTAGTGTACAGGTAGTCCCCGACTTACAAATGAGTTTTGTTCCGGGAGCACGTTCGTAAGTCCGATCTGTTCTTAACTCCGACAAAGTGAGTTTTGTACGCCTTTGACATGAATATACAATGTAAAGCATACCAAACGGGGACAGACTTGACTAAATCAGTAATCAGTAATCGTTTTTTTACGAGTTTGTCTCTTCGCGATACAGTTATAAAGGTCTTGTTGCCGAGGCCCTCAGGCAGTTGGTTGGAGAGCATGGTTACAAGCAAGATGAAGTTCTACCTCCGGGATATTACACAGGTATAGAAAACATCCTGGCATTAAAACATTGACAAGTTTGTGGAAGATTTATCTGATAATCTCATAATGGTCTTTCCTTTCTTTATCTCTGAATCTTTCCTCCCTCTGAACAGATTTTTTGCTGTGGATAGACCATGCTGGCCGTGTTCTTCCCATCAGAGCAGGCTCAGCAGCAGTCCCTTTAACAGCAGACTCTTCTATGTGCACAGTTGTGAACCCCAAATCCCCGGACAGTTCCAACTCTGTTGCTGGTCTCACCTCTGACTTCCAGAAGTTCTCTCCTTTCTCACCGCCTCTAGAAGAGAGCGTCGACAAACAGGCCGAAAACGATTCCACCTTCCTGCCTCCCCACATGCAGAGAGCAGGCACCAATGGAGCAGTGCCACTGGACTACAACACCTATTACCAAGCTTCAGATTACTACAACAGCCTGGCCAAAGAACACTCTCTGGAGAGCCAGGACAGCTCGACGTTGAGCAGTCCATCTGAATGTCTGGCTCAAGCTGTCCCTGGGGCCACTGCACCACAGGACTCCCTCTTCCAGTTCTCTATTGGAAAGATCCTGGAGGATGAGACTGGTGCATCCATCCAAGTAGGGGCCAATTCAGGACCGGACTGCAGTATCACACCTTTCTATGAAGGAGTGACGTATGAGGCAGGAGATAGCAATGCAGTGACTGCTGCTCCACTCCAGCTGCATTCAGCAAAACCCTCAGAGTTGGACAGGACAGCTGGCGAGCACATTAAAAGGTCAGTCCAACATCGTATTCGTCAAGTTTCATAATGCAGAAATGTGGGAATTCTATCCATATGAATCAAATGACACTGAAAATCAACATTTTATACTACTCATGCATTAGAAGCATCCGTTTAGTAACAGGAAATGTTGTAACGTGACGATGCATGCCTGTAGCCTTTGCTCTTAATCTTTGTTGTGTAAATGGTGTTACAGTAGCAGAGCTCATTCTTCCCCAGGTTATATTTTGTGGAGTTTTGCATGTTCTTCTCAGGGCAATTTAGAAGGGCATCTTTTACTTTGCTATGTAGGGTGATTGGCTACTCTAAATTGCTAATAAATGTTTGAATGTGTGCATGGTGCCCTGCAAAAAACTGGTGACCCATTCAGTGTGTTCTCCTTCGTTGTGCCTATTTGTTAGCACAATAAGGTTCGGGTCGACAATCCTGACAAGGATCAAATGAGTACGTAAGTGAGTGAATGAAGGACTGAATGAAATTAAATACACAATGGTCAAGGTAATTGTGTAATGTCTTCTATATGTATATGTAATTTTTACTTAGACGGCAATAATAATTAAAAACAAAAAAAATATCCAATTGAGACTGTGACATTGCTTCCATCTAACAGACAGTACCAATCCAATATCCAATGCATACTTGGCATGGGTTATACACAGTCCGTCAGGCATCTCAACAGGTGCTCATGACCTCAAGGCTTTCGTACTCTCACTGGCATTTTAACTGTCTTGGGCTAGAGCATTGTTTGTCTAACGCTTAATGAATGTTTGCCCAGTTGAATATTTCTTCTCACTATTCCTCCTCCCTTTAATCTTAGCCTCAGATGCTCTAACCACAGGCCACCTGATTGTCACATACCTACTACACCTATTAGCCATAACAGTGAAACATCAAAACATTGACATTGATTATCAGTTATACCAATAAACTGGTGACAGGATCATGGGCACCCAAGGTCTGTGGGATGTGCTGAACTGACAAGTCTGATCCATGCAGGCCCTGCTGCTAATGCAGGTCCAGACACCACAGCACACCTTCAGAAGTCTTTTTGAGTCAGGGCTGTTTTCGTGGCACAAGGGGAACCTACGCAATATTGAGCATAATATTTTGATGTTTTAATGTCATGGCTGATCAGTGTATATATATTAGCATGGTTCTCATCCCTTGTCCCGGAGTTGCCCTGTGTTTTCTCAGCTGCCAGAACACCTGATTAAAAAAATCAGCAAATTATCAGTCTTTTCTGAATTGAACTGTGTATGACAGAGCATGGATAAACACTTAAATGTGCCAGGCAAATAGGCCACACAACCTGACTGACTCTCATTTATGCACATCTGTGCATTGATTTCCTGAGGGAAAACAGCCTCCAGAATTTTCTGTGCCATAATGACCTTTTCAGAGCAAGGTATGTTTACTCGAGTGAAAAAATTATTGGGGGGTATTCCGTCATTAAAAGTTATTGAGAGTTATTATTAAGAACAGTTTAGAGTAAACAAGGTCCTTGTGTCTTGGTGTCAAGGAATGCCGAGTGAGTCAAGTAATTACTGTGTCAAAGACAGCAGTTTATATACGCACACTTAGTGAAGAAAGTACCATGCTCTATAAAAAGCTAAAACTTTTTCTTTTTTTTTTGTCTTACCTCTAATTTTATCTTAGAATTACTATCTGACTAACATGCTTCTCTACATGCAGGGTGATAATGTCGGTAAACGATAAATGGCACTACTGCCACAACTCTGACGTGCTTGTGGGTTCCCGGGCCATGAGAGACCGCCACCTGCAGCTGCTAGGCTACGTTATACTCCAGGTAAAGTCAGGTGGAATGTGTTTAGTGTGTTTAAAAGATGCCAGCTCGAAGTCTCACCCCTTGTGTGTCTGCTTGTCTACATCAGTTGCCCTATCTGGAGTTGGAGAAGCTGAATGGAATCGAGGAAGTGAAGCAGTACCTGCACAAAAAGCTCCTGGAGGTTCCTTTATGACGTTGGAAAAGCAGAGGCGCGTGTATGTGTGTGTGTGAGAGAGAAAGGGAGTGTGTATTAAGGTGTGGGTGAGCATGTCTGCAAGCATGTGCAACGTTCTGTTTAAATAGGCATTGGTGTTTTGAGGAAGAAGGATTTGTGTGTGTGTGTGTGTGTGTGTGTGTGTGTATGGACACACAGGATGTGACCAGTCATGTCTTTTAGGAAATCTTGTGGTGACACTAAGCCGATAGGTGGGTGACTTAGAGAAGGGTTGATGACATCCCTCTGGGCAAAATGTAAAAACAATATTTCTAGAAACAAAACCCAGGAACATTCTAGAACACCCTCAACCTGCTCAACTACACAATCATATAGCCAAAGCTTGCGGATTTTCTTGATGCTTATTAGAAGACAGTGCTGCTCGTAAAAGGAGTGACTTGGGATGAAATCAAGTTTCCTCTGATTTACTGCCAAATATGAAGACAGTGAGTCAGTGGCACAAGTGCACTCGGATATTTGGACCCGAGTGTAGCTGCAAAATTTCGAACACATAGTTAGACTAAACAGTTCTTCAGTATGTATTCTGTGGTTTAATGAAATTGGTGTACAAATGAGGGAACTTAACAGTACGAGAGCTAAATTCATTCTGCTGCTTAAACAAGGTAAAAATGATAAATGGCAGACATGTTCGTATTGATCATTTTAAATGCTCCTCAGATTCACCTCAGAGCTTTATTGGTGTTGCCAGACTAAAGATTTCTGAATTAACTGTGTGCTCCTAAAGATCTGTTTTAAACAGAGACAGAAATAAAACCGTTATGATGTAAATGATGGACATAACAGGACCTGAAAGCTTGAGCAGAAAGTCTCTCAAGTGTTTGGCTCGTAGGAATGGTGTGTGATGCAAAGAGTGGAGCTGCAAAAAAAAGTCAGCAAATTCCACTGGTTATGCAAAACTTATTTTAGTTTATTCACAGTACGTGTGTCTTTTTAATTTCCTTAACGATTTGTCAGTCTAATGGATATTCAGGGGACGTTCGGGTTAAACCAGTGCTTTTGATTGTGCAGAATACGCAAACTTTTGACAATAAAAACTCCCTTTATTTCTCTATATAATCTGCTACACTAATGCACTTATCCAAGAAATTCACTAGTGCTTGGATACCATCAAGGTAGAAAGGTTTCTCAGTACGCTGGAGCCATGATCAGGCCTCCCAGAAACTCCTTTAATGGCTCAAACATGTGGGGCGAGATCAGGACTGTACGGAGGGATGTGGCAATAACTCCCAGTTACGTTTCTGTAATGGGCAAGTGGTGTTCCTGACTGATTGTGTGTACAGTTCTCACAGACCGATGCATCTCTTCTGCAAGTTTGTGACAAGTTTCCTGTCGATTTTCAAGGATCGTGCGTTTCTCTCACGGAATGTTCATGGGAACGACTGCAGTGTGCTCCGAGCCTTCTCAAACAGGATCGTCATTCACAAATGTACGAGCTTTTTAAATATGTTTACACGATTCAAATGTTTTATCACTGTACTGGGCTTGATGTCAATCAGTTTTACGCCTTCATTCACAAGAACGTTTATCAAAAGTCCCTGTTTGGTTTGAACAGCCCTTGTTTGTAGTCTAGTTTTTATAATGTCTCTACAACTAGTTGGTAATGGCAATAACTAACATCTCCATGATGACGCTTAAAAAATGTTTAACCAGGTAGACAGGGTGTGTATCATACAGAGTCATGGGCCTAAATAGATTGCTTCAGGTTATCCATTGTAACATTATCTCACATCTTCTTGAGATGAAAGCACAAATTAACCAAAACCTGACTAGTTTTAACTAATTTGAGGACCTTTAATGCCTGATATTTTGCCAAAAAGTAAAGCGTGTACATGTATACTGTATATTTTACTCTTGTTTACATGGATTTTACAGGTTTGAGTTTATACAAGAATCATAATCCAATCCAGCTTTCAGTAATTCATGTATGATGAACAGCACTGAGGATTTCAGGTAGCAGGATAATCTTAAATTAGTATAATTATATTATACTTAGCAGTATAATATTATAAAACTATCTATGAGCTGATGTAATTGGTCGAATCCTTTTTGAGTTTAAGTGGTGATTATAAACCATGCTGTTTTCAGTAGGCTTGGATATCAGTAGGTACATAAAAATATATAGTTATGATATACAGGGTTCAGTAATTTGACTTTTGTTTGCAGATTAGAATCAGGGATGCTGAAATCCCTGATGCTGGATCCCTAGCAGAAAATGTCTCAGTAAATACAGAAATAATTGTTCATTAGTAATGATCAGGCAAGAAACATAATTGTGATATATATTACAATGGCTTAAGAATTAAGCACAGCTGAAGTTCTCAGTAGGTAACCCGGGATTCCTGACTATATTAGGTTCCACATGACGGTGCATCAAAATTAACCATTTTTTTCCAGTAAACAAGGTTATGCATGCAAATGGAGGACACAATCTCTTTTGCTTCTGTTAACGAAGATTGGTTTTATATTTTGTCCAGATCAAGTGTCTGTTGGTACTTTTTTTGGTATATGATGTGCTGACAGGGATTAGGCACTCTTATTACTCGTTTATAATATTGTTCCACTGCTAAGATCTCTGCTAGTGTTTTTATCTCCATTGTTGATAATCTGTCTCTTGTTAGTGTTTGGGGAGGAGCCATTCTCAATCCGCAGAGACGTTTTATGTAAGAATGACTTCCAGACATAGTGTCTGACTGTATGAAAGCAAATAATGTTCCAGAGGTGTCTGTTGAAGATATAACCATCAAAAAAAAGAGCCTGCTCATTTTACCAGATCTGACTGACCGTGTGAGACATTATGAACCAAGCAGGACGGGAATGTGTGTGACTTGTGAATGTGTGATGTACGGCCACGATGAACAGACATACAATAGCTGAAAGAAGTCAGTTACGATCATGAAGAATGTATAAAGGAGATGGATTATATCAATATATTTTATTTTCTCAGAAGAAATTATCTATTTTGTCATTTAAAGGAATGCAAAGCAACGCACTCAGTGGACTGCTGAATTCGTAAGCTGGTTAAAGAAGTACCAATATGTTCCCATGTGGTGTTGAACTCATTAACATCACTGCGTCCCATATTTCAAATCTATTTTTGAAAGAGAAGCATGTCAGAGACCTTTTTTCCCTCCCAGTTGATGCCACAGTAGTGAAAACCTTCCCATTATAACAGATGAATAGAGCTGATCTTTTGTCTCCAGTATCACAAATACATCAGTAGGATCATGTAGAGTTGTAAACATTTTATGAGAGGTTTGACATGTTTCTGTTTGGACATTAAGGCTTTAGTGCAATTTGGTTTAGATGGCAGTAATACTTAAGGCTCGTTTTGTGTAATGTAGTTCTCATTGTGACATTGTCGCTGTGTGCGTTGGCTTTGCTCTGTTTTTTTGGAAGAGAAATTATTTATTATGGCAAGTGTTGAATGTAAGAAGACTCGGTGAGTGGATGTGTGTGTTGGGTAAAAGGTGGGGAAACTGAAAATCTTTGTTTATATATACATATTAAAATGTCTATATAAAATGATTATTAAAAAAAAAGTAAAAGCAGGTAAAAACTGTGTTTTGATTTGTGTATTCTTCTTAAAGTTGGGTTTTTATTTCATGTTATAAACTGACATTATTTAAAAATATTTACATTTATTATCTAGGAATTCATTTTAATTAATTATTCAGGGATGACATTAATTTATTTGACTGATTACTTAAATGGGCTTAACTCAAATATAAATTACCCCAAAACAAGTAGACCTACCACTACCAATTTTACTAATGCATTATGTAGAAAATGTAGGAATTCAGTGTATATCACAAATAAATAGCCAGAACTTTGCACATATTTAAATAACAAGCCTGATAAAGGAATTATTGGATTCCTTGGATTATTTGTAGCTGATCTATGAGCTGGAGAGATTATTGGAGAGAGAGAAAAGGGATATTTAACCTCTCTAATGAGACTTTCTTTTGCTTTACACGCCCGCGCACCTGTGTTATAAGAAACAGCACACGCGTGCTTACAAACACAAAATAAAATGTTTTACGCGCACACACACGTGGTCACAGTGTTATATAGTGAACAGTACACACGCGCACGGATGTTGATTATACCAGTGAGAGTCGCACACTAACACCAAGCAGGGGAGACGATTACCCACAATTCCGCAGCACGAGAGAGAAAAAGCATTGGCTTAGTTGTGATCACGTGACGCTTGGCGTCAAAACAAGAAGCGCATGCATGCTACATGGTATTCGTAAACCAAGACTTGTTCATTTTTCAAGTCAATATTTATTTAAAATTTTAGCTCATTTTGCGGAACACTCACAGTTTATCAAAAATTCAAAATAATTAACATTAGTAAAATAAATGAAAGAACTTGTGTAAATATACCAGTAAATGTGTATTAAAAATTGAGTGAAAATGAATGCATACAAGGTCAAGATAATTTTGCAGCATTTCTTGATTTTTGGCAGATAAATGCCTTTACATGGCTGTCACTAAGGTAAGGAAGTTTGCCTCTGCATACACAGAAAGCTTGTACAAACTTACAAGCAGGTGGATTGGTTGGTCGATGGATGGATGATGTGTGTGTGTGTGTGTGTGTCCAGTAAATGTGCTTCCAGTGTCAAACTTCCTTACATCAGTGACAGCCATGTAAAGGCTTTTATTTGCCGAGTTTTTTATTTATCGAGTAATGCTGCAAAATGATCTTAAATAATTGTACTAATTTTATTAGCATTATAATAAAATGAACAGTTTAACATTCCTTTTTAATATTATTTTTTCTTTATCGTTAATATTTCCTAAAATGCCCTTAAAACTCTGTGGACAGAGAAGAACTTGATAAAGAAACTTTATTTCAGACATTTTTTGTGTCCATGTTCCAAATAAATTTGCAAAAAAAAATAATTGTGTCAAATTTTTGAGAAACATCTAGCACGTAACTCTGGTCTCCATGAACCCTGCTGGTTTTGCTGAAAAAGAAACAACTCTCGAGTGGTTTGTATAACACTTAATTTAAAAAATATTAATCACACACAGGAAGAAAGAAGCATTTATCAGGTTAAATAGCCTGTTTTTCTCACCATATTAGTTTAAAGCCTGAAAATAGCAATTTTTAGATGTACATGTACAATTAACCCAAAATAACCATGGAAAAAACACATAATTTTGAACCGCTGTATGTGCTGTATCATGAGGTGGCAATAAAGGTGAGAATATTCCCCTTCCACAAATCGAGCACAGCCAGTTTGTTTTCGTAGACTCCTGGCCACAGATGTTTGTGGCAATTTAAGGCTTTCGGCCTGCAATATTGGTTTTGTGTTCTGTAGGACTCTTATGTTGACAGCAGAGATCCTAGCAGAGCTCCAGTCTGGGGGCGACAGCACAGGGCTCCAGGGCAAGTGGGCCAGTAGTGCAGAGCTCCCGGCTATGGGCTAAGATCAGAGTCCACAGAGATACTGGCTGGTAGACGAGAACTCAGAGGTCATGGCTGGGGGCTGAAAGCATCAAGCTCCAGGCTGGGGGGCGTCAGTGCATCGATTCTGGCTGGGAAAAGAAAGTGCAGAGATCCTGGCCTATGGAAGAGTGGTCCTGGCTTGGAGCTGACAGCACAGAGCTCCTGGCCAGGGGACAACAACTCAGAGTTCCTGGCTAGATGCCAGCACTCGAGGCTGGAGACTGGCGTCACAGAGATCTTGACGTAGTGGGTCACAATTTGGGTAGTGGATTACAATTTGGAGGTCCTGGCCAGGGTCTGACAGAGGAGGGATCAAGTCTGGGGGCTGACAGCACAGAGCTCCAGACTCCAGAATTTTTTTCTTCAGAATTTTTGTTCATTGCAAATCAGCTAATTATATTTTGACATTGTTTTAGACATAAATTAAATGCTCTACACATGTGAATTTTATCTCAAATAGCTACTTTGCTTTTTAAAAACCATCTGAACTAATCTGAATGTTTCAAACAATCTGAAGCATTATGTTTATTTCGACGGGACAATAATTGCATCCACCTGGGTCTTCAGTTGCTCGTTGGTTTGACTGAGAAACTGAATCGCCTCAGCGTATTTGTTCTGTATCATCTGTTGCCTTTCATTTTCTTGTCTCTCCATTGCATTGTATTTTGACTGTAGCTCATTTACCTGTCTTTCCAGGTCCCTCCTCTCATTCTCTAAGTCCGCAATCTTCTTCTCCATGTCGGACACGCCTTGCTTGGCTTCCAGAGCTTTCCTAATGCCTGAGGCCACACTGTTTGCATACAGGGTCTGATAGGCAGCTAGGGTCATGTTAATTTCATCTCTCACCCGTAAAAGCATCACGCCTCTCTCAGCGCAGTTGATGGTAACTTGTCTGATTAGCTCATCGAAGCATTGTGTGTAGAGCTCTCTGCGGACAGAGCACATGCCCTTTTCCCTGGCCTGTCTCTGCTTCAGTTGGAGATCCAGTTTCTCTTGCAGTTGACTGACATCCTTTCGGGGGGACGGCTTAATAGACAAATGCGGCACAAGCAGTTGATTATTCTCTGTCCATTCCCTTGGTGGTAAAATAGCATCAAGAATCTCCACTATTTGCTGATTACTGGCCTCAGTCGTGGAGCTCTTAGCTTTGGGTGGAGGTGGAACAGGTTCTAAGATGGCGGTGCTCAGAGGCGTAGTCTTTGGTGATATCTTCTCAATGTTTTTGGTCATCAACACCGGGTTGTCATAGGTCACCAAAGATTCAGGGATATGATCCATGGTGATTTGAAATTAAATCTTAAGTGTAAATAAAATGAATCTGAGGAAACAGCGTTTCTGTTTTGTTTTTGTTCTCCTTCTTGAACAACATGAGGTGATGTGTATGACATCACATTGATGACATCAGCGTTTATTGTTATGTAATAAAGAATGGGGTGCACTCATTACATCACCAACGCCTGCATCATCATTGGTCAGCACCTGTGAGCTTTAATTAAAAATGTGTACTGTATATATACATGATTGGACCCATGGATTTTGCGCATTTCAGGCGATTATGGAGCACTGTTTCAGGGTGTCCTAAAATTTGTCTTTGTCTAGATACCAGTTGGACTCTTATGAACTCTGAAAGTGTTAAATTAATACTGGGGATCAGCTGTTCTGGAATAGTTCTTGCGAGATAAGTTTTTTTTAAGTGCATTAAGTGCAAAAACCTAGCAAGCATCATGAGTTTTCTTGCATAAAAGATACATGTTATGCAGTAATTTTCCCCAGAAAAATAGAAAAATCTCTTATAAGCACAATATGATGTTTGGTTTACCTTTTTACCTTGCTTATTCTGCTCTGAGGGCATCTTACAGGGCACTTTATCTTCTTTGCTCCACTATTTGGATGGGCAATTTGTCATGTTTACTGTGGGAGCATCATGAAGTTAATTTTATAACTTTTGCACTCCTGCAGAGGCACTTTAAAAGGCATTTTATCTTTTTTTTTTTTTTTACTATGAAGGTGCTAGATAGGGGAGCTCCCTTGCATTCCAAGGGGCACCATGTAGCCGCGTGACTATTTGTGGTTAGCATACGGCTTCTTCCAGTGAAAGAAAGGAGTGGCAGATCCAAAAAAGTTGCCGGGAACTGCTAAGCTCAACATAATCTGATGGCGGGGTATTAAAGAGGTGATAAAACACCATGTCACCATTGCTCAACATGGCTCATTTTTATTGCCACATGCGAAAACATATGCCAGTGGTGTGTGTCTTGTGTTGAATGCACTCCACCAGTGAGCCAAAAAGATTAGCGAAATCAAGCTGAACTATTGTTAGGTTGCCCTTATTTTCTTTGGCTTTACGAACGAGTTAGTTAAAAAAAATAGTGTGTTCCAGGCCCCAGAGAATCATATATATATTTTATTTATATACTCATATATTTATATTTTAATTCTATTTATATTAACCTATTATATTTATTGTAACTTTGTAAATCTGTAAATGTGAGCATTACATCCCATTTTTTTTACACATTGCAGTAAAATCTTTCTCTCTTCCTATCCTATGCTATCTTTCCTTTTTAGGTCACAAACAGTTGTATGAGCATTTCACTGCATGTTACAAATAGAATTTAAATTTTGCAATAAAACAAATACATTTTCATAGTGCAGAGCATTATCTGTATTGTGAAGTTTCTTTCGTTTGGAATGTTAAAGGCTGTTATTTAAGCCTACCTGCACACACAATGCTATTGAAAGACATAATCACGTAGTCTCCTTAATTTATTGAAGGATCTCACTCACTCACTCATCGTCTATGCCGCTTTATCCTCTATTCAGGGTCAGGGGGGGGCCTGGAGCCTATCCCAGGTGGCTTAGGGCACGAGGCAGGGTACACCCTGGACAGGGTGCCAATCCATCGCAGGGCAACTGAAGGATCTGTGTAAGGTAATATATAAGTGCTGTCTATGCAGACCTGGAAACCCTGAAATATATCATAATAGTGTTTCACATCTCAAAGCTTTATACTAAATTAATTAATCATTATTTATACTGATATCAGCAAGTTTGTGGACTTCTTATTATTATAGATTTCTTCTTTTATTATTATTACAGACTTTTGTCCCACTCACGCACCATACACGACTATTGAGTCTATTGAAGTTATAGAAAGTATTTCCACACTCAAAAAAGTTAACACTGCAATATTGTTTTGTGTAAAAATGAAGGCATCAAAACTATGAATAAACACATGTGGAGTTATGTACTTAACAAAAAAAGGTGAAATAACTGAAAACATG
>JAOVVB010000043.1:20467745-20483397 GCA_028570985.1 Heterobranchus longifilis
CATGTTTGTGGCTGTAATGTGACAAAATGTGGAAAAGTTCAAGGGGGCCGAATACTTTTGCAAGCCACTGTATTTTCGATGCTTTCAGCATTGTTTTACTATGTAGAAAGAAATCAAAATCAGGAAGACCATGGAATTAGATGATGTGTCTAAACTTTTGTCTGGAAGTGTATATAAAAAAAGGACATACATGAATCATCATAATAATAATTCTAAGTGAAAGGGAAATACTAGGGAAATATAAGGACAAAAAAATGTCAATTATTTAATTTGCTGTTTTAAATAATAAGAATTACTGTATTGCTATGATTCATGGATTAGTTATAATTTTTTATTCATTAACTATTAGAGACTCACACAGTAGCATGACCTAAAACCAAGCAAAGAACCATAAAAGAACATGTTTTTAGATAATTTGTTGAATTATTTAAAAATGTTATATATTTCAAGTAGATAAATATTTAGACTCTTGGCTAAAGGCCACCAAACGTTGTATCTTGTTTGATTAGATTATCTTGAGATGTCTAACTTGACTGAAGTCCAGGAGTGGTTATTTTAACTGATATAAAGTGTACAATTCACAGTACAAGGAAGTCTTTGTAGACATCGTGATTTAAATTGTCTTGACACACAGATCTGGGGAAGACTTGGATGTTCTCAAGGTCACAGTGGGCTCCATCATTGTGAAAAGGAACATGTTGAGACACACCAGGACTCTTCCTAGAGCCTGATCAAACCCATATGAGCCTTAGACATGGAGGTGACCAAGAACTTAATGGCCATTGTAACTGGGCTTCAGAAGTTCAGAAGGATCACCAACCAGTTTAGAAATCTTTCATCAACTATTTAAGGTACTCCTGAGTAATTGAAGGTTTAGAACAGGTTTAGACTCTGAGAGCATGAGGACTCTCTGGTCTGAGAAGATCTGGAGAAACCTGATTGGGGAGACTGGTCAAAGTTGGGAGGATGAATGCTCCAGAATATTCACGAGTTTAGATTAGGATGAAGATCCATGACAATAACCTGAAAGCATAGAGCCAAGGCAATGGAAGAGTAGCTTTAGGGCAAGTCTCTAAATGTGCTTTTGTGTCGAGTTCAAGTTGATTCCCCAGGAAAAATGGAAGAAACTGCTCTTATTCAGTTGTGCAAAACTGTAATTCCAGTCTAATGAGCTTGTACAAAGCATTAAAATATCTCATGATCAGATATTTCAGTATGTGACAAATATGTGTAGATGAATGGCTAAAAAACATTTAAATTAAAAGTTAATAATTCAGTAAAGTATGCCAAAAAAGAGAAGAACGGAGATCTGAATGTTTTAAACTCACTGTGCATGTCACCATTAGGTTAGCCAGACAGAGTATATGCACTAGGAACTGAGCTGAGAACGACCGACTTTAGAAAACTTAAGTTTAGAAGTTTAATCTCTGCTACAGTATTTTTTCCCTTGATGAATCCACAGTGGTAGAAGAAAAAAAAAATTTGAGTGTTTTAATGACATTCTCAATTTTGTTTTAAGAATGACAATCAAGACAACAAAAGTAATTCATTTTATGCAATGAACTTGCTATACAACGATCAATATTTATTGCTGTATGATGCCCTTTATTCTTCAAATCCTGCTGGATCCGTCTGAGCATAGAGTCAAAACGACATCTCTGGTGTCACTCGCTCAATCCTTGTCTGTTTGATTATTTCCTGTAGATCGTGTACAGAAATTTGCCACTGAAGTTTGCAATTCATGTCAGAATTACCAAGTTTTAGCCATTTTTCTGGAGAACTGGACACCCCGTCTTACAAGACCTGCCACATATTTGTTCTATTCATTAACTATACCAGCTGATTCTAATTAGCAGATAGGCGAGAACTAGTTGGTATCATCACCTGTTTTGTGTACAATGAGAAGTATAATACTATTATGTCGTCTTTATACTTTTGGCCTCCACTGTATATCCATGTTATGGTGCTCCATTTGATAACACCTGTTTTACCTGAGAAACTGGAAGTTGCTCACCCAGGTCTGAGGTGCTGCCAGAGCTGTGTGATTTAATTGATTATGCAATATAGTTGCAGTTGTTGTTGGTCAGGTTTTGATTCAGAATTAATTTACATTGGTTGAATTATTTTGGTAAACTTGCAGAAGTTAAATGGTCTACACAGCTTTGGCAGGAAAAACAAACCACTTTTGCAAATACGTTTTGCGAGAGTATCGTTTCTTCTTTTTAGTTAATGGGCAGTTGGTGCAATAACACCACCTACTGGACTTGTGTGTGGAGCAGAAGAGTTGAAGAAGATTTTATTTATATATATACTGTATATATAAATCTTGCTTTGAACATGACTTGACGTTTAAACACTTAACACCAGAAGTTATAAGCATTTCACGCTGGTTTAATAATTTTATTGGGTTTTAATACTTCAAAACCTGTAAGAAATACTGCTGCTTGAAATAGATTTTTAAGAAAATCTCCATGCCAAAAGAAATGTATTGAATCAAATACACAATTTACACATGATTTACAGCTCCAGTAGCAATCTATGTCAATCCATGTCAATCCAAGCACTCTCAGCAAGCTTATGATGATAAGTAATATGAATCACTATAGGTGTGATGGTGGTATTATGATTGAACAGCTTTCTGTGGGTCTTGTGATCATACCATGTTATCAGTCAAGGTCACACATATTTTTGTGATTAAAAAAAAAAACCTAAAAAACAATAGTTTTGGTAAATGTTGGTAAATCCACATTTTACACACATTTATCTAAAGGATAGAAATCATAAGAATATGTGGCCTTGAATATTGTATTTGCAAATGTTTCCTTGCAAATGTTACCTAGGGGATGGAAAAATCTGTAGGCCGGGCACCCATGTTGTGTGTCAGGGGTGTTTTGTTGTTTGTTAATAGTAGCCCAATATACAATTAGATTGAATAAGTGTTATTAATTTATTTAGGAAGCTTTTGAGAAAGTGCTTATGGGCATCTTTTTGTCCATCCACAGACCAGAGAGACAAAGTGTACCAGTGTGTGGGTGTGCAGACAGAAATTAAACAGTCCAGTGCAGGAAAATATTATACAACTTTGCTAATAGCATGTCAAGCAAAAATAGCAGCAGTCATTATCAGGGGAGGATGACTACAACATGGCATCATATCATCACCTCCCTAGGTATATTACATTTGCAAAGGATGAGATGGGTTGGTATTAATGCATTTGACTAGATAACTAGGTTGTCATACTTGGAGATTAGACAGATTTGTTTTTCCTTAGAGCATGTATTTTATTCGTAGAGATTAGGTTTGAAGGACACTTTAGCCAAAAGCATAAACATCACTTACATTAAATTATAAAGAAATTATAAGCTGTTCAAAATCTAATTTAGGTATCATGAACATAATGCAGCGCAACATCTTTCTTTTGTGCTGCAGGTGCCTAATACGAAGTTGCCTTAGTCCAGGACACAGCCGGCCAGGATGGCTCTGATCGAGGGCGTGGGCGATGAGGTCACTCTGCTCTTCGGAGTTGTGTTCCTCTTGCTCGTCCTGGTCCTGGCCTGGGCCTCCACGCACACGGCTGAGCCGCCTGATCACCTCGTCCCATCCGGCTCGAACTCGGTCCCCTCGGCAGAGCCGGAGAGCCAAGAGTCCCGTCCCCCTAGTGACATTACCTCTCCACCTCGGAGCTCAAGGGAAGACGATAAGACTGAGACGGGAGCCGAGAGTGATGCCGAGGGACATGGGGGCAGTGCAGAGGCTGCAGGAGAGGAAAGCCTGTTGGGGGCAGAAGGTCTGAGACACAGAGGCATCCCGGGACCTTCGCTCAGCACGCAGCCAACAGCCAGTGCCTCAGACGCCACACAGGCGTCCGCTTCTGAAGACGTGCCCGATAACGCGCGGAGAAACATGGTGCTACGGCTGAAGTTTCTGAATGACACCGAGAGAATAGCACAGGTCAACCCTGAGGACACCATCGGCTACATTAAAAGGTGATTTTTAAAAATCTTATTTAATGTATACTTATGTGAATTTGGTATTTTAAGACATATCTGCTAACCAATGTTTTTTGTTTTGTTTTGCAAACAGTATAATTTAACCCAGTATGCAGTATTGCCAGGGGTTTGAGCCAAAACATTACGCATAATAACATTTGCGTAGCAACATAACAGAGCTCACTGTATCATCAGGGGAGATCATCCAAGATACAATGTCCTCTGTCAATCACAGAGATGCTAGCCAATTATGGGAGTCTGTGATCTATGCCCTGTGTACTGCCATGCCCTGTCACCCATAAATACCACCCCAATGAGGATGTGATGAAAACGAAACTGGTTCTAGATTAGCACTACTCATACCACTAACTAAGTGGACATAGAGTAACATGGCCAACATAGAATAACATGGCCACTATGTGGTGAATTTAAAGTATACCTACAATAATTGGGCCCTTTATCAGGTAAACCTTATAAGTACACATTGTTCATGGAGACTTACTCATCTGTTGTTGTTCTATATCCAGAAATGGGACCTCCATCAGACCATGACTGTTCTCAGCACAGCATAGCACTGACACTGACAAAGCAGTGGCATCTTACAGAGTGTAACTCCCGGTTTGGGGAAACAGTCCTCTGCTCAAACATATTCAGCCAGTGGTTAGAAACTAAACAGTGATTAGGGACTAGAGTGTGATTAACACTACGTGTCAGTGTGAAAAAAAAACTAGCCTTGAACTGAAGTCTACACCAGCCATGTGGACTGACAAAATGTTTGTTTCTAATAAAGTGGCACAAAAAAACAGTATTGCAGATGTGAGCATTAATGTGTCATTGTTCACCATCCAAGTATTCCCTCAGCGGTGGTCCTGTGGTGGATTTCCTGAACTACGAAATATGTTTGTTATAAAAATGAAACGGAGATTTTGAGGTGTATAAACATAAAAAACATTATATACGTATAAACATATGTGCAGGAGCTCTGAGATCTATTTTAATTTGTATGAAAAAACATCTGACCTTGAAATCTATATATCTATATATATATCTGGGGTTTGAAAGCCATCTTGTTTTGACACTAAGCTGTGTATGTGTTTTTGATCATATGTGCAGGACCTACTTTGCTGGCCAGGAGCACCAAGTGCGTCTGATCTACCAGGGCCAGCTCCTCCAGGATGACGCCCAGACTCTGGCCTCTCTTAACCTCGCTGATAACTGCGTCCTGCACTGTCACATCTCACAAAACGCCACACGCGCAATGCCCGCAGGTGCTCGTGCTGCCGACCAGGTGCATGTGGCACTGAACATCGGGAGCCTGATGGTCCCTTTGTTCGTGCTCATGCTCTCCGTGCTGTGGTACTTCCAGTTTCAGTATCGCCAGTTCTTCACTGCTCCTGCCACCGCCTCTCTCGTGGGCATTACCATTTTTTTTAGTTTCGTCGCCTTCGGGGTGTACCGCCGTTGATCACAAGAGCTTCACCTGATTCGTATACTTAGCCTGCAGACACACACGTACAGTACACACACACAAACAAAAATACATATACAGTACATACCAGCACCACAGTACATTGTTTCTGGGATCTCTGGACTTTCTCGGGTTTGTTGAAGGCTATGATTTCAGAAAGATCTTATTTTCTTTACTGTAGATCAGTTACATCAACAACAAGCTTGTGTCACACAGTAATGTGCTCTGTATTTAATTTTATTAGTTTTTTTGTTTGTTTTTTAATAATGCTCATTAAAAAAAGCTCATCGTGCCTATCTTGATTTTTTTTTTTTTTTTTTTTCCTCCAAATATTTTGGCTTTGCAGGCAGCCGGTGTGTAGCTGGTGCTTGCTTATGGGAGGGTTTGGTAGTCACATGACTGTTCAAACTTTTAGGCAGGTTTATCTGTCTCTGTCTGTCTGTCTCTCCCTGATACGAAGGGAGAGCAGATGGCGCTGCTGATGTATGTCAGGACTATTGAAGTACTTTGTGTAAAAAATGGATTTTGAAACAAAGACATAATCTATTAAATCATTCTTTTATTTATTGGAGACTGTCATTTGTGCTACAAATGTTCTGTGTCTAATTATTATATTGAAATGAATGCAGCCAAACCGGAGATATAGGTAATTTTTCGATTGTCTATTTTCGATGTTGAGTGATGATTAACTTAATAAATGCACAGAAATATTAAGATGTTTCCCTTCTTCACAATACACTATATGGCCAAAAGTCTGTGGACACCCAGTCCACATACTTTTGGCCACGTAGTCTATTATGAACATGAAATGGAGACATGTCCATGAAATCAGTTATAGACTGTGTTCCGCTCTACTGTGTACTTCAAAGTGTGCTCTGTACTTCCTGCTCCCGGTTAAGGGAACTTGCCTAGAAAAATTCCACTATTCAAAACACCTGCAACGTCATCAGATGTCACTTCCTCTGTGTGTTACCCTGGTAACATAAGCAACTCAAATACTTGTTGCTGCTACTGTGGAAATTGCAATATAAATATATTGAACATTTATTGGCTCAAAAACTCATACCATTTAAAACGTATACAATTGAAATGTGAATAACTCAAATAAATTGATTAAAAGACGCAGAGAAAATGTTATTGTGCCATTTTACAGATATATAATAGTAGGCATTTGTTGATAAAATAAAATGTTTAATGATCATCCTCTATAATGTACATGATATAATAATATACATCCTCTATAATGATGACGATAATTATATAAATCCCTTTTCAGGCTACCTTTTTTTTTTTTTCGTGCTCCAGCAAGGTGCATTGACTGAGTTTCTCTCCCTCTGGTTTGGAATGGTACTTAACATGGCTGAACTGTGGAGTATGCTTCGCAGGGAACTTCAAGCCGATTGTAATGCACCCATCGATTTCTTGCAGCATCACTGTGGTCAGCAAGTGAGGAAAGGTTGGTCCCCTTATCAAAAGAGCAAGTACCTTCTCACTGTCTCACCCCGAGCCCATCATGCAAAGCATGTCTTTTATGAAATTAATTTGTATGCAATCAACCTTTCGTAGTCACTGCTTCCACATCCTGCAATTTACATAGCATTAAGTTTGTATTAGGTAAGTGATCTAGAGATGATAAAGTGTACAGGAGTGTGTCATGGGTTATATTGCAAATACAACATTTTATAAAAAGGTATGTGCATGTTTTGGTATGTGTGGGTGCCGTCTGGAATTCATTTTACAGCGGTATTTTTTAATGCCTCCATCCAGCAGCAGCATAATCAGAGGCTTTATGTTTTCGGGTTCTCCGTCTGTCCATATACGTTCCATATTTATGAACGTAATATCTCGGGAATGCTTTGAGGAAATTTATTGAAAAATACTATCTACTTGGCCAAAAAGATGAAATGACTCGATTTTTGGGGTGAAAGGTGACCTTCTTATGAGCGTGATACCTCAGGAATGCTTTGAGGGAATATGGTTAAAATTGCATGAATTTCCCCTTGGGATCAATGTTGAACTGATTAGATTTTGGCGGTCAAAGGTCAAGGTCACTGTTATCTTGCATCTGTCCTATTCCTGTGAATACAATATTACAGGAATGCCCTCAGGGAATTTCTTTAAAATTGGCACAAATATCACAAATTTCACTCGACAATTTATTGGATTTTTTCAGGGATCAAATGGCTTTCAAAATTAGCAAAAAATGTCCACTTGGCCTCGGGGTTTAGCTGATTACATTTTGGTGGTTAAAGGTCACAGGATTGCCTCAAGGGATTTTTTTTTTTATTATTATTTTGGCGCAAACATTCACTTTAACTGAAGGATGAACTGAGTACGATTTGCTTGACAAAGGTCTGCACCACCATGACCACATCATGTTCATCCGTCCATTTCCTGTGAAGCAATATCTCAGGAATAAGGTGATTTATTCAAAATTGGCACAAATGCCCACTTGGCAAGAAGGACGAGATGGAAAACAATATATAAAAAGCTAAAATACCTGAAAAGGCCTTATAAAAGAGCAAATAATCTGTAAAAGGACGGGCGTTATGTATTGGCACCCAGTCTAGAGGAGTCTCCCTGAGTCTCCTGGGACAGGCTCCAGTCAACCCCCGTGAATCTGTATACAAGATAAAGCGGTATAGACGGTGAGTAAGTGAGACTGAACTCCGTCTCCTGAAACGTGTGTGTAGTTGGACGACGGTCCCTTACGTGGTGCGCTCTTCTGCGCATGCGCGTCTTCTTGTGCCGCACCGCACGCGCTCTCCTCCACACTGGGCCTTCGTTATCATCAGCATCCCTGCATCCACACACAGCTTTAACTCCCGGAGGATCACGAGGAGGAGGAGGGGGAGGGAGCCGCGGACAATCCGTCTAAAAGCGAAGAGAAAGTGTGTCGGAGACGGACACCAGCCTATAGAGTGCAGTGTGTGTGTGTGTGTGTGTGTGTGTGTGTGCAGCGCAAACCTGCCGCGATGGAGAGAAAGGTAGGAGCACAAAACCTCCGCATCCATTCCAGCTGCTTATAATAACTGCGCTTTCTTTCCAGCCGAGCATTTCTCCAACACACACACACACACACACACACACACACTGTAGGCCTCTGCTGTCAACATTTCTATTTCCAAAAAAAAATCATCTTAAACCATATTTCCACATCTGTAAAATACTGATATTATTCCACTATTAATGTTATTAATTCAACAACATGGTATTGTTTAGGATGCTTCATTTTTATTTATAGAAAAAAAAAGAAAAAAAAGCTTAAATAAAATTAAAACTGTATGTCTTAGTTTGCATAGCAGGAATTGACTGTGTGGCAAACTTGTGGCTCAGGATTCCGGTCCTGATGCTGAGCCTTCAGGTGAAAAAAAAACAAGCACACTGTATTGTTTTGCTGGCCGACTGAGGGAAAGTCCCGTCTCTGTGTGCGTGGAGTTTGCGTGTTCTCCCCGTGCTTGGTGGGTTTCCTCCAGGTACTCCGGTTTACTCCCACAGTCCGAAGACATGCAGATTAGGTTGATTGGAGTTCCCAAATTGCCCGTAGTGTGTGAATGAGTGTATGTGTGTGTGTGGGTGGCATCCTGTCCAGGGTGTACCTCGTATCGTGCCCCAAGTCTCCGGGAATAGGCTCCAGGCCGCCCATGACCCTGTGTACAGAAATAAAGCGGTATAGACGATGAGTCATGAGTGAGCGGACTTTAACATCACCATGTTTCCAGCACTCACCATTTATCAGCGTTTATCTATTCTGCAATAAATGTTCTGAAAGTGCGATTTCTATATTTCTATTCCCAGAAATCCGCTCTAACAGCCATACAAGATACATTAAAAACAAATTGTTCTTTAAAAAAAAAAAAAAAAAAAAAAAGATGTCCATTTGAAATCGTTAAATATGCACCTTTGACAAACATGAGATACTTTGTGGTTTCTCATCAGTAGTTGCTTTATTCAAACCAACAGATAACGGTGAAGAGAAGCTGCACAATAATTCAGCCTGACATCGATTTAGAGCAGCGCGGTGACGAAGTTTGAGCCTCGTGCAGCCAAGAAATGTTCTGAGCTCGAGGCTCACTGTGAGCAACCAGCACGAGGAGGAGGAGGGGGAGGAGGGGGAGGAGGAGGAGGAGGAGGTTCAGATCACAGTCAGTACAAATCTGTGGTTTTCCTCCCTGGCAGTGAGATAAAGGAGTCTTTGTGAGGAGAACATGCAGTTGTTGATACCGCAGAGTTACGGGAACAGACTCACCTGTACTGTCACATTATCAGCTTTAAAAATCACATGCGGGATTTGAAAGGGAAATAAATTAGGTCAGAGCGAGTCAGTCCAGAGTGAGACGTCTCAACATGTTCTGTACTGATAACACTGAAGATATTCCTGCTCCTCAGAGGATGACCCCTGACCTTTACCCACTGTAGTGCAACTAAAAGTCTGTTCTCCACAGACCATCATTGTCAGAGATACAAGTACACACTGAAATAAGTAAAACAATGCTATCATTCATTTTTCTCATTCTAATAGCTGAAAATTATTAGTTTGTTCATTTAAACTAAACTTTCTCATTTATATTTATGGTTGAACCTTTTTTATTTTCATTTTGATACAATATAAACTGGCAGCGGGACATCAAATTAAAACTTTTCAATTGAGACAACCTAAAATAATCCAACCTTCAAAAAATGGTTGAATGAAGTTAAACATTTCAGGTTAAACTGAATGTAATATTTACACCAAGTCAATAAAGACACATTTAGGACAACTTAAAATAATTAGGTTTACTCAACATCCAGAAAATAGTTTGCATGGAGTTAAAAAAAAAATACAGGTTTAACTGATTTAAATATATTACACTGAGTCAATGTCAAATAGTTTAGAATTGTTTTAAGTTCATCCAATGTTTTATTTTTTTCAGTGTACGTAGTGTACATGAACCTGTGTGTGTGCTTCAGCATGTGAGTGTATGAAACTGTTTGTTTCTTTATTATTCTTAGTCTTTTTTATTGCTATTTTCTTGTATTTGAGCTCCGCTCAGGCCTGAATTTCGCAGTGCAATGCCAATGAAGAAATTCTATATAAAAAAGTGCCGTCCTACCTGTCCCCATTCACCAGGGATCCAGCGAGGAGGAGGACAGCGTCCTAAACTGCAGCGGATTCGGACCGGAGGTTTGTTGTGGCTCGGGCAGTGGGCGGGGGGGAAGGTCTTGGTGAGGTCGCTGCTCTTACACAAGGCGATGCGGTGCTTGAAGCCGGGGCCACATTTAGGTGTGCACTGAAGAGAGAGGACAAGGTGCGAGAAGGACACCGCCACGGCACAATAAGACAATGCAAAACGATCAATATAAAAGACAAATCAGACACATGAAGAAAGGAAAATGAAATGAGAAATCAAACATCACGCAATCAAAGCGTTTCTATAGAAATGTGTCTTGAGAAGCGAGACAAAACGGGGAGCTGACTCTGCAAGCCTGATCTCCTCTGGCAGGTCGCTCCGTTAAAAGCCGAGCTGACTGTAGACGGTGGATTGATTTCTGGCTGAGGCAGGTGTATAAGGAGTCGCAGTAGTCGATGCGCGAACAAATAAAAGCATGGATGAATTTGTGGCTGAAATAAAAGACTTAAAGTCGAGCTGAAATGAAAAATGCATTTTCAACCTTTTTAGATCACCTGTTTAACAATGCATGGCAAAAAAAAAAGACAATAATTGCATTTCTTTGCATTTTTACATCAAAAAACGATAAAAATCAAGCGATGATTGCTTGCTAATCCTCTGCAACCTGCAGCTCCAGTCTGGACTGCGCTGAACTCTAAGCTCCGCCCTCTTTTCAGAGGTCCAATCAAATCGAAGGATTTGAAATACGTCAGCGCATGGAAACTAAAGGCGCTCTAACTTCTGTTTCAGCTCGACTTTAACCTTAGCGATGTTTCTGAGGTGATAAAGACTTTTTTAACATGAAGTCCTGATCAATAATTACACCAAGATTCCTGGCTGAGGGCTTAACGAGGGCTGCTAAATCACCAAGGTTTTCCATCGTTTTTTTTTTTTTTTTTACAGGAGGACCAAGTACAATGACCTCAGATTCTGAATGATTTAAAAGCTGTCTGACCTCCAGTATTTTATTTCAGCAGTACAGCTGTGGAGAGCTGCTGTGTCACCGGTTGATTGGAATATATAACTGCGTGTCGTCGGCATAGCAGTGAAATCGGACATTATATTCATCTCACCTCCGACCAGTCCAGAGTGACCCACTTTGGCGGGCAGGACTGGTTGTTGCAGGACTCTCGTTCGATGGGTCGGTGAGTCAGACAGTGCGTGTCCTCCAGCGTCTCCTCCTCCGCAGGGCCGATCTTCCTGATGCACAGGACCGTCCTCGTCCTTATCCCGCCGTCACACGTCTTCCCACACTCCGACCAGTCGCCGATAAACCACCTGGAGGAGAGGACCACGAGTTAAAACAGAATAACAGAAGCTACTCCGTGGACCTGCCGCTGCAGGCAGACGGTAAACCGCATATCATTCTAGTGCAAGAGAGAGCCGGACGGTAAAATGACGTGAGACCGGCAGAGAACAGACGGCAGTGCCGTCGTCCATGATGGTTTTTACAACCGGATGTTCTGCTGCTCCCTCACACAGGGAGAAATAAAACCCTAGATATTACAAGAAGCTACATGCATAATTACATTACAAATGTTAATGCACCAGTGCTGCACACATTTTAATGCATCAGCACTTTCTTTTAACCGTCCTTTCATACACTGCACATGTAAATACACCAGCACTTTTATTTAATGCTGCTCTTTTGTTGACTTTAATGTGTCCTTCTGTCTTTTTAAATATGTGTCTCATGTATGCTGCGTGTGTAACATGGAAGTGACAAATAAATAAATAAATAAATAAATCTGATTCTATCCAGTTTTTATTATACATCCATGATCTCCACCAGGGTTCATGTAACTTAAGGCAATTTAGATTTAAGATGTTTTTTTAATGCACGATTTAAGACCTATTTTACAAAAAAACATGAGCTGACATAAATTACTTTGGGTTGGAGACAGTTTTGCCTAAATGTTTATTGTAACATAAAACATTCTGGTCCAGTGTGCCTGTCCTGGAATTAATTATTTTGAGATTTTATAATGCAACATCAGGGAAAAAAAAGACTGATTTAAGACATTTTAATACCAATTAAGGCCTTATTTATAGATGAATTAATTCAATGCCCTTTAAGACTTTTTAAGGATCCGCCCCTGGATTTGAGAACTACCTTTGCAAAGGTGCACCATATTGTTCTCGCAAGCCAATCAGAGCAGACTGAGCTTTTTCAGGAGGCGGTCCTTAAAGAAACAGGCGCTAAAACTGAGCGTTTCAGACAGACGGTGAAAACAGGGATATTCAGACAGACAGGAGGAGGAAAATAAAGTGTTTTTTTTTAACATTAAAGCATGTAAACATGTTTAATAACTATTCATTATTAACAGGACTGACGCAGATAATCTCTTGTGACCTGGCAGACGGGAAACCACCATTAGAGCCCCGTCTTAGTCCACCGTCTGTCTGCAGACTTCAGAGTTAATATCATAAAACTGCCCAGACAACAGCCCTCCAAACACATCCAGCCTGTGAGATATTACATCATCTGAAGGAATGTATACAGAATTAACGACGTGTTCGAACATCTGTGTTAGCTTTCATTACTGCAGCCCGTAAAACCGCGGCTATTCTAAAACAATCGTGTTTACACGGTCTCCTTCAGTCGGCCTTTCCTGAGAGGGCTGCAGAGGGGGGGTCTGCCCCCCCGACACACACACACACACACACACACACACACACACTGTAACTCAATACACACACATGCACTGCAACAGCCTTCAAGTACTAATCAAAATAAATGAGATAGCACGAGTCTGCGTCCGCTGAATACAGATGTGAAAATAAATAACTCGAGTCTAAATGTATGAAAACAAATTACCACTTATACAGTAGATTTACGATACTATCACGATACACTCGCTCTCATACGCAAATAATTGTCAGATAGTCTGAAACTAATTAACCCGATGCATTTAATCCCTCTTTTTCCAGACGTGATTGAAGCGAGTCTCAGGCCGCGGCTCCAGTTTTTTGGGGTTTTCAGACGTTTGGCCACCGAACACAGGTTCATATTGCACCTGTATACGTGTGTTTCCCCGCGGGGATCTCTGCGGCCGCCAAAACAATCAAACACAGGTGGTCATTTTCAGGGCTTTAATTTTTGGCACGAGGCAAACGCTGAAAATAGTTAACATATGAAGTTATAAATCACACAGCCATTTTATTTTATTATTTTGTTCCAAACACACTGAAGGTGAAGTTACATCGCAGGTCAGTCTCGTTTTTATGTTCTTTTTGAAAGCATCATCTTATAAAAGCTCTCAATATTGTTATAATAATACATCGATCTGGATCGATATGTCGATTCAATGATCGACGATATCGATATCATCGATGCAAAGTAAAAAATATCATCTTTAAGATGCACCTTTACTGTATTTTCACACTTTTTCATTTAAAAGAATAGTTTGTTTTTCATTTAAATGTCTGGAAGAGTTCAGTAATAAAATGGTCAAATCATATTTTAGTTGTTTTTTTGTGAGTAGATGTAAATGTAACTGTGTTAAATGGACGTATGATATCGTCTCTAATCGAAATCGTATCGTGGCGGACTTTGTGATATCAGCAAATATCGTATCGTTGTCCGAAGAATCGATATAAAATTGTATCGTGATGAAACTCGTAATAACACCGGATCAGATGATCAGAGAATTATCACCTGACGGTTCTCCTCAGCTTTATGGAGAATTTTAGCATCTTTAGGTTAATTATCGTGGTTTGAAGGCCTTTACACACGGAGGGGCGTGAGGAGTAAACAACACGAAAATACAAATTACTCGCCTGCACTTTATTTTGTTGCTGTAAATCAGCGTCACCAACAACTTAGAGCGCTTGTTGCGTCATTTTCTGCCGCTTCTCTCGTGCGTTTTCCTGACAAAACGTAGTTCGGAGACCAGACACACTCATTAGGAATTCCTTTCATTTGCTGCTTTTCTCTGCTTTATGTTTAAAAAAAAAAAAAAAATTGAATCAGGGCTCACACACCTTCTTAAACATCAAATTCAAGGACTTTTCAAGGACTTTCCAGACCTAATTGCCTCAAATTCAGACATTTTATAAAGAGAATTAGCAGGCTGGTGCAACTGCAGGCAAAATGATGTTCCCATTAAACTAAACTAAATTACTACGTTTGTCATATCAAAGAAAATCAGGGTTGATTTTCCGTTGTTTTTTTTAACTACCAAAACAAATTTTCTGTCATTTTTTACGCATATTTTGTTTCCTTATTTCTAAATGGTAGTTTGGGAAAACAGCTTGTTTCCCGATTTTGGTTTTCTCATTTCCAAACGAAAATCCGTTGGGACCATTTTTCATTAATTTCTCACATTTTACAGATCAAACAATTGATTAAATGACTTGATAATGAAAGTAATCAATGCCCCGCCCCGTTACGTACTCTGGAGGACAGGGCTCCGTGTTGCAGTCTCTCTGGTTCTCTGGAGGTTTGCTGTCTGGGTCGCAGTAGCTGTTCTGAACCACCGAGTTGTCATCCAGCCTTTTACACACCACCTCCTGCTTCTGGGATCCTAACAGAGGAAACAGAAAGACTGATCAATAAAACAGCACACGGCTCAGCTGATCTCGCACGTTGAAACCCCTTCTGCAGAAACATGGAAGCCGGCGTGCCGGCGTGTCGACGAGCGCCGCTGTGTTTGAGCGGAGATGGTATCGCTTTCAGTCTGTAGTAAATCCAGACATGTAAATTCCTGATTCTTTGCAGGATATCTTGGCAAATCACTTTTACAGAGCAGAGAGCTCTTTACTTTGGCTTCTAATGGAGAGAGTGAGGGCTACTGTATCGGTGTCACACCTCCCACTGTGTGTGTGTGTGTGTGTGTGTGTGTGTGTGAGCGTGCATGTGTTTTCTGCGTGTGTGTGCGTGCATGTGTATTTGCCATACCAGCTCTGAAAGGGGCTGTTTGGGCCCTCGTGGGACATTTCCCACAGCAGACTTGTCTGGCAGATGTAATGAGATACGGATATGTGTGTGTGTGGGTGTGTGTGTGTGTGTGTGTGTGTGTGTGTGTGTGTGTGTGTGTGTGTGT
>JAOVVB010000043.1:20494045-20509757 GCA_028570985.1 Heterobranchus longifilis
AATGTGATTTTTTTTTGGGGGGGGGGGGGTCTGCTAAACGGCTTGTGATATAATACATTAAACCAATTAAAGTCTGTTTGAAACCAAGTGGTCTTGGACTGAGAGACTCTGCTTAAAAAATACATGCCCTTACAGCACATATCCCTGATCCCTGTACGTTCTTGGCCTTGGATGTAACTAGCATTTCATTAGGTAATGTTTCCATGGACACAAATCATCAAAATAATAGCCCAATTGGAATGAAACTGCATGATGTAAACACCTCAATCAGGAGATCCTGACCCAATTCAGCCAGATCGGAATTAAATTTTCAACCAGAACGAGAGGGGTGGTGTAAACTTTTGATAATCCGTTCATTTACTCACTTATCGTCTATTCCGCTTTATCCCGTATACAGGGTCACGGTGGCGCTGGAGCCTATCCCAGAAGACGTAGGGCACGGGGCAGGGTACACCAATCCATAGCAGGGCACACACTCACGCACTCATTCACACACTTTGAGCAATTTGGAAGTGTCAATTAGTCTAATCCGCATACTTTTGGAGGAATCCGGAGACCCCGGAGGAAACCAAGCACAGAGAGAACGTGCAAACTCCATGCACACAGACCCAAGATGGGAATCGAACTCGAAACCTGTAGGTGTGAGGCGCCAGTGCTAACCACTGAGCCACAATACCGTCATAATCCATTCATTAAGTAAATTTTAGCCATATAAGCGCCTTCTTTACGTCAGGGTAACATTAGGTGGCGTAATGAGTTTCTGCAGAGGAAATTCATGAGAAGAGCTCGCTCCCAGCTGTTTTCACCTTAAACCTACATCCCCTATGTCCCTGGCTGAGGAAGGGGCTCTGATTAGATTAAATGTTAAATGTATAGTAAAGCATCTAACCAATCATAGATGTGACTTCTTAACGTAACCAATCTTAACGCAGAAGGTGTGATTTATCTGAAAACAATGGGAAGGTCTAACCCTGACATGTTAGTTCTGATTAAACATGTTGAGCATGTTTAATTAGCTTGTGTGAGTACATGCATACTGTATCTTATCAGGTCAGTGTCCATGTAAACGTATGAGTCGGAGTCTCTAATTGGAGTGATTTCAGTCGAGTTGAAGAAATATCGTCCATGTAAACGTACCTAGTGATCACTTATCCTATAGCCTAATAGCTTTTCTGTGAAAACTCCAGTGACCATAGAAGGTGGTTTATCATTTGTATCAAATGTAAGTAATGCCTCTTGTACTTAAAATTAAATTAAAAAGCTTTTCTAACCTTTAATTTGGACTGTTTTGACAGCTTCCCTTTTCCCATTTTAAATAGATAATTCAGATTTTTTTTTTCTAAGTCTGTCTTCAATGAAAATTGAGGTGCTTGTACTGTAAGTACGTTACAGTAGGTCTTGGTTGTTATACGATTTCCTGCTTTGAACACCGACTGTGATGTTTGTCACCTGGAACAAGAGCACAATATAAGTAACCGGTGCCAAATCACACAACCCTTGTTCTTTGGAAAAATGCATACTAAATTTTAGCTGAGACTCATATGAAACTCCTGTGGTTTCACTGAGCTAAATCGAGTTGGTATCCTTCCAAGTTATGGTGTATTTAGTACAAATGTAACTCTTTTCTTTTACAATGTTGTGCCAAAAAGTGAATGGCTGCCAAAATCTGGTGTACTAAATACGCCGTAACTTTGAAACATACCAACTCGATATAGATTTAGCTTAGCAGAAGCTTCATATGAGTCGCAGCTGAACTTTGGAATGCATTGTGGAGTTTGGCTCCGATTGCTTAACATTGTACGTGCGTTCTGGGAGACAAGCTTGACCGTCGGTGTGCAGAGCAGGAACATTTATAACGACCAAGACCTGTGATAACTGACTTATATGCACCACAGTTTTGATTTAACACAGACTGTAAAAAAGAAAATCTGAATTATCCCTTGGGACCTCATGTAGTTTATGATGTTTAAATCTTTAAATTGTTTTTCTGTGGTATATCTGGCTGATCTCCTGAAACACTATGGGACATCAGAAGGATCGGACTCAGCGCTCAGCCAATGGAAAATGTTTCTCTTATATAACTTGTGTTCCAGAGAACATGAGGGACACCACAGATAATTTTTTAAAATCCAGATTAATTGCATACTTGTTTATGGATTTTTCTTTATTGTTGTTTGTCTTTTTTATTGATTTATGAATTTCTCATACCATAAATAACGTTTAAGTACTTTTAATCCTGTATATGTAAATCACTTTAAAATTTTCAGACTTACAAAGGACTATATAAACAAATAATTTTACTTTTTAATATATATATGATTAGAGTCACTAAATTTCAACCTATAGGAAACCAGTGGGATTCCAAGGAGCCAATGAGGTTTCTGCAAGACCGTTGGACTTGCGAGAGGCCCAGTCTGAGCCAGCAGTTGGATCCAAGTAGGCGGTTAACTCTGCTGCATGTTAGACTGAGTTTGTGATTGATTCTACTTTCCTTATTTGTTAATAGAATTACTAGAATTATATAGTCCTTATGCATGTATACACTCTGAGTAGTAACATAGGGAGTGAGGTTGATACTCTACTGTTCTTCTTCCACACCAAAAATGCTCCCAGTCATAACCAAGCGGTTGTAAGAGAATGAACATGATCTCCTAGTATGCATGTTAAACGTAACATACACCTGCCCTTGACTTAGCCATGGATGCCGATTGCATGGTCTTCTTTAGTGCACAAATATAGCTGATTGATTGCTTCCAATGTAGGTTCTCCTGTTGAAGGCTCCTTTATTCTTCTTCCTCTCGCATTATAGTCTTCTAGGCTCCTTTACCTAGAATTTTTAGCTGCCTGGTTTATTGTAGAGCTATCATTCATCCACATGTCTGAATCAACATGCCACATTCTCTGGAGTTCCCAACCTCTTCAGCCCATTCAGCTGGTCCCAGAGGAGCCATGTGGTCTGTGGTGGGGGTAAAGGGCTATGGGAAAGTTTATCTGTACTTTGGGACAAATGGTTGTAGACATACATTTCCTCCATCAGGGGAACCATATCTTTCTCTAGGAGTTTAAAAGAGTAGGAATGGGCCTTGTTTCTTATCAGGATAATGTGTTATGATAAGATGTGAAGAAGAGAGAGTAAAGCCACATAGTGGTCCAAGTAAATGATGTGAAAAATGTGATGTCACTTTATAGATCCAGAGTTCCAGGTTTGAGGTTTGACCCTAAGCTTGAATTTCTTGAAATTCTTTCTTGAAAACATGAAGTTCTATATAAGTGTCCCATTGATGAGGGGAGGTTTGTGCCATTGTTCTTGCAAAAGGTTTCAGGTCCTGGAATGTGGTCATGTTCTGTTTCACCTTGACACACAATTGTGTAACCAATTATATATACATGATGTCTGTGTACAGTTCACTCCTGGTCCATGAACCTCTAAAAGGCTGTGAAAACACTTTTCTGTCTTTCTAAGCTGCATTTAGGTAATGCCAAGTATTGGTAGTAAGACGATATGTCTCAGGTGCTCTATGTGGTTAAAGGTCAGGGGACCAAGTTGAGACATGATAATTAGATGACATGATCTCTGAGTGCGCGCTTTCGTTTTGCAACAACAAATAAAAATTGGAATTAAGCACTTGATTAGACATCAGTCCAACTAGTTAGGGTCAGGGTAAGGGGCGTTCAAATTAAACCTGGATTCTCCTGAAATAAAGCGTAAAACTGATTTGACATTTACATAATTCGAGCACAGTACGGTGATGAGACTTTTAGCCGCAGTAAAACTGACTTGTGGAAGAGATGCATCTGTCTGTAGGAACTATACGCACAATCATTCACATATACCACCTGCACATTACAAGAACTCAGCTGGGAGTTATTTCCACATCCCCAATATAGTCCTGACCTCGCCTCAAGCTGTTTCCACATGTTTGGACCCTTTAAGGGAGTTCCTGGGAGGCCAGCGTTTCAGACATGACGTAGGCCGGCGACCGAGAAAACGTTCGACCTTTCTGGTATCCAAAGCTGATATAAGTGCATTAGTGTAGTAGGAGATTATATAGAGAAATAAAGGTAGTTTTTACTCTCATAACTGTTTTGTTATTCAAAAGACATATCAAAAGTCCCAGTTTGACTTGAACGTCTTGAACGTTGTATGATTTGCCAACTTATTAGCTATCCATTTCAGTGCCTCACTGCACAAATTTGATTGCTGCTCATAAACCTTGAAACAAATGACGGTGTGTTTATTGGTTTATTCCGGAAAATGTTGACCTTCTTTTTATTAATCTTTCCACTATGGGTGAGAAAACCATAAAAATAGACAGAGAGTTTCTTTCTGATTCACCAGTGTGAAAAGGAAAAAAAGGAAAAAGAAAAAAAAAAAGCTTTATGTGGGAAAGAGTATAAAGGAAGTGCAGATTGACTTTACTTCAGTACCTCCTAGTGATTCAGCACCGTGTTGTACCTGCATGGGGTTCACTGGATGTACAAATGCACGCGCACACTCGTAAGAATATGAACGAACACCTCTCGAATCTCCAGAATTGCTCTCAATATCACACTTCCTTGCACCTTCCTACTTTTCATCCATCCAATTTCCTTTTCTTGCTTTCTCTGACCACTCTACCCCTTATTTCTCTCTCTCTCTCTCTCACTCACTCACACTCACACATGCACAGCTGGAACAATTCTGGACGGGTCCCAGTTATTCAGCAGATGGCCTGTGGACTCTGCTATCAGTCACCATAGTAACATGCTTTTCTCTCTCTCTCTCTCTCTCTCTCTCTCTCTCTCTGTCTTCCTCTCTCTCTGTCTGTCTTTCTGTCCCTTTTTTCCCCCATCCGTAGTGCCAAGAGAAGGAAAATGGCAGACAAGATTCTCCCTCAGAGGGTGAGGTGCATCACTGTGGTTATTCTTTCTCTTTGTTTGTCTGTGTCTTGATTTTTTTTTTTTTTTTTTTTATCTTTGTGCCACGTCAACGGTGTAGATAAATCTGCTGGCTTCTTTATTTTTTTTAAGCAAAGCGAAGGGAGAGAATTTGGGGTCCAATGCAGGAATGTGCGCTGTAACTGAAACGGTGCGGCGGACGTTCTGAGAGTTCAGGTAGAGGTGGCACAGTAAAGAAAATGCCACAAAGAAAGCCACGCTGCAGCTGGGAAATGTGCATCTGTGACATAGTGCTATTACTGAGAAATGAATGACAGGAAGATTTTTGTCCCATGGTTATTTAGAATGCATGTTCTGTTTTCTTTACGCTTTATTTTTATCTTTACCAAGAGCACTAGATGCTCTGGGTTTATTGTGTTTCTGAATGATGCAACACACTGAAAAATCTGGAGGGTGTTGAATAACAAGGATTATTTCTCTGTGTGCGGAGAGGGCATTCATTTTTTTATATTTATATATTTTTGGCTTGGTTTCAGTGATTGTTAGTTTCAACTATAAGCACTTAAGTTAATTACTGGGAGAGTAATAAGAAATGTCACCTACAGAGAACTTCACCTGACCTGTTTTAGCAGCAGAAAAATAATAAAATGACATATTCAGAACACGCCGCAGTTAGGACCATGAGATATTAATGGCTCCTGTCATCACTTTATTACTCACTCATGTCACCTCGTGCCATTAGATCCGTGAGCTGGTGCCCGAGTCGCAGGCGTACATGGACCTTTTGGCTTTCGAGCGCAAATTGGACCAAACGATTATGAGGAAGCAGGTGGATATTCAAGAGGCCCTCAAGAGACCGATGAAGGTATGTGTTCTCGCTGATTTTCCCGACTGCGATTTTACTGTCTGTGTCAATGAATAACCGAATTACAAATTAAGGATGAATAACTTTGTTTTTTATTTTGTAAATGGCACAAAAGAGATACAGAGATGTTAGGTGTGTTTTTCTTTAAAAACATAATAAAAATCATCTGATCATAGCCTGTGATCATACTTTTTTTCCACAGTGCCATTATTTATTTAACACAAATGAAGCCAAAAAGTGAAAAGAAAAAAAAAACACGCAGACAATACCAAAGTCCAATTTACTGCTTTCACAGGATTTAAGAGGGTAAGTTGCAGCCAGGTGCTGCTGATTATCAGCACGTGTGCAGACTTCTATAAAACAAAGTTTTGACAGTTTGCTGGTATGGAGCATAGAGGTGTGTGTTAACACAATGCCATAAGGGAAAGATGTTTGCAATTGCCATAGAGAAGCAAATGTTGCAGCACATTAATCTGAAAGAGGTTATGAAACCATTTCCAAACAATTTGGAGCTCATCTTTCTACAGTGAGAAAGACTATTTGCAAATGGAAAGCATTCAAGACAGTTACAAATCTTTCCACGAGTCCAAAGTCAGATTGTGCAATGTTCAAAGAAATGCACAAAAAAACTCAAGAACTACAGTATATCTCAGACCCACAGGCCTCACTGAACATGTTAAGCTTTAAAGTCCATGTCAGCACAATTAGAAGAAGACCGAACAAGTACAGTTTTGTCGGAAAGGTTGCCAGGAAAAAGCATCTTCTGTCTGACAAGACTTCTGGAACAATGAGATCAAAGTGGAGTTGGTTGGCCTTAATGAATAGTGCCATGTTTGAGAAAAAGCAAATAGCATTTCAGAAGAGACACCTCATACCCACTATTAAGCATGGCAGTGGAGGGGTGATGATTTGGGCATGTTTTTGTAGCCACAGGACCTGAGCACCTTGTAGTCATTGAGTTTCCCATGAACTCCTCAGTATACCAGAGTATTTTAGAGGCAAAGATGAGGCTAAAGCTTGGTCGAAATTGGGTCATGCAACAGGACAATGCCTGAAATATGCATCAGAATGCCTGAAAAATATAAAAATCCAAGTTTTGGAAAGAGAAGTCAAAGTCCAGACCTCAACCTTATTAAAATTGCTTTGGCAGGACCTTCAGAGAGCTGTGCATAACTGAATGCACAGTGAACTTGAGCAATGTTGTATGGTCCAAAACGCTATGAGAAACTGATGAAGTCATATTGGAAGTTATTGCTGCTAAAGGTGGATCTACCAGCTATTGAACCAGGGGATGTTTAGTATTTCCCACATGCTTTTTTTTTGTTTTTTTTCTTTTCTTTTTATTATATTAATAATAGCACGGTAGAAAAAGTTATTATTTGTTGTTTGTCTGAGATTGTATTTGTCTAATACTAAGACCTCTTACAATCCGATGATTTTTATTATTTTTTACACATAAACACTAATACAAAGGAGGAACTAACTTTTGAACATGACAGTAAATAGTTTATGATGCCTGATACACACCAATTAATTATCTCTTTACAATGGCAGCTGGAAGTGCGTGGGATATATTAGAGTGCAAGTGAACAATTTGTTCCTGAAATTGGTGTGTTGGAAGCATAAAAAATGGCAGATGAAAGGATTTGAGTGACTTTGACAAGGGCCAAGTTGTAATGGCTAGACAACTGGGTCAGAACAACTCCAAAACTGCAGCTCTTGTGGGATGTTCCTGGTCTGCAGTGTTCAGGACATATCAAAAGTGATCCAAGGAGAGCTGGCGAGAGGGTCATGGGCGGTCAAAGCTCACTGGAGACAAAAGGCTGGCTTGTGTAGTCCAATCCAGTCAAAGAGCTATTGATGCTCAGATGGCTGAAAAAGTTAATGCTGATTCTAGTGGTGCTCCAATCAGGGTTTTTGGGGCAGATCACCGATCCTTGATCACAGAAATCTGAATTGGTCATACTGACATATATGGGTTATGTGGATTTTCCATTTAAATACACTCTGTTTATTGTGTAGTATGGTTTGTTTATTGATTTTTTTTCCACAAATATTTTTTATTGATTTTTACATTATATTTATGAAAAGCACAATAAAACTCCCGTCCCCTGGGCCCACCCCCTTCCCTATACACGAACCCAACAACATCCTACTCTCTGCAACAAAAAGAACTCCGGATGGAGATAGCTCAGTTTTTATACAGACGTCATGAATTGTACAGGGAGTCCAGATCTCGTAGAAGAAGAAGTCCTCAATTTTCCCTTTTGCAAGACTCGTAAGTTTTTCCAAAGCCAGGTTATGAGACATTTTCCTGATCCACTGACCTGAAGTAGGTCCTTGAATGTCTTTCCATTTTGAGCTAATAACATGCTTGGCTTGCAACAAACAGAAATTAATAAGCCTTTTCTTCCTTCCATTCAACAAACGATTTTCAGGAAAAATATGCAGAATACGCAATTTAGCATCTACAGGAACATCACTTTGTATGATATTAGAAGTTGGGTACAAGATTTTCTTCCAAAATGTCTTTATTTTCTCACATTCCCACATACAATGAAACAGTGTACACTTACATTTAACACATTTATCAGGAATATTGGGGTTAAACCTATGGAGTTTTATTGGAGTTATATATGTTCTAAGTAACCATTTTTTATTATAACAACCTAAATCTAGTATTGATAGTTTGAGTTTGGGCTAAGAGGTAGGACTCTTCCCAGGCCTCTACTAAAATGTCAGTTTGAAGATCGTGTTTCCATGCAGGTACAGTAGATATGAAAGGGAGTTTTTCTTTGAACCTGTAAAAAGTATCAAATAAAACTTAATAAATGACTTTTAGTATGTAAACGATTCATGGTGATGTTTTCAATAGGGGATAATACGGGGTACAGAAGATGACTTAATGTGTTTATTTACAAAACCACTTGGGGTGGTTTTAGAAAGTGTTTGAATTTGTGCTGAATAAAGGTATAGCTGTAATGGCAGTTTTAATGAGTTATTTTCAGTATTTACCCAGGATGTATTTGAAAAGTAATATACAGTATAGCTGCACATAGTTGAAAAATAATATTAATTAATTAATTAGTATGTATTGATATTTATAGCAGCAAACCTTTAGATTTTGGAAGGCAGCATATGCAACGTATTGCACTTTCTTATTATTTCATGTACATTAACTGAAACCAATAGAATATTCAATGCTCGACTAAAGAGCAAAGAATTTCCATGTCTTAACTGGTATCAAGAGGCTCTTACATGTGCCAAAATGCTTATCTAAAATTCAACTGTCCTACTATACTCACTCGTTACAAGGTGCAGCACATAGAACAAGGCTGTATCAATAAAAACCGAATCAAAATTCTGCACTGAGTGTTTTTAAATAAACACAGACGTCTGTCACTTTGTATTTGGGGAGCCAACACTAGCTGCTCATTAGTAAGCAGCGAGGGCAGGCATTTTCTTATTAATATGAGAATTTCTGCATTTTTAAGAGACAGAGATCTTTATTTCACTCCTCCGTTATTATTTTTGATATATTGGTTTTAGCCTTTTTATTCTCTGCAGAGTAAGGCTCGAGCTTTTTGAGTGTTTCTGCTATAGTTGGTTGAGTGAGGTGGCTGCTACCTTCAAGGCTAACTTTTCATAATCTAGTTATTCACACTGCATTGTTCGTAGGTGGCGAATAAGGTTTGTTGTGTTAAAGCTTTTGGCAGACGTTTCCTCTCGTGGTTTAGCTTTAGGAAAAAGAAAACTATTCATACTGCAAATTTGAGAATTGGTATTATTTCGCGTATTTTGCATCATCACAGGTCTGTTGTGGTGGCAAAATGGGGGGCCTATTCAACATCAGACGGATGGTCTACTGTTATAGCCAGTCGGTGTGTACTGCACAGTTCCAGTGTTATGGATGTAACATTTGGACTCATATGGATAGAATAGAAATCCTCAGAGCATGGACAGTGAATAAATTTGTGTAGCATTTAATGTAATCTCTTTAGCTTAAAACAAATCAGTTTTTATGCGAGAGTGCAGGTTTACTACAAACTATGTGGATTTTAAAGATAACTGCAGAAAGCATTACACTTGGACCAAGAGAGAGACTCAACTGAACACCAAAAGTGTAAATTTGAAAATGGTTGTCATTTTCTGGAATAAATGAATAAATGATTTCGGTTTAAACTGGTGTTATGCATGTGACATTTTCACGTTATGGGTGTGAAGTGTCTGAATCAGTCCTCTACTAACTGTATAAAGAACATGCTTAAATAATGAATTTATCATGAAACAACTGAAGAGAAAAATAGCTATGAAATTATTAAATCAGCAGTTATTGTTAGCAGCGCGGTTAGCACTCAGGGTTCTGGGTTTGATTCCAGCCGCGGGGTCTGTATGCCTGGAGTGTGCATGTTCTCCCTGTGTTTTGTAGGGTTCCCTTCGAGTACTCTGGTTTCCTCCCACAGTCCAAAAACATACAGACTAGGCTAATTGCCTCCAGTGTGTGAATGAGCGTGTGAATGTCTGTGTGTGCCCTGCGATAGATTGGCACCCTGTCCAGGGTGTACCCCGCCTTGTGCCCTACTGTAAGTCCCCTAGTATAGGGTCCAGGCCCCTCACGACTCTGTGTGCAGAATAAAGTGTTATAGGCGATGAGAGAGCAAGTGAGTGAGGAATTATTATTGACTTTTTCTGGTCCTTTTCTCCCTTTTTTGCACTCTTTTTTTCTTGTAGCTTCCATCATTTTTGTGCCTCTTTGTGATTTTTAATGCACAGCATGTTAAACTTACAAGTAATGGTTTACTCAATGTAAGCAGATGTAGTTGCCTAGTATCTGTAGTGTGTCAGTGTGGTTTGTTAAGAGCCCTATAAATAATGCCAACTGTTTTTTCCCCAGGTTAAGGTTGACCTTTGCTTGGAAATCCCATAGTATGCAATATTGCTATGACAAGTGGCTGCACTTGACAAGTGGCTCCAGAAACTGGATAAATACTTGCTTTAAGAGCACTTGACATAACTTATCCCTTCATCTCTGTCTACAGCAAAAGCGGAAGCTCCGATTGTACATCTCGAACACATTTAACCCCGCTAAACCGGATTCGGAGGACTCCGAGGGCAGCATTGCATCCTGGGAGCTACGAGTTGAAGGAAAGTTGCTAGATGATGTGAGTGAACACCAAACTTCCCCTAAAAGCTGCTTTTTTTGTTGTTGCACTTTACTGTGATAATTTGTTTCGACCTAATGTTACAGTTATGTATGTCTTTTCTGTACATTAATTTATTTCATGTGTACCTGGACAATTAAATTATTCAGTGATTTCAGGCTGGCAGATGTGAAAGGGCTGATATGACATTGAGATTTGCAAATACCAGTGAGACCCTTCAATGCTTGGTAGCCTTGGTGAAATCTGAAAGAGAACTAGCAGCATGGATTTTTATTCATCTGTTTTTGTCTGCTTCTCATGGATGGTCACTGTAAAGGACTTTTTTTCTTTCATTTCGGCAGTGCATTTCGCCGAATTATATGTGCACGCTGCGGAGTCTGTTGATTTTGTAAAAGTGTGTGTATATGTGTGTGTGTGAGTGAGAGAGAGAGAGAGAGAGAGAGAAAGAGTGCACTGAAATGAATACTGTGTCTTTTTTTTCCTTCTTCTCTGTATTAGCCTGGAAAGCAAAAGAGGAAGTTCTCTTCTTTCTTCAAGAGCTTGGTTATTGAGCTGGATAAAGACCTGTATGGCCCTGATAACCACTTAGTTGAGGTGAGAATCCATCTGTTCTTCATTCCTGCATGACTGTGACTTATAAAGAGCCTTGGTGTTGGCATTTAGAAGAAAAGGAGGAATCTGGGATTTCATGCTCAAAATCAACAACATGGTAGCTGAAGCTTGGTCATGATGCTTTTCACAAGTTTTATAAGGAGATACTTGAGAACAAACTGTTGTAGCTATTAAGAGTTACCTTCGAGAGGCGTTCAAGTCAAGCCTGGATTTTTGATTGTGCAGAATAACAGAACACAGTTATGTGAGTAAAACTACCATTATTTCTGTATATAATCCACTGTATATAATGCACTTCCACTAGTGCTTGGATACCATCAAGAGACAGTTTTCTCAGTAAACCACATCCATGATCGGTTTGCCTGCTTTATGTCTGAAACATTTCACAGCACATTTTGTTTGCAAAAAGTGAATTGTATATAAAGAAACCCAAAATAAAATGTGCTTGCATTTCAGAAATTAACCCTTAGCTGCTTAATTAAAATTAATACTGTGGTTTCATGCATAGCACTAATCTATTAACCTGTGGGCTGGGTGATACAGTCATGGACAGTCCTGAGTACCAATAGGTCTCAGAGACACATTATGATCAAATCATTTTCAGAGGTACTTGGGGACACATAAGGCAATATTGAAGCAAATGAGTCTTTATGCATCCTGGACAGCAATGCAGGACCGCTTAGTCGCCTGCATCATTTCCCTAGCTAGAAAATCCGTATCTTTGTATGGAAGTATAATAGTGCCAAAATTCCCCAAAGCAAACAAAAACTTGATGCATTAAAAACTTTTGAATTTTTTCTGCATTGCAATTTGATTTAATAGGATTTTTTCCATTTAGATCAAATTGCAATGCAGAAAAGTTCGAAATTTTTATTTGCAACAAGTTTTTTCCAGTTCACGTAAGGCCTTATAACATTTGTCTATTGACGCAAATGAGTCTTTATGCCTCCTTCCTGATGGGTGGCTGGGATGGCACATTCTCTCTTCTCTGTCAATCAGCGAGACACTAACTAGTCATTTGTGTCTGAGAGCTCACAAATAACACAGTCAGTGCTTTTAAGTGAGTTAAGCAGGCATGTGACATAGCATAAGCAGCAGTTTGAAAGTGTGTGAGTGCTAGCTTTACATGCTTACAGTCACCCTCCCTGGTTAGTCGCGTTTATGGGATGAGGAGAGAATTACTTTTTGAGTGGGAACGGGTAAATTACCAAAGTTCAATTTAATATATAAATAATTATTCATATCTTAACCCAGTCTCTTTTGTACGATCTTGAAGGTTGCAGCCTAGCTCTCTATCCTTCAATATTTGGCAGCTTTGTACACTGATTTTAGGAAAAAAATCACAAGGAAACACTGGCACAATGAGATTTCTGAGCAAGATAATGTCATTGGATCTTTAAAAGTTAGAGAGTTTCCATAGCAATATCTTGCTAAACCAATAAACCATTGCCCATGACATTTTGGAGAAATGGTACTAAAGCAAGAATCAAACTTAATTTTTTTTGTTTTGTTTGTTTTTAAGGTGCACAGTTTAAAACTTCTTAAAAATACTTTTTGTTATTTGACTGGGTCACCACATTTGAATTGTTTAACATTTCAGGCTATGTTTTTTATATAAGTATATGATATATATCAGATATTATGCGTTACAGTCAAGACATTTCAAAAATTTTATCTGTGCATTTCCCACTCATCCCTATCATGTCACAAAACAAAAAAGGAATGGGAAATTAAATTGAAAGCAAAAGGAAAATAACCATACCACCATAGATAATGCAAATTATAATAAAGATTTATCTGAAATATGTATAATCCTGTGAAAAAGTAATTCAAGAAAATTCTATTTGAATAAATTAAACCAATGAAAGGGGAATAAATGTTTTACTGTGACAGGCTGCAAAGTGCCTAAAGATTCAATTTTTTTTTTTTTTTTTTTTATGTAACAACCTAAGCAGCAACCTCATTTCCCCTCTTGTCTGTTCCAAACACTCAGCATTCAGTCTCCCAGGAAATGTGATAAATGTGACTTTTTTTTAGGTCCACTTAAGCTATGATGGGTGTTCCAGTCAAACCGTCTTACAATTTCTGGTCAGTGAAGTTATAAAACTGATTGACTTTAAGTACACAGTGCACACAGTGATGAGACTCTTACTTTACATTGCAGTAAAACATTTTTAATTTTTGAATGACGATCCCGACTGAACGAGCCCACTGCAGTCGTTCCTGTGAACATTCAGCCAGTGGAATGCCTGATCCTTGAAAATCAATAGGTAACTCTTCGCCAAATTGTGGAAGAGATGAATCTGTCTGTGGGAACTGTACACACAGTCATTCACAAACTCACCATTTGGGAGTTATTGCCACATCCCCCATACAGTCCTGACCTTGCTTGCGCCATTTTCACATGTTTTGGCAATTAAAGGAGTTCCTGGGGGGCCGGCGTTTCATAAATGAAGCAGGCAGTCCAATCCTGGCTCCAGTGTACTGAAAAACCTTTCTACCTTGATGATATTCAAGCACTAGTGAAACACTGCGATAAGAGCATAAGTGTAGCCGGATATTTTATTAAGAAATAACGGGAGTTGTTATTTTGTTATTCTGCACAATCAAAAGGTCCAGGTTGAAATGAATGCCTCTCATATTTAGATATTTAGTAGAAACTGTCTCCAGGTATCTTGAATGAAGCAGATACTTCTTGTTGTTTATTGTGTGTTTCCCACTTCAAGAGGTCAGGCTCTTCCTATTGTGTTATGGAAGATGAAACCCAGTTTCATTGCTGCTGTTAATGCAAGCCTGAGCTTTTTTCTTTTGCATACATTGTTTACTGAATATTTATGGATGCTTTAATACTTATGCATAGGGTATAGTCTGGTCAGTATACTTCTGTTAAAGAGGGCTTCATTAGTACTTTTCTTTGCCTGTTCATTTGTTTGGCGATGAGACGGGTTTGCAAAAAAAAAAAAAAAAAGCGCGTCGGGGGTGTATTTATTCACAGTACTTCAAACTGTCCTTGATGCCTGCAGGTTTTTTATCAAGCCACATACCAAACTGAGGTATGTAATAAAACAGTGATTTACCTGCTTAGAGAGGCCTTGAGAGCTTATCCTGTGTCCAACAACACTTGAGCTATGAGTCACAGTTATTATGCTCGGGTGACCATTGGGAGATCGTAAATGGTCCTTGACAATAAAGAGTTTTAGTTGAACTCTGGACAAACAGCATTCTATCAACAACAAAAAACATTTTAATAATGATGCTATTCACTAACTAACTAACAGAAGTGCCCACGTCTTTGAATCATGAGCACAATAACCGTGCTCTGTTTAGACTTAGCAGAGCAAATTGCTTGGTCAAACCCATTGCTTCAATTATACTCTTCTGAAAAGCCCTTGTGTTAACATACGGTCCCCTCTGGAAGCACTGGAACAGCAAGGACATTTCTTTTGTTTTGCTATACATTGCAGACATTTGGGTCCGAAATTAAAAGATGAATACGAGAACGCTGATCTGAATTCAGCTTTCATTTTCTGATATTAACATCCAGATGCACCGTCCGGCCAAAAGGAAAGTGACGCTCTCCAATTTTCTCTGGAAGCCTTTAGCTTTGATTACGGTGCACTGTGTTGCTGATGATCCCAGAACTGCTCTTTCACAATCTTAATTCTGGAATATGCCTGTGACATTAGCGAAAGAAGAACTCCATAAATGCGATAGCTTGGTCATTCAGTACACTCAGGTTATCAAATGACTTAATTTTATTGCCACATAACGGTGCAATCAGATCATAAGCCTCTGGAGGCAGTGTTGTACAGTGAGCACTATGCATAATGGGTGCATCACTTTGTGCTCTGTCCTTCATACCCCGACATTGGAATAGGATCAATCTGGACTCATGACCTTTTTCCTATTGCTCCAAAGTCCAGTCTTTATGCTACCTAGTATTTTTATTTTCCTGATTAGTCTAATTAACAAGAGGTTTTCTTATGGAAACACAGCTAATACTTTTTTTAAAACTTTATCCCCCCTTTTTCCGAATTTTTCCGATTTTCTCTCCTAATTTAGTAGTATCCAATTCCACCCCGTCACTGGAGGCTCCCACATTAAGCTTCCACTGCCAGTCAGTCGGGAGGGCCGCAGACCGACCCACGTGTTTCCTCCGATCCACGTGGCGTCACCGACCATTTTTTTCGAACTG
>JAOVVB010000043.1:20518516-20529822 GCA_028570985.1 Heterobranchus longifilis
GGCCTTGGCGATGCGTACCACTTAAACTCATCATCAGTTTGGAGCAAAACTTACCAGCACATTTATTTGCAGAATAATCCCAGGGATTTTAATCTAGTGAAAAATCTCTAGAATACTGGACAACTTTTCCAGTATCCTTGAACATTATGAAACACTACTGGCAACTGGCACTATTTGTTATTTATTGGACAGTTTGTATATGGCATTACAGTTCAGTGTTGAGTTTGTAAGGATTATCTTTAAAAAAAAAAAAAAAAAGACTTTTATGGAAACATGTTAAGCCACAAACCAGAGTCAAACAAAGCCAAACATTTTACTGGCTGCTCAAAAATGTGAGAAATTTCTTTTTTTCCTGTGTGAATACTTTGTACTCCAAAGATATTGTCTCTTACGGCGAAGAACGAGTTTAAGCCATGGAATAGAGAAAAACGAAATTTGTACTGTGAAGTTCCACTTTTTTGTTTGTCGGCAGTATTTGGTGTTTGTGTATATGACTGTGTGTTAATAATACTGGAAGTGTTGCGTATCACTTTACATTCTGCTTTAATCTTTGTTCATAATCTACTGTGAGTCTGTGAAGAACTGAAGCACTGTGTAAACATTTCTCTATAGGTCACGAAAGAAAGTTTACCCTAACTAAGCCTTCACTCAGGCTTAGAATTAAGCTGATTTTTTTTACTAGGATATCGATGTGTTTTATTACATTAAAAATTGAAAGCCTTTTTACTTGCGTGAACACATCTGAGGACATAATGGAGAAAAACTGTAAAGGATGGTACTTTAGCTTTTTTTTCCTGCATCATCATGATCAGTGATTTTATAAGAGGTGTTCAAGTTAATCTGGGACTTTTTATTGTGCAGGATAACAGAACACTGTTATGGGAGTAAAAACTACCTTTATTTCTCTATACAAACCCCTGCTACACTATTGCACTCATCCCAGCGTTTCACTAGTGCTTGGACACCATCAGTGTAGAAAGTTTTCTCAGTACGCCGGAGCCATCATCTGCTTCATGTCTGAAATGTTGGCCTCCCAGGAACTGGTCGTCCTGCAAAAACAGAATGCCTGTGGTGATCAAGCTGTTTTTGTCCAAGACCGTTCAACTTGCAGAATGCTCACGGGAGCATCTGAAGTGGGCGCTGAGCCACCTCGGCCAGGATCGCCGTTCATGGACATATGGCCTTCTTTAAAAGCCATTCACCATTCACGTGTTTTACTGCAGTTAAGAGTCTCATCACCGTACTGTGCTTGAAGTCTTCTGTAAATGTCAATCGGTTTTACACCTTCATTTACCAGAAATTTCATATTTTTGGACACACCTTGTACATATCATTTTTGTCAATGGCTAACCCTAGAATACAGGGTGGCTCAGTGTTGTCAGACATTTGTTATAATCACACCGGTGCATGTTGCATGAGAACATACAACCAGTTTTTTGGAAACAGCTTAGCATGAATCAGTCATCATTGTAACTTTATTGCCTTAAAACCTTACTGAGGATGCATATACTTTAAAAAAAAAAAAAAAAAAAAACATTTATCAAAGTTTAAGTGTAGGCCAATTTTATTTTTAGTATTGTTATGTATTTTATTTTGGGTAGATAAATTCATTTGCATACATTCAAGGGAGTCGTGGCATTGATGGCATAACCTTTTTACCTGTGAGACAAATCAGTCATAGGTTTATGTGGTCTACAGGCTGTGTAAGTCACCTGAATAGTCACATTTGTAATACATATAAGGTATTTGGCATTGAAACTGCTGCGAAAATGAATGTCAAATTTATTAATTTTGGCACACGTGGTCCTGTAATTTTTTCTAAGAATGTTCTTTATTTATACTAAGGAAAAACGTGTTCTCATGTGGCAAACATTTGATAAGTGTAAATGAATAAATGCATTTGTTTCATCACTGTGTGTGAAATTATTTACTTTAATCTTGTTCTGGTTCGCGTTGTGGTCTCTGTATTCTTGTGCAAAGGCTCTGATTGATTTTTCTCTTTTCTCCACTTTAAAATGGAACAGATACAGCCGGAACAATAACCCACTTACCTGTGTGGTCTTTTCTTTTACATCATATTGGCGGCAGGGTGGCGTAGTGGTTAGCACAGTAACCTCGCACCTCCACGGTCAAGAGTTTGAGTCTGACCTCGGTTCTGTGTGTGTGTGTGTGTGTGTAATTGGAGTTTGCATGTTTTCCCGGTGCATGGTGGGTTTCCTCCCAAAGACATCCAGATTAGGTTATTTGGCATTCCCTACGACTCTGTACAGGATGAGCGAATGAATTACATCATATGGACAGGGGTGTGTGCGTTTCTTACCTGGAAAGGCGATGGTACCAGGATGCACTATGGGGATAAAGTGCCTGCTGGTGGAGGCAGTGTGATGCTCAGGGCAATATTCTGCTTGGAAACCACGTAGATGTTACACAGATACATACCACCTACTGTACCTAAACATTGCTCCAGACCATCTACATCCCTTCATGGACGGGGAAACAGTATTCCCTGATGTCAGTGGCCTCTTTTAGCATTATGACGCTCCCTCCAACACTGCAAAAAAATTTCAGGAATGGTTTAAGTAGAGTTAATTTGTCCAGCTATTTTCAATTTTAATCTTAGTCTATTAATTAACCCTACAGTCAATCTAGTTCAGCCAAAACCATTTTTTTTTCACAAAATAATTATCCTAACATTTAAAATTAGCTTAACATTTCAGCTAATTATATTTATTTTTAACTATCACAAAATTGCTGCATGTCCAATTTTAGTTACGAAACAATGGGAGCAGTACGGACAATATAGAGTTTTGAAACTTTTTTGTTTTTATATGAATTTACACACTTGGGTCACAATCATTTGCTAACCTGTTAGCTTATTGTGTTTGGCAACAGTTTCAAAAGACAGATGTTATATTAGTTTTTTTTTTAACACATTTTAGTTTTCGTCAACAATATTGCATGATGATTTCATCACTGTCACTGTTCATTGATGTCCTTGAAGTCTCATCATCGTCAGGTCTTAGTCAAAGGAAAAAAGGTTGTCAACAAATAATTTTGGTAATTATTTTTGTTGTTATTTTGCCGGAATTAACAGTAGGTTTAAGGAACATGTCACGAAGCTCAAGGTGTTGATTTACAGTCCAAATTTTCCACTTTAGATACGGCTTATCCTACACAGGGTTGTGTGGGCCTGGAGCCTTTCCCAGGAGACTTAGGGCACAAGGCGGTTACACCCTGGACTGGGTGCCAATCTATCGCAAGGCGTGGGCTCACACACACACACACTAAGTGCAATTTGGGAATTCCAATTAACCTAATCTGCATGAGTGTGGACTGTGTGAGGAAACTGGAGCATCCAGAGGAATCTCACCAAACATGAGGAGAATATGCAAATATGAACATGCACACAGACCCGAGGCATAAATCAAACCCTCGACCCTGGTGGTGCACGGCCACACTGCTAATCACTACACCACCATGGTGAAGTTTTTCCTGCAGTCCATATTTTCAACATTAAAGACAGTCAGGAGGGGGGCAGCCTAGACAGAGCCAACGAGCTGAATTTGCATTTTAATAGATTTAGCACAGGATGCCTGGCTGAGCCGTTCCACACAGGGCCAGTCTTCACACCCTCAAATCAACACCCATATCACCACCATCAACAACGGCTAAGCACCCCTTCTCACAACCCCCAGCACAATCCTCCACTGAAACCAGCACACCACCTTTACTAACTGTGACAGCTAGCCAGGTGAGAAGACAGCTGGAAAAACTCAATTGAAACAAGGCTGCAGGCCATGAAGGTTTGAGCCCCAGGATTCTAAGTCTTGTGCTGCTCAGCTGTCTGATATGCTGGAATACATCTTTAACCTGAGTCTGATGCATGAAAGAATACCGGTGCTATAAAAAAAATCATCTTATGTAGTACCAATACCTAAGAAGGCCATCTCTTCTGGCCTGAACGACTCCAGGCCCCAGTTTGTAAGGTTGGGGAATTCCTTGTCTGATGTGGTGGTCAGTAACACAGGAGCACCTAAGGGGACTGTTCTTTCTCCATTCCTGTTCACTTTGGACACCTCAGATTTCCAATACAATTCTTGCCACCTGCAGAAGTTCTCTGATGACTCTGCAGTGGTGGGATGTATCAGGGATGGACAGATTTGGGGAGTGGGCCACTAGAAACCATCTGCTTCTAAACATCATAAAAACCAAGGAGATTGTAGTGGCCTTTAGGAGGTGTAAAACTGTGATTGAACCTGAACCTGTTGGGGTTGTGGAAAACTACGTACAAGTACTTGGGTTTTCACTTGAACAGTAGATTGGACTGGAGGACCAACACTGATGCTGTGTATAAGATGTTGGGTTGAGCAGACTTTATTTCCTGAGAATGCTCAGATCCTTCAATGTATGCAGTAGGATGATGGAAATGTTTGATCAGTCTGTTGTGGCTAGTGCCCATTATAGTGCTGTGGTCTGTTGGGGGAACAATATCAGTGCCAGGGATGTGGGCAAGATAGGTAAACTCATCTGCAAGGCTGAACAAATAATTGGACACAAACTTGACAGATCACTAAACAAACTCCTGTCAATCATGGAAAATCCTTCCCACCCACTACATAATCCTAAACAGAGGCAGTGGAGTTCATTCTCTAACAGACTGATCCAGCTTCGCTGTCACAAGGAACGGTTCAGGAAATCATTCCTACAGTTTGCCATTGCACTGTACAACGACTCACCGCTACAGTATGTAACAGGTGACTGTTAGCATCTTATATACATGTTCCATTATTCACTGTCACTTTTTACACACTCATACATAAACTCACATTTTTCTTAGGAAAGATTTTTCCGGATCGGGCATCTGTGGGATTATACCGATCATCATGAAGGCCTCACCACGCAACTGAGTCCGAGCAGTTTGGGCAGCACAAGGGGGATCATCCATACAATATTAGGGAAGTGGATTGAATACAGTATGCGCCAAAATATAAAGAACTGAAATGAAAAGATGAACAATATTACGTTGTTGTCATCTGTGACTTTATTTCTCCTGAAAGAAACTATCATACACACTATTAGCGTGTTGATTTACCCTGGTATGTGCAATGTAATTGTTCAAAGCTTGTCTGCACCGCCTCGCTGTAGGTAGTGTTTGAATTCACGCAGATTCTCAACACCGGGTTTCTGGAACAACGCTTGCTGCAGGCTCCTGCAAAAGATTTCCTTGTGTAATGCAGGCACAGTTCATTGTGGATCTTCACAGTTGAACACACTCTTCTTTAACATTCTCCACAAGTCATTACAAAATTACTGTCTTAAAAAAGTAATCAGTTACATTTCTGCGTTACTTTCTGTAACTTGTTAGAGTACTTTTACATTGCAGAAAATGAAAACTCCTTTGTGATTCCTCATGCATGTTGTTTTAGTAAAAAACTTTATAATTATTCTACCTCCGTGAAGTTTGGCCCATAATCTGTTAACTACTAATATCCCACCTATCTCACCTACGCGGTTTCGCGCGGTGGCTGTAAGTACGGTTCATCATGATTCACCGCAAGGTTTGTCGCTGTGATTAGGTTTCCATCTTTCCGCGCGTCGGTCCTTGCATAGTCAAACTGCATAGGTGAGATAACAGGTATAACAGCAGGAATAGCAGAGAGGGCGGGGCTTGTAGGACGACTTTCACACACAAACACACACTAATGCGCTGGGGATGACTGCTGTCTGGCTCACGGATTACATATATTGTCTGAATAACGGATTACATTTTTGAAAAAATAACTAAGTAACTGAGTACTTAAATGGCGGACCTAACGCGTTAGATTACACGTTACATCAAAAAAGTAATCCGAGTACTCTAACTTTGTAACACGTTACACCCAACACTGGGAGGAGTTCAAGTATATACACTGTATATATACTGTATAGTCCAACTAAGGACCGTGAAGGCCAGTGGTGACCATTGTATTTATTTCCATTTTTGCGACTGTGTTACGACCTCCGGTCAACAGAGGAAACCCACCAAGTACCCAGAGAAAACCCATCAAGCATGCAAACTCCATGCTCACAGACCCCAAAGTGGGAATCAAACCCAAACCCTGCAGGTCTGCAAGGTGACAGTGCTAAGCACTACTCCACCAGGCAACCATAGGTCAGTATATAGGTCAAACACATAATACACAACAGTTTCAGTTATAACAGATTGATAAACCAATCATGAAGTTCAAAAGTTGTGAATGTCTCTCATTACTGAATGAGAATGTCAGACCTCAAACTCCAACTCCCAGAATCCACAGAGAGCCACATCACAACCTGTTGAGTAAACAACCACAAGCCAACTCCCCTGACCGGTCACATGAGCCATAACTCTCTGTTGACAGTTCCCTGATTAATAATCATGCACAACTTTTACATCCCTTATTTACAGTCTACATCTACAAACCCATCCTTTCACACAAACATACTGTATGAGGTTAAAAAATATGAGGTTACAAGCACTTTTACTATTATTCGATGTTCTTTGTTACTCTGTGATCACCTGACCTTTTGCCTGGCTTTGATTACCATTTTGGATCTGCCCTTGTTTACTCGACTGCCACATGCTTTCAGTAAACACCCTGCACTTACATTCAGCTGTCGACATGACTAAGAAGACATCTCCACCCACGGGAACAAACATCTACATCGGGTTCTGCAAGTGCAGTTGCATCTTTCCATGCTTTTATTAATGAACTGGCCAGCTTTATGCAACACCGGACTCTAGCCTCTTCCTTCACCAGCTGGCGAACTGAAATCATTATGGTTCAGACTGAAACATATGATCACAGTGTGACAGATTTCTCCTCCGATGCATTTGGGCTCCTTCAAGCAAGGTGTTGCCCTTGGCACCTGCAACCTTGTTTTAGGGAGCGTTCACACTCACATCTATGCCTTCAAAGGGCAAACAAAAGCTTACCTGAAGAACACAAAGGGACAAGGTCTTCCTCTGGATAAAAGAGGCACTACCATCCCTACATTGGAAAGCTTGACATCACTCTTGAAAGTCCATGTAGTATGTTTCTTTTGCCTTTAAAGTTATTTGCCATGGACACCCATGTGCCACCTCCGCTCTGTGGTAAATTAAACACTTGGGTGCACTTCTCCCCGGCAACTGGCCAACAGGGATTTTCTATAAGCTGCTCCACACTGAAACACCAGTAGAGTTAATTGATAACAGACATACCTTACTTGATTCAGCTCAGTTCAATGTATGCAAAGCACCAAGAACACTGTCACCAGCATCCAGTTTCCCACCTTGCCAGGGATCTTCCCAGTTACCTCCACTTTCCCAGAACCAAACTGATCCTTCTTGACCGCTGCTTCAAGCAACTTGCCAGCTATGCAAACCACATTTCAAACTAAGAGTTGTACAAGTAGGACATTTCCGTTTCTAAGTGGGACCCTCAGAACTCCTTAATGGGAAACTGGAAGTTTTAGGGATGCAGTATGCTCAGGGTGTGTAGAGGTGTAAACATGTGGGGAGGGCCATTCACAGGGACAATTCTACACTAACAAACAGGAGGACTGGTCTATTTTCTTGCCACTGACTGCACCACCAAAGTGACCCCTTCTAGTGACTGCTTGGCTACCATTCACCTCTGTTGCCCTGTAACACAGCTACAAAAAATGCTCCCGCCATCAATGGTGGGTTTCCTTTGGAAGATGAAATATCAACAACTACAAGAGGTCACCCGATAAACCAAGCAAAAGGGAAATCAACACTGGGCAAGAGCCTGAGCAAAGATTTGACTGTACACATAAATTTGAACTTAATCCAGGGACATAGGAAGCTCTAGCCATTGTCCACCACCGTCTTTAAGTAGATCAAACAAATCATGGTAGTCAATAAGTGAATTTTTGCATTTCCCACCTCAATGGACCCAAGGAATCAGGTACTTTGTCCAAAAGAGTCCAAAAGAACTTCGGCTGATCCCCAAAGTTGTCCAAAAGAACTTCGGCTGATCCCCAAAGTTGTCCAAAAGAACTGCGGCTGATCCCCAAAGTTGTCCAAAAGAACTTCAGCTGATCCCCTACCCAACTTCCTCTTGGATCACTTGTCTTGTCTGTCTTTTCTGCACGTCCTCATTAACTGGGGGAGAAGTCTATATTCTAGAGGAGAGAATCACATGACCCCAATGTGCTGATTACTTATCACCCACACCTTTCTGCCAATCACAGAAGTCCCTGAAATAAGCCAGACTTTGACACATACACTTTGCAAAGTCTCACTAAAGCAGTCTCGTCTCTGTGATTCCAAGCGTTTGATCTTTGTTACTGCTATTCATGTTCTCTGACCCGCAGCTCTTTTAAGTTTTTATAGTATTGTCTTGTTTGTTTGAACAGTGCCTACGTGACCCTTTATCTGGTCTTGATTACTATTTTAGATGTGCCCTTGTTTCCTAGACTGCCTCATACTTTTTAGTAAATACTTGCATTCAGTTATACTGTATACCTGGTCATTTGACTTAAAATGATGACAAATGATGGTATAATTTACAAACTTTTCTTGGTTGTCATAGAACTTACCAAAGCCACTCACCACTATAAATCACCACTAATGATGGCAGATATAAATTGGTCTGTCTATAAAATGATAGTGAGAACTGAACCAGGTAGAAGTCTGAACCTAACCAGGGCTTATTATGATGGCCATTCAAATCAAACAGTGACTTTTAATTGCAGAAAATAACAGAACACAGATGTGAGAGTAAAATTTCTCTATATAATCCACTGCTACGCTAATGCACATGCTTGGATACCATCAAGATAGAAAGTTTTCACATGATGCCAGAGCCATGATCGGACTGCCTGCTTCACATCCACAACACTGGCCTTCCAGGAACTCCTTTAATGGCACAAACAGGTCAGGACCATACAGGGAGTGTGGCAATTACCCCTAACCGAGTTCCTGTAATGTGTAAGTTGTGTTGATGAATGATTGTGTGTAGAGTTCCTACAGACAGATGAATCTCTTCCAAGTTTGATCAGTCAGATCAGGGATTCCACTCGCCAAATGTTCACGGGAATGCAATGGGCTCTCCGAGCCACTTCAGCCGAGATTGTCGTTTATAGACGTACGGCCTTCTTTCAAACGTTTGCACCATTCAAATGTTTCACTGCAGTTAAGAGTCTCTTAACCGTACTGTGCTTGAAGACTTCTGTAAATCGGTTTTACGCTTCATTCAAGAGAAATTCCATCAAGTTTCAGTTTGACTTGAACACCCCACGTATTTAGCCCAATGCTGTACGTCTCATTGTAAGGGTACAATTAAAAGAATTATAATATAAAATATAACTATATATTGTATCATAGTTATAATAGCTAACATGAACATGAACAACTGACCTGAAACAAATTATTAGAGGATACAGCCGCAGGTGTGGAGCGACGGGTTCGTCTGTCTGCATGTTGTATGAAAGCTGCTTCGACACAGAATGACAGGTATGCACTACACAGGAAATGCACTTCGGCATAGTCCTCTTTCCCACCCGGCTCCTTTTGTATTAGCAAAACCTGACCTTTTGCTTTGCTGTGCCTTCGCAATATTTTTTTCTGTTCGTGGGCGAAAAAAAAAAGAGAGCCATATTTTATTCAGAGTGAATATGAATCACTGATTTTGAACATGTGCCAAGAATCTGATCTTTAGTCATTCTAGCTATTGTTCTCTCACATACTGTAAAGTGTGTTAATTGGGCAATACTGTAGCTTGGCCCAAAAGCAAACACAACAAGCAAACAAACACATCCTTAATACCCCAGTTCTCAAGGATCCGGTGATACGGCAAGAACTGAAGGCGGTGTCATTTGTCATTTTTTGAGTGGAAGTTATGTTCATGAATGACTTGATTGATGATTATTGTTATATGTAGAATTACAATGGAAATCACTTTAAGGTATTATTAGACATTATTAGCATATTAACCTCTTGTAATGTTAAGATGAGATAGGTTGAAAGTGCAAATAATGCTTTGACTGTTTTGATTGCATCCATCCGACAAGTTTATTTAATGACCTATCTATTTAATGTCCAGGTGGAGAACAAGAAACAAAAAAGAAAAGACAAAGATATGACAGCTTATTGAATTATTCCCTGAATGAATGATATGTCAGCATGTGGATTTTTTTCTTATTATTTACTCTCTCTCTCTCTATATACAGTATAAAGATATCTGTACTTTGCATACATTGGATGACCCGAAACCAGTCCCAGAAAATTTTCCTATCTGTATGTTTGTTTGTGATGGATTGGCACCCCATCCAGAGTGTACCCCGCCTCGTGCCCTAAGTCTCCTGGGTTAGGCTCCAGGCTTCCACGACCCTGTATACTGGATAAAGCGGTATAGACAATGAGTGAGTGAGTGCATATTTGTATGTCTGTATGCTTGTATGTCCAGCCAGATGTTGTCACAGCACCGCACAAAACTGGCTGGACAGAATTTACTAAAACTTTGCTAGTCCTTCAGGTTTCTGCCTGAAGTTAAACCTGCACCATTGAGTAGAAGTGAAGTTACGAGAAGTTTTGTGCCAGATTATAAACTGGGAGTTTTGACAGTGTACTGCATCTTAAATCGACCGCTGGACAGAATTTAATGAAACTTTGGTAGTATTTAGACTTTAGATCTCACTGAAGTGAAAATCAAAATTTTGAGTAATGAACAGTTATGTGCCAGATTTAATAATCTATCTTAAAATCAGCTACTAAAGCGCTACTTGCTTAACGTAAACAAACACCTGCATCAATAGATATTAATTAGAAAAGCTAAACTGACGATTTTTACTGCAATTAGTTCATATTTTCACCGCTGAAATGGTACAAGTGAATTTTAACACGCTGAAGTCGTTTTAAGACGAAACTTAACCCAATCTACTTTTTTTTTTTCTTTTCATTTGTGATTCACTCTCTGATTACCGAACAGGGAACTTGGAGTGTAAACAAGGCGTAAACATAAACATTTCTGTATCCTCTCTTTCCCATTGATTGTGATGACAGTAGATTTGTGAACCTGTTGAATATTTTGTACAATTTCCTAATGTTTAGGCACCAATCCAGTGGAAACCAATACCATATAGTATAGTAATGTCATACCAAATAAAAAAAATGGTGAAATTACAGTTTAAAATAAGTAAGGGGTTCACACCTGAAATCAACCTGAAATAATAATAATAATAATAATAATAATAATAATAATAACAACAACAATATAACTGAATACATTAAAGCTGAATAGCTTATTTTTAAGCTTGAACCTTTTAACTCACTCACTATC
>JAOVVB010000043.1:20555220-20567151 GCA_028570985.1 Heterobranchus longifilis
AGAGCACTAAGTACCTCTCATCCCTCCCCTCTGAGAGAGCTCGGCCAATCAGCTCTCTCTAGACCTCCGGCTGCGAGCACTTTACTATTCTCCAGTACACTCAGTAAAACCTACTTGCACAAATGTGTATTTTCACACCAAATTTTGACTGTATTTTATTACCCTTTAGTGGTCTTAGTAGAAGTGTCTTTTATGGAGCAATGTTTTCAAAGGCATCTTTTCTTATGGCATTTTTATTATGTTTCCAAGATGTTTGCACCGTACTGTAAGTGAAACACGTGTTTGGTTTTTCTTGCTCCTTTGTATTTTTGTGCAAAACCCAGGGGCGTACATGAGTTTTTTTTTTTTTTCCCATCTGAAAACCTCTCTGTCATGTAATATGTTGCTTTCTTTACAGGCATGCAAATATTCTTCTGTAGTAGTATTTATGTATTAATATTTAAGGTTTGGAAATAGTGAATGGTTTTGTGCATATTCGACAACATATAACATTTGTACTGAAGATAATACTGTGCCTAACACTTTTGCACAGTTCTAGACCTTCAACTCATAAATCTTAAACCAGCGATACCAGAAGTCTTATTAAAGTCTTATTAGTGTGAAAACGTAAATTATACACACATGTAATGCGACATTAATATTCCTGTCATCCTTGGGGAATGTGAATTTGAATGTGGTTCGTGTGCGCTCCCTCTCAGGTGTTTGTGGAGCTGAACGAGCTGGTGATGGATAAGAACCAGGAGATGCAGTGGAGAGAGACGGCTCGCTGGATCAAGTTCGAGGAGGATGTGGAAGAGGAAACGGACCGCTGGGGCAAACCACACGTCGCCTCGCTGTCATTCCGCAGCCTCCTCGAGCTGCGTAGGACCATCTCGCATGGTGAGCCCACACACGCGCGCGCATGCACCCTTGGATGAGGAGATACAGGGTGTCCCAAAACACTCCTAGATAGAGAAGTCTTCATCAGCGGACGTTCGCTTCTTCATGTGTTTTGAACGTGGATGGTCAGCTCAGTGCAGTCACCCAGATACTGCTTATGGAAATGAGATGTGTTGAGATTGGACTAGATGATGAGAGTGGTGTATGTGGACAGGTGTCGTTCTGCTGGACCTGGACCAGAGGACGCTGCCCGGCATCGCACATCAGGTGGTGGAACAGATGATCATCTCGGACCAGATCCGAGCCGAAGACCGAGCCAACGTACTCCGGGCTCTGCTGCTCAAACACAGGTCAACGCAAACACTCGCTCAAATAAAGAGTCCCTATTGTAAAAAAAACTATTGTTCATTATTATCTAAAGATCTTTTTGATGGCTGCATCAAACAATTTTTGTTTATGAACAAACAAAAATCTGACTAAAATGTCGGCATCGTTGGTGGAACGATTTATTAATCGTTTGTGGTCATGTGAGCAAAAATAATGGAAATGATTATGGACTTTTTTTGCTTCATTCTAAAGAACCTTTCCTCGCACATTTATTATTTTAGATGGCTTAATGCACCGTTTATTTATTTATTTTTTTTATGCAAGTTAATGTGCTAGTATACTATATGTGAAATAAGTGGAAAGAAAAAAGCAACATCTAAATATATGCAGATGTAGTAGCAGAAAGTGCTAGCTTTATGCAGAATGTTCTCGCAGAAGTGATCGCATTAATTATTAGTTATAGTGGAAGCGTTATAGTGTCTTTCCTATATGCTACATGTCATGACCGAATGGCTCTTCTCTCATTTCAGTCACCCAAGTGACGGGAAGGAGCACAACTCCTTCAACAGGAACATCTCTGCAGCGAGTCTCACCTCTCTGATGCCTCATCACCATAGCAACAACCACGTCGCCCCTCCAGAACCTACTGCTGCCGACCCGCTTATAGCGGGAATCACCGAACCTGACTCGCACCCGTACATCGACATCGACAAGAACGAGGTACAGCGTAGTCCTGTGTATGCCCCGTGTTTGATACACACACTCCATGTGCATGGATCTGTGTTTACAGCTGATCCTCTGTGTCTGTACAGAAAGATAATACTCTGCCACTGGGGTTGCACAAATCCAAATCTAAGCACGAGTTCAAGCTTCTGGAAAAAATCCCGGAAAATGCAGAGGCTACTGTCGTGCTCGTGGGTGAGTCACACGCTGTGTGTTACATTTAAAGGTGACATTTGACCAAGTTAACATACTGTAGGTTAATGCTCCAGCAAAATACTCCTCAGATAAGGGTTTTTTTTTTTTTTCATACTGGCCAAGCCTCTGGTCAGTACAAAACTTGGGAGGGGGGGGTGTAATCCTAATGAGTACACGGTTTTACACACACAGGAGACCCATCCGAATGTATAAGAATACAGTTAGTTCAGACGAGCAATCTGATTGGACAAGAGACATTCTGCGAGTGGTGATAATAGACGGTAACAGCACTGGGTATTTTAACTATATGTACCACTCCATGTCCCCTGGTGTCCTTTATGTTGTGGCTGCTCCCGTTCCTTAATTATTCCTTAATTAACAATTAATTTGGGGGAACAATATGTCTTTCATGCTGAAGATTTTTCTGTCCCATATCAATAACAAAATAAATGATGACAAACCTACATTTTTTTAAAAGTGAGAAATAAACTGAACTAAGCAATATAATCCATAATAAAAGAATGAGTATTAATAAGGCTAATAACAGGGCTGTGGCACTGCTGTGTAAATGGGGAGCCCCCAGGAGACCCCCTGAAATAGGGAGGGTTTGATTTGCGCGTTAATCCGTATCCCCACAGGCAGGGTGGACTTCCTGGACCAGCCGTCCATGGCTTTCGTGCGGCTGCAGGAGGCGGTGCTGCTGGAGTCTGTGCTGGAGGTGCCCATACCCGTGCGCTTTATCTTCGTCCTCCTCGGCCCACCTATCGCCAACATGGACTACCATCAGATCGGTCGCTCCATATCGACCCTGATGTCTGACAAGGTACGCTAAGTAAGGGCTGTGTCGGCCTGTTGACTTTGTCTGCAAATACTCTGGAACCTGGCCCAGACACAACAACTTGTTTAGAGTACCGAGAGACAGATTCATATCGGAGTTATTTAATCTTGTGATGGACACATTAGGACTTGTCTGTCTCGCTCTACAAGTAGCTGTAGGCAATAACATTACAGTCAAGTGCCACTCTGAATGTGTGAATGTCTCAACGCCAATATTGCATTGGTAAAGTTTTTTTCATTTTGATTTATTTAAGTAAAATAAACTTATTGTAAGATTATGCTAGATTATGTTTACATCCTGCTTGAAGGATGAATGCAGCACAATTATTGCATTTTCAATGGATTCACATAAATTCTGCATTCATTATGTTAGTGAAATACTATTACTTAAAAACATTTGTTACACTTTTTGTTACCACACAAATTACGTAATCAATAGTGCACACTAGGAGAATTTTCTTTTTTTTAAATAGCAGGCTAAGAAGACTGTTTGATGGATTTTGCATGAGTTAAATTATTTTGAAAATGCATGTGTAAATATGTAAAAGCATCTGGAGTGAAAGCCCTTTTGGTTAGACAATGCATTTATATTCGTTTTAATAAATGCATGGATAATTTACAGGATAATGTGATTTGTTTCTCAGTTCTCAAAATATTTGTCATGAAATACAATTTAACATGAACAACCCACCTGATCATTGTAATCCATTTTGTGCATCAAGCTGTTTGTTATGCAATGTGAAGAAAAAAGAGAGAGATTTAAATATTTCGGTTCACATTTCTGAGTAAAAGCAGGTTTAAATTAAACGTATTAACGTAAAATGCAAACGTGTGCTCTGGTGCGTGTAGACATTGTTAGCCCGCTCTTGCGTTTCCCATCTCAACAGCAATTTCACGAGGCGGCGTATTTGGCAGACGAGCGCGGGGACCTGCTGACGGCCATTAACAGCTTTCTGGACTGCAGCATCGTGCTTCCCCCGTCAGAGGTAGGAGGTGACGAGCTGCTGCACTCGGTGGCGCGATTTCAGCGGGAGATGCTGCGCAAGAGACACGAGCAAGAGATCAAATTACAGGCCAAGGAACCCAAGAGGCCGGAGGATGAAGGTATACATGTGCAAGAACCCTTTTTTTTTTCTTTAAACTCTTTCTCAAAACCATGCGTTTGGAAATTGTTGTTAATTAAAGAAACAATTGATCCTTTATACTGTTATATTACTGACATGCCTGATATTACTGTATTAGTATTAGATATAGATTAGATATTTAATGATCTCATGATGTGTCATGGTCCGTGCGCGTGCTTCTGTGCAGCTCTTCTACCCCCGAGTAAACCCGTAGACGACCCCCTGAGGAGGACGGGACGTCTGTTCGGGGGGGCCATACGAGATGCGCGCAACCGCTACCCCAAATACCTCAGTGACTTTAAGGATGCGCTGAACCCTCAGTGCATGGCTGCTGTCATATTCATTTACTTCGCTGCCCTCTCTCCTGCCATTACCTTCGGAGGACTGTTGGGTCAGTTCACGCCTGGGATGTTTGTTTGTTTGTTTAGTCATTTGCTCATTCTTCATGAAACTGCTAGCAATTGAACTATTCGTGCCATACTTAATGAGATTTTCACACCCCTCACCAGGTGATAAGACGGAGGGTCTGATGGGCGTATCGGAGTTGATCATCGCCACCTCAGTACAAGGCATCCTGTTCAGTCTGCTTGGAGCTCAGCCCCTCCTAGTGGTCGGCTTTTCTGGACCCGTCTTAGTGTTCGAAGAGGCGTTCTATTCCGTAGGTTTTTTTAATAAATTTTTTTTTTTTTTTTAAACAGCTTTTCTGCACACACACACACATTTCCTTAGTATTCTTTTCTTTGTCAGTGGTTTGTCATCATACTGAAGTCATGTTCAAATCTATTGAACGTGTACAAAGTGCAGCATAGTATGTAAAGTTTTCAGTCAAAAAGCACACGTCCTTCCTGTCCTTCATCCGAGCTGTAAACAGTGTTTCGGAAGTGGTGTGATGGTGTGAAGGACAAAAAAAAAAATCAAAAACAACAAACGTATCATAGACAATTTCAACCTGTCATGAGTTTTTATTATTTACAGAACAACATTTAATGCATTATATGCAGTACTGTGTAAAAGTCCCGAGTCCCCTCATTTCTTCACATGCTTCTTACAAACAGCCAGACTTTCATGCATTTTCTTATGTAATCTTCAGGAATAGTTCTCCAGGCTCAAGGACTTTTTTTGCTCTTTTTTTCTTTTTTTTTCTTTTTTCCCCCCAGTCTCAGCACCTGAGGAATGATTTTTGTTTAAGCCACACAATGACCCGTGAATGATTTAATTATATAAAAAAAAAATAATAATAACGTAAGGCAGTGATCAGGTGGTTAGTATACAGTACTGGTGATGCTGAATGCTGAGTGGTTGGAACAGACGAGAGGGGAAATGAGGTCGCTGCTGAGGTTATTAAATAAACAACAAAAATTTTAAATTGCATCTTAGGGCACTTTGCAGCCGTCCACGGTAAAACATTTGTTCCCATTTCTTTCATTTAATCTATATAATTAAATTTAATTTCATTTGAAGAAATAAGGGCTGGCTCAAGACTGTACAATATTGTAGTTCTCTCAAGTTAATAAGACAAAACAGTAAGTGACCAAGATGCTGCAAAGCTCACCGTCTAAAAAAAAATGTAAATAAAATATAATAAAATGGAAAATGTGTCAGAGTGAGCATTAATAATAATATAATTTTCTTGCATCTTGTGGTACTGTTTTCTTAAACAAGCTGTTAGAAGTTCATCACCACCTTAATTACAGAGTTAAGACTATAAGTGTTATATGGTATGAATATGTACTGTATGTGTTTTATGTTTAGTTTTTATTTATTTGTATTTTTTTATATCTTTTGTTAGAGGTGTTCCTCACACGGCATTGGAGGGGGGGGGGGGGGTAAAGTCAGTGTTATACCTTTAACCCTTTAACAATTGATCTACTATTTGAACATTATATAAAGCATAACTCTAATGGGTATTGGTGGCACAGCGGTGGGCATCTCACCTGCCATGTAGAGACCCAAGTTTCGATGCCCAAATCCTAGAGCACCACCTACATTTCTGCCTCTATGTGACCGATTATGTGTCAGGTAAAATCCAGAAACCTTAACGCCAATTTGTCCACTATAATAATAATCCCTGTATGTTTTGCGACAGTTCTGTACGTCCTATGGAATGGAGTACCTGACGGGACGGGTATGGATCGGGTTTTGGCTGGTGATTATCGTGCTGGTTATGGTGGCCTTCGAGGGAAGCTTCCTGGTGCGTTTCGTGTCCCGCTTCACGCAGGAGATCTTCTCCTTTCTCATCTCCCTCATCTTCATCTATGAGACCTTTTCGAAGCTTATCAAGGTAAAACATTGGCTTTTTTTTATTTTTTTCATTAATCAAGCATTTGCATGATCTTCACACTTTATTTGTTTTTCAGATCTTTAAAGATCACCCTCTGACTGCCTGCAACAGCACAGCAGAAAACGACACTACACAAGAGTTACTGGTGAACTCCAGCAGGAGTGGAGCAGCCGTACCTGGGAAAGTACTGAACCAGCCCAATACGGCCCTGCTGTCCCTCGTGCTCATGTCAGGAACCTTCTTTATCGCCTTCTACCTGCGCAAATTTAAGAACAGCGCCTTCTTTCCTGGCAGTGTAAGATTTTCATCACTTTTTTTTTTTTAAGGGTCGTTAAAATGAGACATTTTATAAGGAGAAAATGGAATATATGGGTGATTCCTATGACTTTTTTTCATTATGCAATTGTAAGATTGCTATAGTTAAAAATCAAGATGGTATGCAAGAGACGTACTGTAGCCTGGAGTCTCTTTCAATAAATTTTTCTTTGGAAAGTTTCAACATAGCGTTACCTCATCTTATGTCTTCAGTAACACACTTCAGTTCTTTATTCTTACACTTTTTTAATGATAAACTTCAGCATCTTTACCTCTCTCACAGAAAGGCAGGTTTATAATACCTTGTTCAACTCTGTTTGGTTCCATCACACACATTGTGTATCACACAAAACTGGCTGTGCACTCTGGGTGGAATCTCTCTCTCATCAAATCAACATTCTGAGATCATGTGGCAGAAGAGGACAATTAGTGCTTTCCTCCAAGTGTGTTCTGCTGCCCCGTGATTTACAGTTCTGTAAAAAGTGGTCTTGAGCCACCCCTCATCTCTTCATTGAAATAAAATTTAATTGTATAGATTAAATGAAATGGATGGGAGCAAATGTTTTACTGTTACAGGCTGCAAAGTGCCTAAAGAGGCGATTTAAAAAAAAATAGTGTGTTTATGTAACAACCTCAGCAGCAACCTCATTTCCCCTCTCGTCTGTTCCAAACATTCAGCATCACCGGTATACTAACCACCTGATCACCTGTTTCTCACTGGTTCATACCTTAAGTTAAACCTTAAGTTTTTTATGCTTGAATGATTCGTAGGTCATTGTGTGGTTTAACAAATAAAAACCTTCCTCTGAAACTGCCCAAGTACAGGGACTGGACTGAAGGCCAAAAACTTGCCAAAAATGACTTACTGTATACTGTGTTAGAATTTTACTGTAGCATGAATTGTTTATCTAAAAAGTCCATTGTTTTATGGTGCAGCTCCGCAGAGTGATTGGAGACTTTGGTGTTCCCATCGCGATCTTCATCATGGTTTTGGTGGACTACAGCATAAAAGACACCTTCACACAGGTTAGTAATCAAAGAAAATATAGAACAGCACATTATTCTTGTTTGTATTCCACATTTTTACCCTAACTGGGCGGGGGGGGGGGGGTCGTAGTTGAAGGTCTCCATGTGACTTTGCCATTGAAGGCCATGGTTAATATTGTATGCATGCATATATATACTTTTAGTATTTTGAGCTGAACACAGCATTCCTCCACAGAAACTCAGCGTGCCGGACGGCTTCAATGTGACCAGCCCAGAGAAACGGAGCTGGGTGATCAACCCACTGGGGTCTGACGGTCAGTTCCCAGTCTGGATGATGGCTGCCAGCATCCTGCCTGCCCTGCTTGTCTTCATCCTCATCTTCATGGAGACACAGATCACCACGTGAGCCAATACGATCAATCCTTAGTGCAGTTGAAAGTATTTAGTCCTCAGGAGATTCAGAGTTAGAATTTTAACGATGGCACGGTCAGATGGTATCGATTTCTCCCAGCTATTATTGAGAGCGATCCTAAGCACTCGATAGCTCATGATTGTTAAAATAGTAGGTGGCGCTGTCGTCCATGCATTTGCAGCAGCCCTGTGATGTTGGAATTGTAAAAGTAAGTGGTGGCTGGGAGGAATTACGCGTAAGGCTACTGTTTTCCCCCGGGCGATAGCTCGACTGTGAAGGGTGTGGAGGTTAGATTTTGTAAATAAATTAAGAAAAAAGGTTTTATACTCCTGAGGGCCGTCAAAAAATAAAAAGAATTAAACAACCCACATAAACACTCCAAAATGTGCAGAAGAAATGATGGGAAGTTATTATATTATACTGATGAATCGCATTCTCACTGCCTCCTTTATTCTCCTGAAACTGTGCCTTATTGCACTTGCATTTTTTTTCCACTTTTATGTTTTATGTTTATGCATGTTTTCGCTCTGCATTGTGAGAGCATGAGAGAATATAGGCTGCATGTACATTTCAGTAGGCCTTGATGATAGGCCAGGATTCAGTGCAAGATTTTAAAGCATAATCGTAACGTCATTCCATAAGGAGGCATGATATCCATCTTTTCTGTGTGTGTTCTGTTTACTGTATATCACCGTTTTATAAATATGTGATGAGGATGTACAGTATGTTAGATAAGAGGTTCCGAGTCTGACGGTGTCTCTTTCCTTCAGGCTTATTGTGAGTAAAAAGGAAAGGATGCTGGTAAAGGGGTCTGGCTTTCATTTGGACCTGTTGATCATCGTAGCCGTGGGCGGGATCTCGGCTCTGTTTGGCCTGCCCTGGCTGGCTGCCGCGACCGTGCGCTCTGTGACCCACGCCAATGCGCTTACCGTCATGAGCAAGGCCGTGGCACCCGGCGATAAACCACGCATCCAGGAGGTGAAGGAGCAGAGAGTGACTGGACTTTTGGTAGCAGTTCTCGTTGGTGAGTTCAGCTTTCTCATAGTGACCTACAAACGTGGTCAAAGGTGGAAAACATGGGCATCTTTAGAAATGTCCCAAAATGTACTGTATAATTTATATGGCCAAATGTTTGTGGACATCTGACCATCACACCTGTACATGGACCTTCCTGAAACTGTTGCCACAAAGTCTAAAGCATGCAATTGTATAGGATGATTTTTCCTTTCACAATCCATCTTATAATTTCTCTTCACTGCATAGAAAGACGCCTGTTCAAGCATGACAGTTCTCCTGTGTACGAAATAAAGTTTAGTGAGAAGCCTTCCCCGAAGAGTGGAGGTTATTATAAAGGCAAAGGGGACTAAAGCAGGAATGGGATATTCAGCAAGCAGGCACACCGTAGTTGTGGTGGTCAGGAGTTCACAACCTATATATACAAACATCTGTTTTTAAATGCTAACCAGGGCTTTGACTCTTAACTGTCTGTGACTCTGCAGGTCTTTCTATCGTGATTGGCGATGTGTTACGGAAGATCCCCATCGCTGTTCTGTTTGGTATTTTTCTCTACATGGGGGTTATGTCCCTCAACGGCATCCAGCTGACCGAGCGCATGATGCTCCTACTGATGCCTCCCAAATACCACCCGGACCATACGTATGTTCGGAAGGTCAGTCTGCTCTCCTGACACAGGAGTATGAATGCAAGAATACTGCAACAACCATGAGCACTAAACCCTCCTCATTAAACCCACTGAAATCATTAGTTTGTGTCAGTACAGGTAGTCCAAGACTTACGAACGAGTTCCATTCCAGGAGCAGTCTGATTTTTCTTTTTTTTTCTTTTCTCGGCAAAGTGAGTATTACAGGCCTTTGACAGAAATATGCAATATAAAGCATACCAATCCATTTGACTAAATCTGTCCCCTTTCACCCAAACTGCCATAATGTGGCAAAAAAAAAATGTAGCCACGGCTAAGGAAATGAATCACAACAGTGTTGTCTCTGCAACTTTAAATCGCGAGGGAAATCTCAACGCCATTTTGTCTCAGAGCTGTTTTCCACTGTATTGGACTGTGATCCCTGTTTTGTTGAGGATTTTCCGAAATTAGGATTATTCACCATCAGGACAGCTTTACTGGACAGTCATTTTCTAAGATTGTGCTTCCGGACTGATTCATTAGAACTGGTGTGGCCGACTCATTGCTCCCGCACCCCCCCAAACACACGCACAATATACCAGATTTTAGACATTTTATTCATTCACTTACACACTGAAAATATTGTATATAATTGTAAATATTGGTATCTGGTGCACCGCAGTGTTCATTTTTTTTGTACAGTACACATGAGCTACTCCTGTGATTGAACTGGAAGTAGAACCGCTGTCCGTTCGTATCTGCGAAAATTCGTAACTCGGATGTTCGTAAGTCGATGACTACCTGTACCTCATTAATATCTCAGACCCAGTTTTTCTATAGAACATCAGTCTGCTTACACATCCCCTTGACCTTTTGATTTGTCTTTTTCAGGTGCGCACTCTACGAATGCACCTTTTCACAATTATCCAGGTGGTGTGTTTAGCTGGGTTGTGGGCAGTCATGTCCACCCAGGCCTCGTTAGCATTTCCCTTCGTCCTTATCCTGACCGTGCCCATCAGGAGGTTCCTGCTGCCGCGGATCTTCAACCAGCGCGAGATGCAGTGTGTAAGTGGATTTTAACATAAGTTAAATTGTAAACATTTGCATTGCAACAGGTTGATTTAGAGATGGCATGTTCTGTAAAAGCTTTATAAAGCCTTATTTATGATGTATGTGGCTTTTGTGATTTCAACCATATACAGCAAGTACGGTACATAGTGAAACAAAGCAACCTTCCTCCAGGACCATGGTGCTAGTTAAACACCAAAGAACTACACAAGACTAAAAAAAACAAACAAAAAAAAACCACTTAACTACATAATATGCAAACAGTTTGCAAGACAATGTGCACAGTAAAAGACCAGTACAAAGTTTTTAAGTGACAAAAAGTACGACACAAAATATATTGCAATACATTAATAATGGCAGCCATAAATCAGATCAATAAAGTAGAGTGTTTTTAGTGTTTTAGCAGTCAGTATGTATGTAGATGTGATGATCAACACATGTATGATAAACTAAAAGAGAAAAAATTGATATTCATGCCAAGTAGTGTCAGTCGCAGTGTGTTAAAAGGCGCATATTCTAATCAGAGTAACAGCACTATACTTTTAAACCTACTTAATACACCTAACAGCCATAACATTAATACTGATCATCAGTTTTATACCAGTAAATTAGTGACAGGATAGTGGCGACGGATTATGGGCACACAAGGCTCATTTATGGCTGTGGGGACCAAATTCCAGCCTGTTTATTCCAATCCCATAGAAAAGCCAGAACGGGACCTCCGGGGTGGCGTAGTGGTAAGTGCTCATCCGGTGATCGCGAGTTCAATTCCCATATCCTGGATGCTATAACCTCTCGCAGCCGGAGATTTAGAGAAAGCTGATTGGCCGAGCTCTCTCAGAGGGGAGGGATAAGAGGTACTTGGTGCTCCCACATTAATCACGGCTCAGGAGCGTCTGTGAGCTCACGCAAGCGGAAGGAGCGGATAACGCTGTCCTCTGAGTGTGTTACACCACCCCCAACGGTGCATGAGCGAGCAGTTCGAAAAGATGCGGTCGACTGGTGTCACGTGGTTCGGAAGAAACACGTGATAGGCTTCGGCCCTCCCGACTGAGTGGTAGTAGTAGCCTTAATGTGGGAGCCCCCTAGTTCGATTCAATTCAAATTTATTTATATAGCGCTTTTAACAATGGTCATTGTCTCA
>JAOVVB010000043.1:20598604-20611990 GCA_028570985.1 Heterobranchus longifilis
GAATCTGTTTGGGGGGCAACAGACTAGCTTGTGAAGCATAGAGAGGGAGTGCTGATGTGGTTTTAGGCGGTACAGTGGCGTAGTGGTTAGTACTGTCGTCTTGCACCTCCAGGGTCGAGGGTTCAATCCCTGTCTTTGCATGTTCTCCTGGTGCTTGGTGGGTTTCCTCTGGGTACTCCCGCTTCCTCCGACAGTCCAAAGACACGCAATGTAGGCTAATTGGCATGAGTGTGTGTATACTTGTGTGTGTGCCCTGCAATGGACTGGCATCCCATCCAGGGTGCACCCTGCCCCGTGGGAGGCTTTAGGCTTCCCTGTGATCCTGTACAGGATAAGCGGTGTAATGAATGAGGGAGTGAGTGAGTGAGTAATCGTTATAATGAAATTTTTTTGTTATCATCCATCTCTCTGCCCCGTGTTCAACATTCCCGTCAATGTCTCTGCTCAGAATCTACAAATGCCAGTTTCGTTGATCCACGTTTGTTTGGTACTTTGCTAACTACCTCTTTATTCTCTTAGTGTATAGTTAGTTAGTTAGAGGAGGAGTCAGTTATACTAGAGAAAGAAATGAACACAACCCTCCCATCAGCGCCCCTTCAGAAGCTCCGCCTTCAAATTCTTGGATGCGCTACTTGACCAACATTAACATAAAACCTCATCCAGGACAAACATGCCCGGCTCCTGATTACCTGGAATAGTTTTATAGCACCAGTGCTGTGTACGAACACCAGATTCTTTTTCAGCCCACACACACACACACACACACACACAACGGACAGCTAGCGTGCCATTTGCTAAATTTAGAAAAACGTGTATGGGATTTAAAACGACCGACTGGCCCATTAACTATGAAGATGAAGATCTGATACGCCGGAGAGCTTTCTGATTTGTTGCGGCAGTCATCGATTCAAACAACTGACACGAATAACGATCGCAGAGAAATACAGCCAATTCTCCATCCACCTCCATTCCCTTTCACAGCAGGCATTTTTTCTGTGACTTACAGCATCATTACATTTGTTTTTTTTCCCCTTCTTTCGCCCTACAAGAGCATCAATACAAAGCAGACATATTTGTTCTAAAGATGATACAAGACTGGTGAAGACGCTGAATGACTCGGTGTAAACCCTCCATCACTGAGCTGTTTGTGTCTCATAGTTATAAGTGATCAAACTCTATATAATACATGACCTGGTCTGTGAAACGCTTTACTGTCTTCTATGTAAAATCATATGTAGAATGGTATTACATAGAAAACACTGAAAAAACAAGAGACTTTAGCTGAGGTGGCGCTGTGGCCTCGCACCTCCAGGGTCCGCGTTCGGTTCCCGCCTCAGGGTCTGTGTGCTTGAAGTTAGCTTGTTCTCCCTGTGCTTGATGTTTTTCCTCCCACAGTTCAAAGACATGCAAATTAGGTTAATTGGCGTTCCCAAATTGTCCATAGGCACCCTGTCCAGGTTGTACCATGTCTTGTCCCCAAAGTCTCCCGGGATAGGCTCCTTATACAGGATAAGTGGTAAAGAAGATAAATGAAAAGCTTTAGCCGGGTTTTCACAGACTGGGTAATGAAAACCTGGCTAACCTTGCTACTACTGTTGGATTGGACTCATAGATTCAACAAGGTGCTGGAAACATTCTTTCGAGATTTTGATCCCTATTGATATGATGCCATCAGATTTGCCAGCCGCACATCCGTGATGCGAATCTCCCGTTCCACCACAGATTGAGATCTGTTGACTGTGGAGGACATTTGTGAACGTTCAAGAATCCAATGTCAGATGATTTTATGATTTTGAGACAAGTTGTGGTATAGTTGACTCATAAATGGATAAAAGTGCAATAATACTCACAGGTAGGCTGTGACATGTAAATGATGCTCAGTTGGTACTAAGGGGCGCAAACTGTGGCAAGAAAACATCCCTCACACCACCAATGAAGTGGCTAATATAGTGGTGAATACTAACAAGGTAAACATTATCTATGAAAATAGATACACAGAATCTCTTGGTGCTTGCTTGAAGGTCCAGGGGACATTTACATTTACGCATTTGGCAGACGCTCTTATCCAGAGCGACTTACAAAAAGTGCTTTAAAGTTTTCATTATTGGGTACATACTTACACTGGGTTAACTAGGCTAATAACCAAGTGCCATTAGTCAAACACAATTGGGAAGAGGGGTATTTTTTATTTATTTATTTTTTTGGGGAGGGGGGGGTTAGTCCAAGTACTTAAGAAACAGATACGTCTTGAGTCGTCGTTTAAAGATAGTCAGCGTCTCTGCTGTACGGACATCTAGAGGAAGTTTGTTCCACCACCTAGGTGCCAGAACAGAAAAGAGTCAGTTTTGAGTCTGGGGTCATGTGACCGCCATTACAAAAATATAACTTTTTTTGTGTTATAATTATAACAAGCAGTCCTTTATAACACACACACACACACACACACACACACGGTTTACCTTTTGAGTTTCAGAGCTAAAAACAACATGTGCAATAGAGAAATGAAACACTCGAATCGTCATGGTGAAACTTTTCATAACTGTAGGAATGTGTGATTGTCAATTTAACTGGAACAGATGAGGGGATAAAGATGTCCGGTGATTTGGTTGGTGCTCTACCAGAATGACTCATCCTCATCCTAGTAATAGGAGAGAGAGAGAGAGAGAGAGAGTACAAGCTGGTCATATTACATCATTCTCAATGATTCATTGCTTTAGATCACATGGTTTGCTCCAGCATACTGCGTCCAACATCCCTCCCTCGCTCACTAATCCACTGCATACGCTATGGACTGTTCTCTATAGAGCACTGCATAGTCCAAAGTAATACGAAGCGATTTACATGAATATGCGCCTCCTGCCATATTTTGCACAATTATATTTATCGACGTTAATGATCAAAATGCAACAATACAACGTGACAGAACACTCGCCCGACTCTCACAACAGCATCCTACTCTTGTCGAAAACAAAAGACCCCTGACAGAGATGGCTTAGTTGTTTATCAAGGCATCATGAATTGTGGCAAGGGAGTCCAGATCTTGTAAAACCCCTAAATTGTCCCTTTTGCCTGATAAGTTAGTCTTTTCACAGCCATGTCCTTGAACGTCCTTCCATTTTAAGGCAAAATCAGCCTTTTCTTCTTCTTATAAACCCGAAATATTTTCAGCAAATTAATGCCGAATACACAATTTGGCGTCTAGAGAAAAAGCACAGTGGTTAGCGCTGTGGCCTTGCACCTTCAGGGTCGTGGATTCGATTCGCATTTTGGGTCTGTGTGCATGGAGTTTGCATGTTCTCCCCGTGCTTGGTGGGTTTCCTCCAGGTACTCCGGTTTCCTCCAACAGTCCAAAGACATCCAAATTGAGTTAATTGGCGTTCCCAAATTGCCTGTTGTGTGTATGTGCCCTGCGATAGATTTGCAGCCTGTCTAAAAGGTGTACCCCGCCTCATACCCGAAGTCTCCTATAAGCTGATTAAAGATAAGAATTTCTTTCTCTTAGATTTTTTTTTTATGGAAAGATAAACACACATCAAATTTCTATGGGCATAGCTCGAAGCAATTTTTTTTTGCAAATGACTTTGGAATTAATTCAGGTTTGAAATGTCAGATGAACATGTTTAGCTAAAGTATAATCTTGACTCTGGTGGCAATGGTTGTGTAGTGGTTAGCACTGTGGCCTTGCACCTCCAGGTAGGGGGTTCGATTCCCACCTCGGGTCTATGTGCATGGAGTTTTCATCTTCTGCCCCTGTGCTTGTCCAAAGACATGCAGATGAGGTTAATTACTCCATAAGGCGTAAAGGAATTTAGAGTTGGGAATGAAACCTGAGATGACTTTGCAGTTGCGATAGATATATTTAAAAAAAATATATTGTTGAGAAAGCTGTACAAAAGGTGTCTCTATTTGATACAGGTGTTGGTACTATTTTTCTAAAGTCTATTCTAATTAACAAAAAAAATAAATAAGTTGAATTATGTAAGAACCTAAAAAACGAACAAAATTGGTTCTCGCCAATAGTTTCTCAGCGCTATGTGACCTGCTGTACAAATAAACCTAATGAACTGAAACCTTATAAATACAGAAGTATGAACAAGGAAACACACCCCAAACGAATCCCTGTTACCTTTAATGGTCATTCAATATCATTTTTAACGCACATCAGATCAGCCATAACACTGTGACCACCCGCATGATATTGACTAGGTCCCCTTTTTCCAACAAAACAGCCCGAGGCATGGACTCCACTAGATTTCTGAAGGTATGCTGAGGAAGGTATGCCCGAGTACCCGTTCTGACATGAAACCGTACTGTAAATCTGAAAGAAATGTCTATGCATAGTGGTGCTTTGTTTAGAAATAGTACATGGGTTATACACCGGATTCACAATGCACTATGTGTAGAATAGTGACTGATCCAGGGTATGGACTGTGCTAGTATTTATAGTATAGTATATTATAGTATAGTATAGTAATAAAGAATTCATAGTGCTGTAGGGTGCCAATATTTAAGATTTAGTAGTTAAGCTATGCGGTCATGTGAGAATCACTTCTTAAAATTCACCTACGAGAAAGAACCGTTCACCGAAGGGGAAAGGACACGGCTTAGCTACTATGAAAGACAGTTACTTTGGTTTTGATACCTTTTTTTGTGAAGATGAACTTTGTCCGTGAATCCTGTGAGTCATCAGTGAGCAACTAGGTGGGATTGTGGTTTCCTTGGGTTGCTAAAGACGTTGCTAATTTTTGACTGCTGTGGCATTTGCCCCATTTTTTTTTTTGCTTGGCAAAAATTAGCAATACGGTACCAATCTAACGTTTGCACTCGCCGTCTAATTCCATGATCTTTCCTCACTTTTAGTTGATATCGAGATGTAGCTGCTACTTATGCTGTATTAAACCTTTATTTATTAACAGCATTTGGCTGACAACCAGATAATAATAATCTGGTTGAGCGATTTACCTTTGATTTCATTATATATTTGAGGGGTAAGGGCCTTGCTCAAGGGCCCAACAGTGGCAACAGGGTTTGAACCTGGAACCTTCCCAACTGTATCCCAATTCCTTAACCAGAGAGCTACCCCTGACTCTGAGGTGCTGTTAATTGTTGATTTCTAAGGCGGGTGACTCTAAATGAACTTCTCCTCTGCAGCAGAAGTAAGTTTGGTCTTGCTTTCCTTCATGAGAGCCAGTTTCATCATGGTGCTTGACGGGTTTTGCAAATGCGTGCCTGACAATACTGTTCTTGCTAGAGCCGTTCCAGAACAGCCGACCTTTGTGCCTTAAAAAAAATAGCACTAATACTAATAGTTTTGAAATCTCCAGTATTGTTCTCGAATGACTGGTATGGTATGTGCTAGAAATTTCATGCTAGCAACGCAGACTACAATCTGCTTCAAATAGACCTCAATAGTGCACCAGGTGACACCTTATCAAGTTTGTGGTTGAGCAAGCCTGGGTGTCTTCAAGCCACCTCTTCTCGTCTTACATTTTGACCAGCACCGAATAACGCCACTGTGGTTGAAGTCCTGATGTCACCCAAATCAAGATGGGTTCCCTGTTGAGTCTGGTTCCTCTCAAGATTTCTTCCTATTGCCATCTCAGGGAGTTTTTCAATGCTACCGTCGCCCTCGGCTTGCTCATCAGGGACTATCTGGTCATTATGGTTCATGCATATTTCCACACACATTTCAAACTCATTTCCATTTTTTTTTTTGATTCTGCAAAGCTGCATTGCGACGATGACCGCTGTATAAATAAAATTTCATTGAATTGAGTTGCGGCTTCGAGTATATTGTCGAGTATATTGAGATGTGTTTTATCAGCGATGCTTAGTCACGCTGTAGAGGTTTTGTAAGCGGGGTTTGAGTTCCATATGGTGGTATTTGGTTTCCCCTGTGTGCAGTCTGTCAGCTCCTTATCCTCGTTAGCAGGTGGCTTTTCTTTCACTGGCAGGCCGGGCGACCACAATGACTCACCTTTCACCGAGCCAGCGTCTCAGATGAACAGTCAGAGGGTTAAATTGTCCGCCTCATTCTTCAGAACTGTGCTGTCTGTCTGGTTTTGAGTCAAAGTGTCTTACCACTGAACATTATTTTTATAGCCAAGTGCTGACGAATGCTTTTTTTTGATTGGGCAGAAGGTGCAGAATATATATATATATTTCGGGCTCTTTGTTTTCTTTCCAATTTGATCACCTACCAGTTCCCACCCAGCATCCGGATCTCCTCTGTGATATGACTGCGACCAACCAGGCAGGGTGAAGGTTAACACATTCTTCCTCCACATGAAGCCATTACATGCTGCAGTACATTTTGAGGAAAACAGTATCTGACATCTTCCACATGACTTCACAGACCCCTATGATTGACTAGTGGGAAAATGAGCATACTGTTTCTTCCACAGCCATTTTCACAGTTCTGGTTTCAAAAGATGGATGCCTGTGGCGATTGGAAATTTTCAGATTCCATCTCCTGACGATGGGGTGAACACCTACTCTGTTGCATCTCTAAGGGAGACTTGTATCATCGTAACTCCACATGAAGTGTGCAAAAGTTATAGGCACTTTGTGTTTTTACAACTTTTTTAAAAACTTTATTACTGAGTTAGTTAGCAAAGACATTCCTGATTTTCAAATAGTATTTCTACAACGGTGGCTTAGTGGTTAGCCCAATTCGGGTCTGTGTGCATGGAGTTTGCATGTTCTCCCTGTGCTTGGTTGGTTTCCTCCGGTTTCCTCTCACAGTCCAAAGACGTGCAAATTAGGGTAGCACCTTGTGCTCTAAGTCTCCTGGGATAGGCTTTAGGCCCTCTGGAGTATACAGTATAGATCACATGCAAGTGAGAATACTAACTCACTCAATGTTTATACCACCCGGAGCCTATCCCAGAAGACTTGGGGTATGAAGTGGGGGATGCCCTGGTCAGGGTGCCAGTCACACATGTAATCACATGCTAATCATAATTTGGGAATGCCAGTTAGCTTACTCTGTATGTCTTTGGACTGTGGGAGGAAACCGGAGTACCTATATAACAAGTGCTGTACCTGTAGACCCAGAGGAGGGAATCGAACCCGGATGCTGGAGGTGCAAGGCAACAGTGCTAACCACGAAGCCACCATGCCTGCATGTCAAAGAAAAACATATTCGTATGCCAGGGAAAAAAAGCAGCATATTATACATGCGATCACATTTCAGACAGACAAACAAAAAAGGAAGCTGCCGGGTTTTGCACGTAAAAAAGAAGCAGGTGCACCAGTTAAAGTCGTCAGATAAACTGTGGGTGGATCTGCAGGATGCTCAGTAAAACTTTGCAGCTACAGTACATTGTAGCTGAGACTAAATGGTCCTTAAAACGTTGTCATACCAAACACTGACTTCACACTGTTTCATTAATTACTGTTTTCTTTATAGTTTTCCCCCCTTGCTGTCCTTGTATGTGCCTAAAACGTTTGCACAATACAATGATTAGAATTAAAAATGACCTATTATTTATTATGTACTTTGTAGTCATTTTTTAACATTTAGATGGGTCTCTAAATGACTTTCCCCTACCTTTTAGCTATTTTTCTTTTTTTTTTGTTGTTGCACAAAACAAGCGAATTTTACCCTATAGTGACATCATACAAGATGATACCCCTCCCCCTCCCTGCTTCTTGCTCAGTTCTGTTGTTCTCTGAGGGCGTGGCTCATCAATACCTCATTTATTGTACATAGACACTACAATGACACATTGGAAGGAGTGCAACAGAGGGAGTTTGAGGTATTAAAAAATGCATTATCTGAGAGGTATTTCGTCTGGAGCGTTGACAGGGAACATTACGAGACCGGTGTTCAGCGTAAAAAAAAAAATTGCGACCTTTAAAAATGCATTATTGTTAGTATAGGGATGTTTGCTGTGAGAACATTTATACGACATCATATTTGTGTGAGAGTATCTAATGTCTGTGCTTAATAACCGAATGAGATAAAGCTACGTTTAGCAAATTTTTCTAGCCGTTACGAGGTTAATTAAAGTATAAATCCAACACTTTGATGGTTTTTGGTTTTATTGTCCCATAACAGCACGTCCTGTTGTGAGTTCTTCCTTACTTAACAGCGTTTGTGCCTGTTTGTTGTACATGACCTTCACGACCAACAGCTGGTGTGTGTAGTAAACATGTAAAACACATTTGCTCTTGGAGTCGTGAATGAGTCAGCTTTTTTTGCTTCTTCTTCTTTTTTTCCCCCCAGTCCCCATCTATTTCTACTCCTCCTCTCCTTCCTTTTCTGGCTGCTTTGCTTTCACCGGGATCAAAACAACTAGGGACACACTGATCTGTCTTGCGCTTAGCATCGCTACTGAGCAGAGACTCTTTCAGGCTCAAGTAAGATCACTTATTGAGATTAGATCGAGTGATTATCTGATGCCGTTAGTCACCGTGTAATCAATCACTACATTTCAGATGAAGAATATTCAGTAGCTTAGAAAGTGGTCCAACGTAGCTGCCTCAGAGCTGCAGGGTTCTCAGCGTATCTGTGGGCGTCTTCTCATTCTCTCTGTGACCTCCTCATGTTCATGTGGGTACTCGGCAGGGTTCTCCAGTTCCCCCCAACCTCCCAGGAACATGCAAATTGATGGATCGGTTAAGATTCGATTACCCCTAGGTGTGATCGAATGGGTCTATGTATGTGTGTGTGTGTGTGTGTGTGTGTTCATGGTGGTGTATTCCTGCCTCATGCTCAGTAAGGATAGACCTGGGTACTTTGGATCGTCTCCAGATCCACTACAACCCTGACCAGAATGAATGAATGAATCCGTGCATTTTGTTGTTTAGATAACTAGCTAGACAATGTATAGATTTCTCGGAAAATTGGCTGCAGATTGAAACGGTGGACTTCAAATGTTTTAAATTAACTTTTTATTTTTCCCAGATTTTCTTCCCTAAGTTAGTCATATCCAAGAGTCCATATCCCGGAGACACCCATGATTGGCTGTAGAGCCGTGATTGATGTGAGAGCTCCAAGTGCCTCCATTCCCACCCCTCTGAGAGAGCTCGACCAATCAGCTCTCTCCAGGCCCTCGGCTGCGGGAGGCTACAGCATCACCCGGGAATCTAACGAACGATCTCCGGATGATAGCCGAGCATTTTACCACTGTGCCAGCGTAATATTTTTAATTATTACATAAGAAATTGGTATTAAATAAAAAAGATTTTCATAAAAAAATATAATGAAAGCTGCAGGTTATTACAAATCATCGCAGCTTCTTGCAAATATTTGAGAACCTGTGCACATCGTTAGACTTGTTGGGTGCCACACCAGGCTGCTCATCTCGACCTCCATCTGTTCCGGCCTCATTCTGTTCATCCTTTCTTTCCTAATCCCTCGTTCCGGGCGTGTTAATAGTTTTCATGGCATTGCTCACATTCCCATTTCTCCTGTTTGAATACGAGGAACAGATGGCACCGTCGATGTAAAACATGTCTGAGTAAAAGGGAGTCTCCGTATAATTTTTATTATATATTTTTTTTTTCTTTCCTTCTCCCCTTTCATTAATGCTTTCGTCCATTTTGGTGAAGCTGAATGAACTCTGATGTTAAATTTTTCCATCTGAGCAGCTTGTCGTTGTTGGCCATACCCTAAAAGCGTGCGTTTTTTTTTTTTGCTTGAGGAAAAAAAAAGGTGAGAGGAGGTCCTCTGAGGAAAGGCTGCCAGGGTTGATAATCCTCTGTCTGCAGAGCGACTGTGTGCATGGTGCCTCTGTGATATGGCAACTACTTTAATACGCTCGTTCATACAAGGACGTGCTGAAATATTCTGCACTGCAGCAAAGACTGCCACTCTATACCAACCCCTTGACCCTCGAGATGCCAGGCCACAGCGCTAACCACTATGCCATCACGCCACCCTTTTATTACCCACAATTATAAATACTCTAAATAATTTTAGTTTTTTACTAGGTTTTAGTATCCTAGAGTCCTGAATCATGAAAGTCAAATACATTTTGACTGCCTGTGTGTGAAATGTGCAAACTCCATTTGGCATCAGAGAAGCAGTGATTCATGCACAGTTCCTGGAGTTGCCAAACCCTAATGCCCAGGAACAGATGTTTGCTCCATGCAGATAGCCAGTGGATATTTGACCATTTAAGCAGCACAGCATTAGAGCAAGGACAGAGCCTTTGAATGTTAATAGATCTCTATGCCATTAAGCACTAATAGACTACGCCATTAGCCGCTTTAAGTTGCATTATGATTGAGAACAGTAGCATCTCATTAACGGAAAGCAATACGTGCCTGTCACTCAGAGCTTCCACTTAAGTTAATAGTCTTTTTTTTTTTTTTAAACCAACCACTTTTTTCGTACTTTATGTTAGCACTAAGGCTAAGGAGCCTCTGAAAGGACTGGAACGGCGAGTCCAAACATTCAGGTTTGAGACTGTTTACTTAATCTTTCGTCCGCTCCCACAGCGGGTCCATCCAAACCGCACAACTTAAAAACTTGACACAAGGTTTTCTGCTGGATGCCCTTCCTGTTGCGTTTCCCTCTCATTTTATCCGGGCTTGGCATCCAGTTGGTGGGGTTTGGGCACTGGCTGGGAATAGAATGGCGAGAAACCTACCACCGAGCCATCAATGCTCGGGTTCGAGACCGAAAGATGACATATTAGAACTTTCATTTGCTGATCTAGATTTGTTAGGCAGCCTGGCACATTTGTTTAACCACACCTACTTTTTATGTGATCAAAAATATCGGAACACACGATTGACATGGGTTTCTTGGTGCCCATGTGTACCCTGTTAGACTTATTGTTTAAATAATAGTTCTGAATGTTTCTCTTGGTTGGAGCCCTGGGTTTGGTTTGTCTTTGTTGAAAAAAAAAAGAAGAAAGAAATAAAATAAAATAAACCAACATTAAGACCAGAGAGCTGTCTGTAGGAGATAAGCAAGCCATTTGAATCTGAGAATAGAGACAGAACCACAATTGTGCACACATTGAGTGTAACCAAAACTGTGGGAGGGGTGGGGTGTGCAGCAGAAATGTAGAGACCACAAAATGCAAAGCACTCATCAGCATTAAGAAGACGAGTCTGGAAGTGAACCTTCACCAAAATGATGGAAAGAACAGATCTGCTCATGATCCAGAACATACAGTACAAGCTTGTCAGACAAATGTTCTGTCCGCTAATAATACGATCTGATTGGGAGGAACTCCATCATGTAGTGAACACTGATCCAAAACACGCTTGCCAACATGGCACACGGCTTCAGGGTTAAAGTGGAAGGTTTTAGACTGAAACCGTCAGCCAGTTGAGCTTGCCTTTCACCTCCTGAAGACGAGACCGAAGGGATAAACCCCAAGATCAACCGACTGCTGCGGTTTACTGATAGAAACCCGTCACACATGAAGAACGTGCCAGTTCGTCGATGTCAGACCGTCACCGGCGCGATGCAGTACTTCTGTTCCAATAATTGTGCTCACCTACAAACTGGGTGGTCTGTCACCAAAGGTGCCCTGTAGTTTAACACAGATAGATGTAAATTCCAGTAAATCTGATCTATCGTATCATATTCATCTTTTCATCTCAAACCCCGAGCAAAAGCGCAAGAATCTTCCGTGTAGTTCTGAAGCTTTTTCCGAACAGACCGTACGTTCACGAGCACAGCGTCAGCATGCCGGGAAAACAAAAAAAACAACTACACTTCCCTGGCGGCGAAATGTTGGAGTTCCTCAGGAAAAAGCTCAGCATGCTCCATTAGTCTGTTAAATTTAATGTCCTAGACAACAGAAAACATTTCGTCTTCCAAGGTAATGAATTCTGGTGTATTTTTTTTATGCCTTCGCACAGGCATTCGTTACTTTTTTTGCCTTTTCGAAAAATAAAAAGATAAAAAAAAGTGGCTGCAGATGGTGTCGGTGTGCTGACACAGACTTTCCTTTTCGCTTCTTTTATTTGGCGCACGAGAGGAAAGAAAAGACGCAGCGTTTTAACCACTTTCGAATTTTCACTGCCGTTACAATCAGCCTGTTTGTAAAATGTCAGATTCGACACTTCGAACCTTTAATTCAGTCTTTTTCCATTTAATTTTGAAAATGTTTACCAAAGTTTAATCAATTGATTACTCGGAAGAATCTTCACATTAGAGATCTGAGCCGTTCAGCACGCGTCCCAGCAGAAAGTGTTCCGTGTCCACGTTACTACATAAAAGCAACGGAATGTCTGACGAAGCTAAAAAGAGATGCGAGTTACAAATGTTCTGAAGGTCATGTTACACAAGTGGCACAGAGACAGAGAGAGAGAGAGACAGAGACAGAAAAATAGTTTTGAGTTTTATATACTCTTCATTGTGAACAAGGTTAAAGATAAAGCTGTTTACTCATATTGGGTGTAATACATTGGTTTATTAACAGATTGATAGTGAGAGAGGGACAGAGAGAGACAAAGAGAAAGACATAAAGAGAGAGAGAGTGTGACAGAGACAGGGTGAGAGAGGGACAGAGAGAGACAAATAGACAGAAAGAGAGAGACAAAGAGAAAGACATAAAGAGAGAGAGAGACAGTGTGACAGAGACAGGGTGAGAGAGGGACAGAGAGAGACAAAGAGAAAGACATTGAGAGAGAGAGAGACAGTGTGACAGAGACAGCGTGAGAGAGGGACAGAGAGAGGCAACGAGACAGAAAGAGAGAGAGACAGTGTGACAGAGACAGGCAGAAAGAGAGATACAGACAGAGAGAGAAAGGAAAAGGGTCAGAGAGACAGACAGAGAGACAAAAAGAGAGAGAGGGACAAAGAGAGACAGAGAGAGAGAAAGGGACAAAGACAGACAGAGAGAGACTAAGAGACTGAAATGGAAAGAGAGAGAGAGAAAGACAGAAAGAGAGAGAGACAGAGAGAAAGAGGCAGGGACAGAAAGAGACAGAGACAGACAGAGAAAGATAAAGAGACAGGGCACACAGGGCTATCATTTCTTTGGCCACAATTTAATTTTTTAACATTCTTGCCAATAAAGCACTGCTTTTCAAGCCAATTCGATTTCACCCTAATGTGACCTCATATAAGTCCAGTAGATCCCCGTCTCTCACTTGTTCCTTATCTCTGCTGCTCTCTGCTATATTTACATGGAGACTGAAACGTGGCGGAAAAGCGAAACAGAGGAAGTAAAATATATTTATATTATCTGAAAGGTACGTCAGCTAAAGCATAACATACATACACACGCACACACACACACACACACACACACACACACACACACACACACACACACAGACACGGGCATACACATTGAGAGAGCTGTTTTAACCTGAGAAAGCATAATAAGAAATAGTGAAATATTGGACCTTTAAAAGTGAAATCTGTGAAAGGATTTAATATATGAAGTGTTGTGAGTGGGTTTTGGAAGG
>JAOVVB010000043.1:20621596-20635238 GCA_028570985.1 Heterobranchus longifilis
GTGTGTCTGTGTGTGAGTGAGTGTGTGTCTGTGTGTGAGTGAGTGTGTGTCTGTGTGACTGAGTGTGTGTCTGTGTGACTGAGTGTGTGTCTGTGTGTGAGTGAGTGTGTGTCTGTGTGTGAGTGAGTGGGTTTGTGTCAGAGAGTGAGTGAATGATTGAATGAGTGCTTGAATGTGTGTGAGTGTAAAAAATGTTTGGTTGCGTGAATGCTGGAGTGTTTGAATGTGTGATTGAGTGTGTGTGTGTGTGTGTGTGTGTGTGTGAGACAAAATGAATGTTGGAGTGTGTGTATGTGAGTGTGAGTAAAAGAGTAAATGTGTGAGGGTGTGAGTGAGGGAGCGTGTATGTGTGTGATGAAGTGTGTGTGTAAGTGTGTGAGAGAGACGGAGTGTGTATTTATGACAGTGTGTGTGTGTGTGTATGTGTGTGAGGAAGTGTGTGTAATAGACAAAAGAGTATAAATAAGAGACAGAGAGATAGTGTGTGTATGTGTGTGTGTGTGTGTGTGTGTACTGACTGACTCAGATACAGTATAGTTTGTATGTTTTATTTCTTTTGTCTTGCTCTAAATCAGTAAATAATAAACAGTAATTAATAGTAAATAAATAAACAAACACGTCACCCTGAGAGACCTGAGCATGTTAGTGTGTTACAGAGTTAATGTAGGAATATTTCTTACAGAAGGGTAGATGTGGAGTGTAAATCTGGAGTGATAAGCGAGCCCGTGTATGTGTGTGTGTGTGTGTGTGTGTGGAGTTACTGCATGTCAGTGATGCTGTTGCTAAGCAGCTGTGTGACTGCATCACCGCTACGCAGGTCAGAATCACAGCTCGGTGTTGCGTATACACTCCGGCGTGAGGAGGCGCTGAGGTCTCTTCTTCCTCCTCTCTTTATTACAGAAGCCTTCGCACTCTTTCGGGTTTCCGTCTCGCGGCCCGTTCGCTTATCTGGGCCAAAAAAGCTATCCGGCGCGGGCGCCTGGCCCTGTTGCCATGGTTACGGTAAAAGACGGAATCCCCTGTGCTTGAGCTGCGGCCTGAATGAGCGGGTGGTTCCATTAATCGGTTTCCTCCGCAAGTTGTCTATGAAAAAAACGTTTCGGGTTCAGATCGATACTGATGCAGTGTTAAGAAAAGCATTTAAACTGACTCTTCTTCCTTCTCCTTTTCTTCTCTCTCTCTCTCTCTCTCTCTCTTTCTCTCTCTGTCGCTTTCGGCAGGCGCTGGATCAGGACCGGACCGCTCTACAGAAGGTGAAGAAGTCAGTCAAAGCAATTTACAACTCTGGCCAAGGTAAGAGCTGCATCTCCGTCTCTCAGGTCTAACACTGACTTCAGCTCAACGATTTGCATGTCGACGTGGTTCACATTTATAATTACTTTTAAAGTGACTGTCATGTGAACTCGTCGATCCCCTGAAACGGCACGCTTGCGCACATCTATGTACATGTCTTCGTTCGCACCGTCATGTCATGAGTTTGTATGAGAGCTCGTTCATTTCAAGCAACGGATGCGATGTTCGCAAAAATATCCCTGGGATGTTGCTCTGGAGGACGGCGAGCGGTTAGCACTTGGAAAGTGACCGTTGCCTGATTAGCTACCTCGCTGAATGTGCACTAGCTATTTCATTGTGGCATCACATCATGGCAGACACCCTTATCCAGAGCAGCTTCCGTTTTTTTCTAATTATAAATCTGAGCAGTTACGGGCTTAAGGGCCTTGCTCAAGGGCCCAAAAGCAGCAACTTGATGGTTCTGGGGTTTGAACCTGGGATCTTCTGATCACTGGTCCAATGCCTTAACCACTGAGCTAACGCTTACCCCCTGAGCTGCCACTGCACATCTCCGACACAGAGATCTCTATTGAGTGTCAGTGTCATCCATCATCATCACACTTTTCCTCTAAACCTAAGAGTAACGATCCACATTTTATTTGGAAGTCAGTGGAAGTCATGATAACCCTGTTGACTGAACACGTAGCAAGTCTTTATTCAAATAACTGCAGTGGGAATTACAATGCGGCAGTCAGTGAGAACCCTCAGCATGGACCTTCCTTCTCTTATCTCTGTGTCTCCAAGGCAACACGGTCTATGGGGACATTCCCAAATCCATAAAGAAAGGTCAAAACAAAGGCTAATTAGATGAAAGCCTGAAAGATCTATACAAAAAAAAGATGTCTTGGGGAATACTGGGAAAAGAAGGTATTAGGAAACAAACACCAGTCATAAAGCCGTAATAATTGCAAGGCACAGAGCAAACTAGAGGGGGGAAAGCACTTCTCGTCATAATCTTCTTGCTTTTTAATACACTTTTTACAACCAGCTTTCGTATTCCCTCATTATAAAATGTTTTAGGCCCAGCTTTGAGCCATGAATAAACTGCGGTCTTCATTTCTTCATCAGAAATGAGTCTTTGTCCTCGCAGGGCTGCTTTCAGGGGAACAAACAGGTGAAAGTCTGATAGAGCAAGTTTAGACTATAGGGAGGATGCTTTAACACCTCAAAACGAGGATTTTTGCAAAGTGTCGACAGCGTGGGCAGAAGTGTGGAGACGTGCATTGTCGTGCAAGATCACAACACACTTGGTTAGCAGTCCTCTGCATGTAATCTGAAGTTCAGGCTTCAGCTCTTCTCACTGTAACGAGCACTGTTGATTCCTGATAACGTTCCAATATTGGACCTTGAGAATCCCAGAAAACTGTAAGCATCAATCTTTTGAACTTTTTCTTGATCGGCGATTGGGGATGTTTCCGTTCCGCACTCATCTGTTTACTTTCAGGCTCATAGAGATGAATCCCTGTCTCGTCACCAGTAACGATTCTCCTCAAGAAACTCTCACCTTCCTTAGAGTATCCGTCCCAAAATTTGTTTGCAGATATCCGAACACTTTAGTTTATGGTCTTCTGTGAGTTGTTTCGGCACCAGGTACACCCTTAGACCCTGAAAAATAAAACAAATCAATGTACGTTGCTCTTCTTTCTTGACAATCACAAATGGGCCAAAAATTTTGCTCGCATTGCAGTTGCAAATGAACTGATGTAACACGTTCACACCTGAGACAGTAGCCTTGAACGGAAAGAGTTGATAAGAGAGCTTTTAGAAGTTTTAATATAACCTGTGCAGATCATTTTTGATCACCTTGTATATACTGTATCTTTATTCAAAAGTTTGTGCACCCCTGGTGGAATTGCATTTAGTTGTAAAAAAGAAGCAAACGTCGGAGCTGTTTTCTGAAATATAATTTTGTATAGTCCAGAGTTGCTTTATATAATATGTACTTCTTGAAATACTCGAAAATGAAAAGAATCTACACTGTGTAATGTTTCAGGACTGTGTTAAAAGCCTAAATGAATCACCATTAGGAATTATCAGGGGATGGCATTTTCAGAAAGTAATACATTATCCGACTCTTCTAACCTTCAACAACCACAAGTTCCTCAAAGCAACTGGACAAGGAACTGAAAATGAGGCAACAAAGCCTACGAAGCAAGAAAAAACGCTATATTAAAGTGCTTTCTGCTCCGGATTTCCAATGTCCAAAACGTCACTAAGAAATGAGAGTCAATGGAAGAATTCAAGGCACGATCTGGAAGACTAATGAAACTCTCCGGCTGGTCCCAAAGACACTGAGGATCTACAGTATGGGTGGTGACGCATCATTCCACTCTTTAGTGTCGCTCGCACCATCATGATCTGCTTGGAAGAGTCATCAGAAGGAAAGCATATGTAACTTGGAGCATTCGAAACAACATCTAGATAAGTCAGAGGCATTTTGTAAAAAAGCACCGAGACCAGATGAAATAAAAATTTAGAGTTGTTGATATTAACGCATTAACGTATGATTAATCAACAAATTGTAACGCATTACTGTTTTTTTTTTTTAACGTAAATTAATCATGTGGCAAAGTTTTTGACTCTAATGATTTTCCATAATCGCGGCATGGTTACCTGGCTGTGTGTGATGATGGCCACATCAAGAAGATTATGACGAGAACACATCGGATAATAAGATGACTGAGGAAACATCAAGTTTTTATTTTACTAAGAATACACTGAGTGTAAGACATGGGAGTGGTGGCTCAGGTGGCTAAGGCTCTAGGTTAATGGTTTTCAGATCTGAGGATCCAGGTTAAAGGCCTGCCGTCAGTGCAATTTAACTTTAATGATATTATAAAACTGCATGTTTCCTCTAACCAGTTTGTCATGCATTTCTTTATTCCAACATTACAATACAAGTAAATCTTAAATAAAATCTTTATAATACAAGTAAATCTTAGTAGTTTAAAATTGCAATTAATTGTGATTAATCACAGACGATGCCTGTGATTAACTAGATTAAAAATTTGAATCAATCATCAGCAAAAAAAACAAAAAAAACAAAAAAAAAGCATCTTGACAGTTTCTCGCCTGGGTCTGGATCTTTTCGGCTCGTCACAGGAAACCTTTTACACGCACAGTAGATGGAGGAATGGATTCTCGTAAATAGCATTAAATCCTGGAAGCAAATCCGACGCATTCAACAAGTAACAAAGCTGAAAAGATATTGGCTTTTACAACGAGAAGTTGATCCAAACAATACCTCAAAATCCACCATGAACTACTTGAAAGACATGCAAACCAAAGCTTTTGGAGTTTTCTTCCACTGTAGCTTCATAACAAAGATGGCACGTCCCCCCAGCCATCATCCAAACCCAGGCTGTAACTCTTCAGTGAGCATCATATATATTTAAACAGCACAGACTGCACAGGGAGGATGACTCCAGAGGATCACGTTACACTGAGAAACTATGACTTGCAGCAATGATGCACTTTATCTCCAAACAGGATGGTAGAAATCATTTTTTTTGTTTCTGTTTAATCATGTGTTTTGCACTATAAATAATATTTATAAAAGTGATGGGTCATTTTATCGTTAAAATATATACATTTTTGTTTTTTCAAATCTTGGCCATGTGCAGCTGTGACAGAGCTCAGTGGAAATGAGTACAGAAGTTGCAGATAGGGAGCGCAGTGCAGTTTGTTTGGAGTGTAAATCCCAGATGACGCTGCTGCTGCTGCTGCCGCTGGAAATCCACCGAGAGACTCTGTAAACACAAAAACCCAAAAAGAATCGTTAATTAAATCTGGGCGTTAGTCCATGTCCAGAGGTTTGCTGTAGGGGTGTCAATCTCTCCGGCCCACATCTGATTTCCATTCACTCAGCCATGATGTTACTATATGCTGATTTGTTACAGAGTCCTTTATAAATATTTGGCATATATTTCGTCCATCGTTTAAAGAAGCACTAGGCTTTAACACTATATGCCAAAAATCTCAAATATTTGGCCTATATCCAATATATATTAAATATTTGTCATATAAAAATATACAAAAAAATTCTTGGTATACTTGGTATGAATTTTTTTATCATTAAAAAATGAGGCTTAATGTCACTGTTTGAACATAAAAAAATATGAAGTATTTGGCATATATTAAATATATATACTGTATATAATGTACATATAATTAAAAAACATGTAATACATATTTCTTTCATCATAAAAAAGAACATTAGACTCAATATCACTATTTGAACAGTTTAAAATATTAAATATTTGGCATATAATTATTTTTTTCACAGTACGCTTAATGTTACTGTTTAAACTTCAAATAAATTAAATATTTGACATATATTGACATGAATTATTTTTTTTTAAATGTATAAATATTTGGCATATAAATTTTTTAAATATTTTTCCAGAAATATTTGTCATATATTTATCCATGTAATGGCTTCCATCCCACTATCGTCCGTGTTTGATTCGCGTCTCGGGTCTGTGTACATGGAGTTGGCATGTTCTCCCCGTGCTTGGTGGGATTCCTCTGGGTACTCCGGTTTCCTCCCACAGAACAAAGACATGCAGATTAGGCTAATTGGCGTTCCCTAATTGCCCTGTAATGTGTGAATGAGCGTGTGTGTGTGTGTGTGTGTGTGTGTGCCGTGCGATGGATTAGCATGCCGTCTGGGGTGTACCCTGCCTCGTGCCCTAAGTCTCATGGGATAGGCTCCAGGCCCTCTGGCGACCCTGTACAGGATAAGCCGTACAGACGATGAGACGACGATAAATGTGATTCTGAGAATAAATTATTTCCTTTAGCTTTGGAAGCATTATCACTCCAAGATGATCCAGTGCTGTATAAACATGTCAGACTTATTGTATATTTACAGCAGCGTGCCGGTTGGTTCAGATTTCTGACCTGACCTTGCTCTGACCTTAGTGCTCTTTCGCCTCCATTACTTTTTGACCCTCCGGCTCGGCACTCCCGAGTCAGCAAATAACCTCAGACGCTCCATTTCAGACTCTGGCTCTTTTTTCATGCTTCCATTGTGTTGTTCGATGAAGTCACTGCATTGAGTGTGCAGCTCTAGTGCTTTACCCTGGCAGACATGATGAAGGTTGTTTGTCACTCTGGATGAAATGTGTTGTAGGTTTGGTTTGTGCGATATTGATTTCTTTGCTGCTCCTGAGTTACCATTTAAGAAAATGGGATTCATCGATTTAATTGACCGGATAAATAAAGTAATGGTTAGCACTGTCGCCTTGCACCTCCAGGTTCCAGGGTCCAGGATTCCCGCCTCGGGGTGTGCGTGCAGGGGGTGCTTCGTGTTCTCCCTGTGCTTGGTGGGTTTCCTCCAGGTACTCCGGTTTCCTCCTACAGTCCAAAGACATGCAGATTAGGCTATTTGTCGTTCCCAAATTGCCCCGTAGTGTGTGAATGAGTGTGTGCCCTGCGATAGACTGGCACCCTGTCCAGTGTGTCCTAAGTCTCCTGGAATAGGCGAGACACTTAATACAGGATAACGCGGTATAGATGATGAGTCAGTTGTGGAGTCAGGAGCTACAGTACCAGCTGGTATTCAAACATACTGTATATTGCTGGATTACATTTGCATAAATTAATTCCAAATGCTCTCCATTTATGTTGAGATATGCCCATTATGTTGAGGTATGTCCATTTATGGTGAGGATGATCTAGTTTTGAGAAAGTGTCAGAGACCAAATTTAGAAATCATTCTAGATTCATATGTCAGTAAATTTATTTATGAGTTTGCGAGGGAGAACAAGACTGCTCTTTTGGCTTCTTATACAATATCATCATGACAGTCTAATACGTATCACGTACAGTTGATTAATTTGCTATTTACAGTGCTGTAAAAAAGTAGTTGATTTTTTACAAATATTTGTCACACTTCAATGATTCAGGTCATCAAACTAATTTTAATATCACACAAAGATAACCCGAGTAAATACAAAATACAGTTTTTAAGTTAATGATTTCTTTTATGCAGGGAAAAAAGCTGCCCAAAACTAGTGGAAAAAGTAATTGCCTTAACAAATGAACCCATCATTTAAAAACTGCATTTTGTATTCACTTGGGTTATCTTTGAGCAATATTAAAATGTTTGAAACATTTAATATGCAAAAAAAAAAAAATCACGAAGGAGGGCAAATACTTTTTCACAGCACAGCAGCATGGTCCTACTGTGTCGAGTCTTCTCCAGTCGCCACTTTCGCCGCTTGAATAGGTGTTAAATTGCAATAAATCTCCAAATCCTCGACCTGTGTGCTTAAATATTGAAAAAATGATTTAGTACATGTGATGAAACAATTCATCCCCGGCTATAATCAACCACCTTAGTTGGTTCTAAGTGCTCACGATCGTTCAGTGATGCTGGGGGGGATTGTTGACCCTAATGCTGTTGAAACTATCAAGCCTGTGGCTCCTTAGCGAGCACATTCAGTTTCTCACATTAAAACGGCCCTCTGCTGGATGTTGCTGGGAGACTGGTGCGCTCTGGTTTTAGAAACCCGGCCCTGGTTCTTCCACGCAAGACAGATGATCTAATCGTACGGTTTTGCTGAGGGCCGCGCATCGAGGATGGCTCCCAGATGAGCCACTGAGCGGCTCTGCTTTAACAAACCGACATCCACCCTCTCTATTCGCCAGCCTAGTGAGAATTGACATCACTGCACGTTTCCTCATAACAAGCTTTTTTTTTCTGATGTGAAACTGGTGCGTGTGCAAGGGGGATTGCCTGCTTAGTGTCTGCGTTTTCACTCGGTAAATGTCTCGTTTAAGCTCAGCTGTCTTTCTGCTTGCCTGGACTTCGTCCATCCCTCTCCTTCTTTATCTCCTTCTTCTCCCTGCAGACCGGAGTCGATTGTCGGCTTCGGCGCAGCACTTAATATGCATGGCTTTGCTGATTTACTGGGCTTCCTGTGGGCCCGCAGTTGGAACAGGAAGCTGTGGAAGTTCAGGGATTAGCCAGGAATCTGGTAATGCTCTGCCTCTTTACCAGTGGCATTCTGCTGGAGACGGATTTGTATACAGCTGTGTTCTTCGTGTTCGCGGTGTTTCCGCCCAGCTATGTGCTGGGTCAGAATTTGACCTTTTCGTGGCTGGATTTGACGCAAAGGCCAAAACAATAACTGCCCAGTGTTTATGCAAACAATAGAGTCCAGACTAAATGGTTTTTCTATGGGGTTGGAATTCTATTCATAGGTCAGGACTCCGCCATTACCCAGGAAATACATCCTTACGCACAATAAAAGGTCACTGAAATGTAATGGGTAGGCAGACAACTGAGAGGAAAAGTGTGCATGCCACATGTTTTAATAGAAAAAGAAGAAAAGGAAAATGTAACTAAGATGGCCGTTCAAGTCAAACCGGGACTTGTGATGAAATTTATGGTGAATGAAGGCGCCAAATCGATTGACGTTTACAGAAGTGCAGTACCGTGATGAGACTTTTATCCCTAGTAAAACATTTGAATGCTGCAAATGTTAATTTCGTGAATGACGATCCCGGGTGTGACCCGCCTCAGACAGTGGAACGCCTGATCCTTGAAAAGCGACGGATATCTTCTTGCCAAATTTTCAGGCGAGACACATTTGTCTACTGATACTGTACCCACAATCATATACAAACACCAATTGCACAGTACAGGAACTCAGCTGGGAGTTATTGCCACATCCCTCGTAGAGAAACCATTTCCACATGTTTGGGACATTAAAGGAGTTCCTGGGAGGCCCGTGATTCAGAAATTCAGTCTGATCATGGCTCTGGCGTACTGAGAAAACTTTCAAACTTATATAGAGAAATAAAGGGAGTTTTTACTCTTATGAGTGTGTTCATTCATTCTGCACAACCAAATGTCCCGGTTTGACTTAACGCTCCTTGTATTTTACAATCTTAATCCGTTTCCCCACAATTTACTCGTTTGCTAATTCTCACCCACTTCCCAACTGCCACCTGATCACACTCACTCCCACCCAGAGAGCACAGCCGGTTTTGCTTCCTTGGTTTCAAGCCATGAATAACTGGAATTTTGAGGAATCAGGCTTTTAATCTGTCAAATCTATAAATAATTGAAAAACTCTGGTATATTATATTTTGTGAGGAAAATATCACCATGGTGATGGTGTGTGATACAGTCTAATGCAAAGCAGAGTAACTGTCACCCACAAAGCTTATTATTGTCTCTTAACATGTCCTGGAGTGTTTTATTCTTCCTATAACACTGACTGTTAGGGAACAATAACACACACGTTCCCAAACGTCTCCTTACACAAAACTGAACTATTATATGTTGTTTTTTTTGTTGTTGTTCAGTTTAATCACAGCAGCATGCTTTCTAATCTATTAGAGTATTGTGGGGGGAAGACATTTCTGTGCACTAGAGGTTACTATAGATTCCCTAACCTATTGAGCAATCAGATGCAGGAGTTCAGCACTGTGGAATAAAATAGTAAATAATACACAGTGTTAATTGCGTTTTTTTCTTCTTCTTCTTCTTCTTCTTCTCAGAGCATGTACAGAATGAGGAGAACTACGGCCAGGCTCTGGACAAGTTCGGCAGTAACTTCATGAGCCGGGATAGCTCTGAACTAGGGACCTCCTTCATCAAGTTCTCAAGTCTGGTGAAGGAGCTAGCGGCTCTGCTCAAAAACCTGGTGAGACGTTCATGATTATGAGCTGTTTGACCCACTTTTACTGTATGCCACTAATATTTGAATCAGTGCTTGACAGTAACATCTGTGACTTGAGCTTGTTTTGTCACTGCAGCTGGAGAAAATGATAAAATATTAAAAATAATTGATTTTAAAAATGCAGACAACATAGTTTTCAACCAATTAATGAGGGCCCAAGCACTATGAAATCAGCCCTATTACATCATAGTGTGTGAAGGGCCCTTGTGGTCTTCTAAGGATTATAATTGATTCTTTTTCTTTTTTTGGTAGTTTTTTTTTTCAACCATACAGAAAGTCAAACTTGGTTACAAACAGTTTTCACTATGCATGTCATGGGCTCTACCCAATAGTTATTTTAGGTTGTTTGCAAAACGCACCCAATGGATTTTGATATACTCCTCCTAGGGGATTTATACGATCGATGTCAAACCAGGCCCATATGATCTCAAGACATTAAGGATGCAAAATTGCGAAGATATTTTTGATATATCAATTGGTTCAGCCATGGCGAGGCCTTAAACGTATGGCAAAGAACTTTTTTTGTTATATATAATTATATGGTTCAGTATAATATAATATGTCATAATGGTAACTTATACTGCAAATTGTCTAATAACTTCCTGAGTGAAATCATGCTCATGCTTAACATGACATCATAGTGTGATGCTTTTTTCCAGCACCTTAAGACCTCCAAAATGTTGTGTGTGCTTTTTGGAGGTCTTAACATGCTCAAAAAGCACACAGGTGGCGCAGGTGCTTGGGCCCACTCGTCGTTGCTTGCAAATATATTTTGTCTTGTAATACTGTTAATCTAACAACACACAAAGACAAAAAGAAGGGAGGAATCGATGCTTGTCTTGTGCATAGAAATAACAAATGGCTAAAACAAATCTCTTGACTTCAGTAAGAAAACTATGAAAGCAAGCGTAATACTGAACAAGAATACTAATAAAATACTGTATATATATATTCAGGCTGCAGTGTTTCATTTTCTTTGAATCGAAGCAGGTGTGGATCGAAGCAGAAAGTCTGAGAGCATCCGAGCGAAATGGATTTAAGGGGAACCGTAGTGAGGTTTGATTGCAGCGAGAAAGTGATTTGGCAAAGAATCAAGCCATTGCAGGAAGAGGTATTTTGGGATGCAGGATTTTTCTGCCATGGTGAGCCGCTTAACTGAACCAAAAGACAGAGCTGTAGTGCTGCGGAAATGTGATTATGGTGTTCTGGAAATGAACAAGAGAAAATACATTTTTGATTGGAAAATTAACATTACACAATGTTTTGACAATGTTACGAAAATTGGGACAATGTTGGTATCGGGCTGTTAGAAAAGTTAGAATAAGTTTGATTTGACGATGTCAAACGACGCTGACGCCATGACGACAGGATAACGTTGAATGAATGCCCCTAACACAATGTAGCAAAACAGGATTAGTACTAAACAGATATATTATAGCACTAAGAGATGACATGAGATATACCCTCTGTGTGTGGGAAAGCTGTTGTATCCGTCCCAATCTTACAGAATTCTAAACCCTGTTAGAAACTTATTCATGTGATTGGTGATTGTGTGAATGGATGTTTATCAGCATAAATGCTCCGAATAACGGTTTCACTGTTTTGAGGTTGTTCCAAAAGTAATGCAAAAGTGTAAATATCTTTTTTTTTTTAATTAACCGACATAGTTTGCTTAAATTGCATGTATTAGTAACTATTCCTCTATACAAATGTACTACTCCTTTCAGTAGGTAATATGCTGCAGTTCCTCTAAAGTCCTACAGGTGGAGCGCTCTTAACTAGTCACACATTGGCAGGTACTGTAGCACAGCATCATGTGTGGTACGACTTACCAAATGAGTTGCTAAGTTTGTTTAGACTTGGCGGCAAGGTGATGTAGAGGTTAGCACTGTGGCCTTGCACCTCCAGGGTCGAGGGTTCGATTCCCTCCTCAGGTTTGTGATGCGTGGAGTTTGCATGTTTTCCCAGTGTTTAGTGGGTTTCCTTCCACAGTCTAAAAACATGCAGATTAGAATAAATGGTGTTCAGTAAAATCGCTCATTTTGTGTCCTGTGATGGATTGTCAGCCCGCTTCGTACCCAAAGTCTTGTGAAATAGGCTCCAGGCCCCCCATGACCCTGTACACAGGTTAAGCAGTATAGAAGATGAATGAATGTCTAGAATTGTAAAATCTAAAAAAAAAAATTAAAAAATTTTTTATACAGTTGGTATATTTATAAAATTGTGATACTTATATGATGCTGATACGGCAATTTTACCACTGTCGTTCAAAGTCATTAAAAACTAATTACAACAGTCATCCAACATGAGAGTTCCCTCTGGGAAATGTCTATGTCTGTTTCACAAGGAACCCAGTTTTCTTTGCTTTAAATTTTCCAAACAGCCTATTAAGTATGAAAATGCCCTTATTTTCAAGCATATACGTTTGTGTCTCTTCCTGGTCTAATGCATCCAGCCATTAAACTGCAGAAGTAAGCTTTTAGTGTAACACTTGATTCCTCTCCTCCATTTCCAGCTCCAGAGCCTGAGCCACAATGTCATCTTCACCCTGGACTCTCTGCTGAAAGGCGACCTGAAAGGAGTGAAAGGGGTGAGATCCCCGCTGCCTGCCCACTCTAATTGGGAAGGAGGCTCTATAAAATACATGCGGATTAAATTAGAGAGCGCGCCACATCATGGCTTCTGTTACTGCCAGCAAACTCTGTGTGTGTGTGCATGTGTTTGTGTTGGTGTGTGTGTGTGTTTGTGTGTGTGCAGTACTTTTTCATTACTTGATATTACACCACAACGTTATCCAGCGATGCTTCCTAATTGTGATGTATTACCAGATCTGCCAAAAAAACGCAGGCTTTCTCCTCTTTCTCATTAGTAATCTCACGACTTCTAATGTTTTCCTGCTTGAAAGATGTGCCAGCGCTCTGTTACAGTAAATGGAGTTTTTGTTTTGTTTTGTTTTTTACATAAAAAAAAATAATAATAAATTTGAAACATGCTATATGATATACGCCGCCTGGCCAACAACAATAAAATAATAATCATTCAATACATTAAAATAGTCATTCAGTACATTCAGGTCATCAGCTGACTTCATTTTTTGCCACTTAACGTTGCTGAGTGAAGACCGGACCAACTGAAGCAACCCCAGATCGTAACACTGTCCAATCTTTATTCTACCTGGCAAATTAAACCATTTTTTTCTGATTACTCTCACTAATGAGTGGTTTATGGCCAATCCTGTGAGTTCTCGTCACATTGTGTGAATATAGAAATGCTTTAACTTTCACTATGAAACATAGCTACGGTTTGTACTGTTGATTTTTTATAACCATGCGACTTCACCAAGTGTTTAAGTGATCTCCCTTCATGGTCCTTCACCACTATCCTACCAGGTTTTTTTGGCTTTTGCCCAGTTTTAATCATTTCAAATCTCCTTAGTAGTTTTCTTTGATTGATTCAGCCCAATTATTTAACTCTTATCTAATGACAACTTTTTTTTTTTGTCCAGGTAGTGTATTTAAAACATATAAGCAGTTGTAGGTGTATATATATATATATATATATATATATATATATATATATATATATATATATATCAGTGGCGGCTGCTCTAAGAC
>JAOVVB010000043.1:20642943-20654169 GCA_028570985.1 Heterobranchus longifilis
CTTAAACATAGAAAAAGGTTTGTATTAGAAATGCAAACAACAAAATTTTGTTTATACAGTGTGAGTGTGTGTGAAGACTCATTTGAGTACTGATTCAGAACAATATGTGTTAAACATCTATGGGGCCTGAGCCCCCCCTTAAATGAAAATCCTAGAAACGCCCCTGGTTTAAATATTAAGAAATTGAGATCAGATCCGTCCGTGGTGGCAGGGACATGGCCAAGCGGCTCTGTGAAGGGAGTGAGAATCAGGTAAGTGGAAAAAGATGGGCAGCTGAGGAGTATCTGGCTAATTATTGTGTGTTGCTTCAAGCCAGGAAATAATAAAAGGAAGAGTGAGAAAAAAGTGTGTGTCTGTGTGTGTGTGAGAGAGAAACAGTGCAATGAGGAGAACTGGAAATAAAACCTTTGCTCACAGCAACACAAACTATTTAGCCACATTCTTATCAGGTGTGTGTTCTTTCGCACTTACCTGATTCACATGTGAAGACATCAACTAATCAACTTTTAAATTCAAATGCATTGATTATTCATTGCAATATTCCTCTGTAGTATCTTACCAGTAGGGTTATTTAGCTTAAATGGGGAGAGAGTGAAGTCATTAGTTGAGGAGGGCTGTGAGAAATGCTTCTTAGGTTCTGGTTCATTTTACAAATAAAAAACTGCAGTTTTTAAGAGCCAAAACTGCATTTTATTTTATGTATTTATTTATTTACTTATTTATGAAATTTATTCACCTTACTGCAATACTACTGCAGTAATACTGCAATACTATTGATACCATGAAAGCAATTTACACTGCTGTCAATCTGACTGGAAACACACAGTGTTCCTTTTTAGTTTGTAACAGGATCCAGTATCTCACAAGGCTGAGGTCTGCACCTGGAAGCCTGGAGATGTTTAATGCCTCCTCCATGTTTTGTCCTTCAACTTTGTTTAAATAAGCACTTTCACCTCCCCTTTCTGCACTTTAAAGGTGTTCTTGACATGTGCTGAAACAAAGGAAACAAATGTGAGACAGTGAGACAAATATCCATCAAGAGTTTTGTAGAAAACACATGAATAATTAAAATAAAATCATTTCATATATACTCAACCTTACATGTTTTACTGAGAAACAAACTGTTTCTGTCATTACTGTCATTATTATGTCCTAAACTATTGCTAATTGACCCTGTTAATTAATTACTTAAGATTTTAGAATGTAATGTGAATTTTATAACTCAACACTGGCAAAGAGCGTTGGCTTTAGAGATTTAAACAAATATTTTTTATTTCTCTCTAAGTGAAATCTGTGATTTTTTTTCAGCTTCCTTTTCTGTGGCAGCGGCCAGCAACTTCTGGTTTATTATATCTGGAATGACCAATATTATTAAAATATCAACTCAATTTACTCACCCAATACAGCTGCTGCTTGTGGGCTGGCAGGGCTTTCTGTGTGTGTGGAGTTTGTGGGTTTTGCAGATTCTATTAACAAAAGACAACAAATAAAGCAAATGCTTATCAAGAAAAAAATGTTGCTGTCCAAATGAGCACCATTGGATTTATAAAAAGAAAGTGGACCTTTGGAGAAACTACAAAAACAAGCATAGGAAGTTTACAGCCGCATATTTTGAATCTGCTTCTTAACACCTCTCACTCACCTCCAGTGTTGAGTATTCCAACCAGGCAGTTCCAACCACAGTATCCTTATACCAATATATTCACAAACCCTTCTCTGAACATGTCCAAAACATCTAACATAGGTTGTCTCTCAGATGGACTCGTTCTTGATCCTATCCATCCTTGTCACTCCCAAAGAGAACCTCAACATCTTCACCTCCTTTCCACATTCTCCGTTCCTGGACCGTTGACCCTAAGTCCTTAAAGTCCTGCACCTTCTTTACCTCTGCTCCCTGTAGCCTCACTGTTCCACTTAGGTTCATCTCATTCACACACATGTATTCCGTCTTGCTGCGGCTAACCTTCATCCCTCTGCTTTCCAGAGCGTACCTCCACCTCTCCAAATTGATTTGATCTGATTGATGTATGATAGTTTATTAAAAAGTTGTGACCACATTTGCATTACTTTTGGTACAGACCTTCTACTGTATGTATAATATAACATGTTAATAACATTGACCCAATACTGCCATGCATTGCTGGTCCCAAGCCCAGATTAAATGGGAGTGTAGTGTCAGGAAGGATATCCGGCGTAAAAATCCTGGTTGTTGGGCGGATCGGATTGTCCGCTATGGCGACTCCTTGACAGGTGGCCCACTTTTTTTTTTTCCTGGCATAACAGCCAAAAAATAAATAAATAATAATAATAATAATAATAATTGCAATAAGAACTTCACCAAAATTCTGGATTCTGAGAGGCTTACATGGGTAGTCTTGCATTCAGACAGAAAAGGCACGGAAGATGAAAGAGCTTAGTCATTTTGAACAAACTTTGATCCTCCTTTGATATTTTTCAGATAAAGCAAACACAGGACGAGGAGAAGAAACAGCTAACTGCTCTCAGAGACCTTATCAAATCCTCCTTACAGCTGGACCAGAAAGAGGTAGCTACGCCAAAATGTACTGTACAGAGACTTTGATTATTATTATTATTATTATATATTTTTAACTGTTTATGTTTGATTGATTAAGAGATCACCAGGATGTGATCACAACAGCAGCAGACAGACCCCCTCCCACCTCAAGGCCATGTGGTTCTGTGTTGATTCAGGGGCTGCTTGAGGGTTTAATGAGGAATACATGATCTCAGCGTTAATAATAAAAAAAAAAAAAAGAAAGAAAAAAAGATGACGCCAGATCGGGGTTTGCTTTCTAGCAATAGCATTTACCTTTTCCAAACGTGACATTTACAGCCTTGCGCACAGAACAGCTTTGCAGATTTACATGTTCTGACGAGGGAAGGGAACTTCACAGGTCAGGACGAAACAGCGGGACGCTTTTGTAGAGCCAAGTGTTTGATGTTTTATATGTTTGGAATTAATGTCGCCTTTCAAAGCACATGGTTCTGGTTTCGGTAGAATGCCATTGTTCTGTACTCTGTCATCCATACCAGGCATGTCATTGAATCGGATCGACGGTCTGCTTTTCATTTGCGTGCTGCATTTTAGCTGGGTTAATGATGTGATATCCTGTTCTCTTTCTCTCTCTCTTTGAATGCCTTCTGACCGAAGTCTAGGAGAGTAAGTTGATATCAGTAATATTCTGTTGACATGCTGCAGTCTCCGAGCATGAGCGGGGTTTTCTTTTCTTTCTTTTTTTTTTGAATGATGATTTAATTCATCTTTCATAAATGCATTTCTAATTCTAAAGCAATTCATTTTCTCTTAATATTAGCTCAGCTTTTTGTATTTATACCCTTTAATTGCGTTTAAAGTGGTATATATATATGTGTGTGTGTGTGTGTGTAGGACTCACAGAGCAAGCAGAGTGGATACAGTATGCATCAGCTTCAGGGCAATAAGGAGTTCGGCAGTGAGAAGAAGGGCTATCTGATGAAGAAAAGTGACGGGTGAGTGTCTCTGGAACAAAATCATTACGTTACAACATTTCGATAGCGATTTGAATATAATTACGCAACTCAGGTACAACTTAATATAGTTCTGGGCTGCACATCCAAGCATAAAACTAGATTATTAGTTATTGCCTACTGTTAAAAGCTCTAAATGGCCTCTGTGTCCTTAAAACAACTCCCTTATTGTGCTTCCTTATTCCTTATATGGTAATACATCCTATAGCCTGTAGTGTCCCTTTTGTCTGACCAGCAAATGTGCTTCCTATCATCTGTCTGTCTCCGGGTCTGACTTAATGACTTTCGTTCTCTTGATGTACGGGACGTGTGTGACACAGGACACTGGGCCCAAAGGCTAAATCTGGTGAAAAAAGAGAACCTTAGGCTCATTATTCTTCCTTTAATTAATTTTAAACTTAGCAAAAGGGAGGGCTTCCTGTGCCATTAGAACACTGACATGTGCATGATATCTGTAAAGGGATAAATCTGCAAGATGTTCAGCAAGAGCAATGCATTACTCTGGGACACTGGGACACTGGACACTCTAATCACCAGTTTTTCCGATCCCAAAGAAAACTTTGGACGATTTCACATCAGACTCCCGGGATCATTTTTGGAAACACTTGAGCCCAAAGTCTGGTTCATTTTCATCAGTGAGAACACAATCGGTTCAGGCTGGGGAACCATGCTTAAGTCCTCTGGAAAAGGTGGTCTCTGGAGCAATATAGCATACTTGGGCATGGATCGAATCAGATGTGAAAGCCAATCGTACCTGAGAACGGAAGTAGATCTCTGTTTAGATGTGACGTCATCAGGTGACGTCTGGCTCTTCCGAAATCGGTGGCTCTGCGCGTAACAAGCGGAAATTGATAACGCAGGAAGAGTATTGCTCTTGATATTTTTTCCGGAGTATCCATAATATTAGGCATAGGCGCGAAAGTTAACCTCCTTGTTCTCTTCTTCTGTCATGTTTAATGGAGGCTCACAACTCAAGTACGTGCATACTGTCACCTGATGTATCAGAAAGTGTACATACAGTATGCAAGGGTACCCGAGTACAGAGACCGAAGACGATGTGTTCAGGGCGAAAAGTCGATCCAAATCAATCGTGCCTACTGTGAAAACGCCATCACTTCATTCATCGTCCTTTCATTCATTCTTCTTATTCGGGCACTTGGTAAAGGGACACAATGAGCGATGGCAGAGTCTATGCTTTAAACGCTGGTTGTGAAGCAAAACACCTCTGAGTCACACACGTTCACACCTTCATTCACACCTACGGTAACTTTAGAGTCAGACATCTAGCTATTGGTTTGTTTTGGCGCGCTGGGAGGAAACCAGAGAACCTACACGGACAAGAAGAGAATACGACCGCCGCCAAAACAGTAACACCAGCATCACCAGCTGAAAATGGGACCAGGGACTCTGGAGCTGTAGCACTTTCGTCATCCAGCAACACTATACCGCTGTATGATGAACCAATATATCAGTCTGTGCGATTTGTTTTACGCAGCGCTGATGAATTGACCAATCAGACAGCGTGAGTTAGTTTTCTATAACAGCAGCTCAGACTAGAGTTCCATGCCAGACTTGAATGTTTTATAGTAATATTTTAATTTTAATAACGGTGGCTAAGGGATTAGCACTGCCACCTTGCACCTCCAGCGTTTGGGTTCAATTCCCACCTCAAGGTTTCTGTGCATGGAGTTTGGATGTTCTCCCCATGTACCCGCTTGGTGGGTTTCCTCTGGGTACTCTGGTTTCCTCCCACCGTTTCCAAAGACATGCAGATTAGACTAATTGTTGTTCCCAAATTGCCCATAGTGTGTGAATGCATGTGAATGTTGATCGGAGGTCCTGTCATAGTTGGAAAAATAGGAATAAATACAATGGTCACCATTGGCCTTCACAGACCCTTGTTGGACTACTGAGGTTCCTAGATGGATGGATGGAATATTAACTTATGTTGATTAGTTGTGATGATGGAAAAAGCTTCATATAATCTAAGCCGAATTAACAGATTGTATCTAAAAAGTTTTATTTAACAAAGAAACGGGTATAATCATCAATACAGAGTGAAGAAGATGTTTGTTTAATATTTATGCGAGACGTCTCAGGTGTCAGCTCTTATACTGTAGCAAGTGTAATAATCAGTACGCATGAAAGAGGCGTTAGTGCTGAATTGTTTTAACTTTAATTAAAGAATTGTTTAACTTTGTCAGTTTGATTTATAGTTTGTAGCTGATATGAGTTTGTATAAGTAATTAGTGATAACTGAGACTGGCTTGTCTCATAGACATTACATTAAAAGTAACTTTAAGTGGTTAAAAAGAGGACTATCACATTTCAGGTCACAACTTCGGTATGATGTACAGTACATGGAATATTTTTCCTGTAATAGCACATCCTGTCATGCATTATTCCTTATTTATAGCAGACTACATTAATTATTCATTCGCAAAATAGGCACCATGTACTGTAACGGTGTTGTGCAGCCAGTCAGTGGAGGCGTGGCCTGAGACTGCAGTACACAGCACTGCTACAAAGATGTGATGTACTTGGCTTATTTTATTTTTTGACCTGTTTAAAAATGCGCACTGTATGCATTCGAACAAAGCCTGCAGTATTCCTGAAGATTAATTCAACAAATTTATGCAAAACGTGTAAAAATCACACGATTTCCATTTTTACAAAAAGTGTGAACTCTCCTTTAATGATAAAGTGTTCGGTCTTTTCTGTACAGAATGTGTTAATATTCGCTTGCGTCTCGTTCTTTTTTTGAGTAATTGTGAAAAATGTGCATGTTTATACAATAAGCAGTTATTGTATTCAGAAGATTAATACAAATTGATTTATCCGCATAAATAAGAGGCGTTCAAGTCAAACCGAGACCTTTGTTTGTGCAGGATAACAGAAAATACTTATGATGGTTAAAAACTCCTTTTATTTCTCAATATAATCCACTGCTACCACCAAGTTGCCCCTCTTGGGCCCTTGAGCATTATGATTTAATAAAGATGTAAGTCGCTCTGGATAAGGGCGTCTGCCAAATGCCGTAAATGTAAATGCTACACTAATGCACTTATTCCAGCATTTCACTACTGCTTGGATACCATCAAGGATACTATCTCAGAACGCTGGAGCCATGATCAGACTGCCTGCTTCATTTCTGAAACCCTGGCCTCCCAGGAACTCCTTTAATTGCCCAAACATGTTGAAATGTCTTGGAGCGAGATCAGGACTGTACGGGGAATGTGGCAATAACTCCCAGCCGAAGTTCCTGTCAAGTTCCTGCAAGTGGTGTTTGTGAATGATCGTGCACACAGGTCCCTGAGACAGATGTGTCTCTTTTGCAATTTGCAACTTCTCCATTGTTTTTTCAAGGCTCAGGCATACACTCGCTGAATGTCCTCGATAGAAACTGCAGATGATTTACTGCGGCCTAGGGTCTCATCATCATCAAGTGTTTTGTAAATGTCAATCATTTTATGTCTTTGTTCATGAGAAATTTCATCACAAGTCCCAGTTTGACTCGAACGCCCCATGCATTTTTAATCATGGTTTAAACATGCAGCTGTTACAACGATTATACACTTGTTGTGATCATTTATGGTAAAATATAACCCGAATCTTTAGTATATGGAACAAGTGTGACTGATGGGAGTTAAAAGAGCTTGTTAAAAAAATGATCGAAGCCGGATTACTGAAGCGGCCGCTCCTCCGTCTGCAGCGCTGCCTTTAACCTCTGAACCTTATTGTAAACATGTGCCCGGCACGCAGTGACTCCTCTGTAGGATAAGTGAGATAAATCAGACACGTCAAAACATGTGCCTCAGAGTACATCTGTTATATTACTGTGTATTGTCTGAAAGGGGGCGCTAATGACGCGAATACGCATGGGGACGCATAAAAGACATATAAGACTGTTCTGTTGTTGATCGCGCAGGCTGCGGAAGGTGTGGCAGAGGAGGAAGTGCTCGGTGAAGGGTGGCATCCTGACCATTTCTCATGCCACGGTGAGTGCTCTTTTCCTGTCTGCTTTCAGATTCCCAAAAGAGGCATGCTTTTTTTTTTTCCTATTTTTTTTTTTTTTTAAGGTCCCATATTTTACTACTTCTTTGACACGGTGTGAGTTTGTGTTAATACTGCAGCTGAAATTCCCTTCAGATAATTCTTTTTTTCGTACATCAACTATGTGTGTCTTCCACCTCTTACACAGTTTAAATGAGCTTCTAGCTTAGCCATCCTAACAAGCAGGGGGGAGGGGCTATTACTGTATGAGGTCATAATAGGGGAAATTTTAATTGGCTTATTTAAGATCTGGCCAATACATGAATGAAAAGGAAGGGGAAATGTTTTATTTCCTATCATGTTCCTTGTTTGCACACACACACACACACACACACACACACACACATCTGAATGCATAAAAGATCCCCTTCACACCATATTAACATTTTGTTCATACATATTGGCAGAAACACTGTTGTCTGTTTGTGTGTGTGTGTGTGTGTGTGTTTTTGAACTTGCTTCCTCCTGTGCCGTTACTGTTGTAGGAATGTTTTTGAGCAGGATAACAGCAGGAGGCCCGTAACACACAGTGAGATCAGCTGTAATGATGTAGGAGCGCTGCGTCGGCTCTAATCGCGCACTTCCGATGTGAGCGCCGACATGCGGCATGTTAAGCTTTTAAAAACGCCAGCAACATATAATTACCAGCTGGAAATGTAGAGTTTCCTGAAGGCTGCGAGTTGAGTTTGTATGACGTCATGGTATAACAAATACGATGGGATGTTCTGGTACCTCCTGTGGAATGAACACTGATGTGTGGGGACGGTTAACATTGAGAAGTATAACGATTTTATATATATTTATTACATTTTCCCTGATTCTGATTGTTCGTTACCATTGTAAACCTTTAAAAAAAGCTTAATGATCAGTAAAAATGTTCCTCGTTCCTTATAACATTCTTTGGCCTTATAACATTCACAGCATTTAAACAATACAGCTTAACTTCAAATACAAGAGTTTAATATTTAACTTCAAATTCAATTAAGCAAAAACCTACATTGTTATGTATCTCTATCATCCACCATAATTATTATTTGTAAACAAACTTAGCAAAAAACAAAACAAAAAAACATGTAAATAGTACACGGCTTACTGGTTAACACTGGGTTCGATTCCTGCCTCGTGCATGGAGTGTGCATGTTCTCCATGTCCTTGGAGCAAGAAAAACACGCAGATTAGGCTAAATGCCGTTTCCAAATTGCCCCGTAGTGCGTGTGTACAGTATGTGTGTGTGTGCCCTGCCATGGATTGGCACTCTGCCCCTCCTGGGATGGACTTGATGCCCATCATGACCCTGTATAAAGGATAAAGTGGTCTAGACGTTGAGTGAAATAGTACAGAGTGCGCCACCTGTAGGATTATAAAGAAACGGCGACGTTTTACCTCCGAAAATAAGCGCCGCTGAGTGGCGTGCGGCTTTTAATGTGGACAGGTGGGGCATCTTATGCAGACCTTTTTTGATAAAGTAACGCCATAAAAAGCGAATTGTTTATATCTGAGGCCGATTGACAGGTCATGGCCGATCAAACTGGAAATCAACCAGTTCTGATCGAGCGATTCCTTTCTGTTATAAATGTAAAAAACCCGACGTGTCAGTTTCTATATCAGATAATCCAAGATGATGAACTGCTCCAAGATGCACCGACGCTTATCGCTTTGATAATCACTTAGACATTCTCACGTTTTAACTACATGCTAGCACAGTGGAAATCCGCCGTGGGTTGATGTCTGCTGTGTTTGCCGGTGTGTTATGCGTTATACACTAGACTGTTGTTGCTTATACTGTAAGTCTGATTACGTGTGTGTGTGTTTCTCCTCTCCAGTCCAACAGACAGCCGGTTAGACTCAACCTGCTCACCTGTCAGGTCAAACCAGGCGAGGATAAGAAGTGCTTCGACCTGATCTCCCGTGAGTACCAACAACCCCACCACACACACACACACACACACACACATGTGAAAGTGCATTACACATGCAGCGAGGAAAGAAGCTAAAGTGCCATTAATGTAATCCACTCCACTCTCTCTCTACAGATAATCGCACATATCATTTCCAGGCAGAGGATGAGCAGGAGTTTGTGATGTAAGTGTGTGTGTGTGAGTGTGTGTGCTGTATGAGCACGCTTACGGTGCGTGATTTAGTACTTTATGTGTATGATGCATTAAAGTCTATCCGTGCAATGTGTGCACATGCTTTTGGAAAAGTGTATTCATATCACTGATGAGTGTGTGTGTGCGTGTGTGTGTGTGTAGCTGGATCTCGGTGCTGACTAACAGTAAGGAGGAGGCTCTGAACATGGCATTCCGTGGTGAGCAGAGTGCCGGCGATGACAGTCTAGAGGATCTAACCAAAGCCATCATCGAGGACGTGCTACGCATTCCTGGCAACGAGGTGTGCTGCGACTGCGGAGCGCCAGGTCAGACAGCTGCGTGTGTGTGTGTGTGTGTTTACGCGGGAGTGTGTGTGATTGCCTTGGAGTGTGGCTCTTCTGTTTCGATTCACGGAATTGAATGAGTCAGTGTTTATCATGCAGAGAAAAGAGACACATGGCAGCAAACAGAAACACACACACACACACACACACATAATCACACTGTCTCACACACACAAACAATCATTTATGTTTCTCCTTCCCGTCCTCTCCGGCTGCTACAGACACAGATCATTCAGTCGGAATGATAAAACGCCACGTATGATTAGAAATGGATTGGAGATGAGTGTTTTCCGTCAGATTGGACGAGGCCGCTGATATGAACACGTAGAGACGTAGCGTTACTGGAAAGCGCTCCATGATTGATGTGGAACTTTTACTCCTTGCATAGTGCAAATAATGCGTTGTTATATTTTATTTAGGCAATATCACACTCGAGGTCATGCTGTTGTGCTGGATATCAGCACGGCTTTTGTGGACATTTGTCTTCTTGCACCTTCATGGACACTTATGGACACTGCATACCTGCACATTCATGCACATTTACACATATTTTCTATTTAATTTTTTTGCTCGTTGCACATAAGACACTTTCATGCATATCACTAAAGTTTCTATATTTTTCAATATTTGTACAGAAAATCATTTCTTTTTCCATATTTGTACAGCTAGGTTTTTCTTTTTATTGTTTATTTGTACAACTAGGTTTTTAAAAAAAAAAGTTTCTTATATTTTGAATTTTTTGTCTTATCTTCTATAGATAAATTTTTCTATCCTTAGCTAAAGTTATTTTCTATTTCTTATTTTATTCCATTTTTATTTCCTAATATATATATATTTTTTAATCTTGTCACGGGCGGTCGATTAAGCGGTTCACTGCATATCGTTTAATTTGCTATTCTTCACAACAGCACGATCTCAAATATGATATTGCCTTTATACAACAGTTCCAAAAATACCAATTCATTATCAATTAGATTAGTATTTGTTTCAGTTAGATATCCTTCCATACCCTTCCCCGATTGGCAGAACTTGAAGTAGGTTTAAATTCTTACCGGTACGATGTAACCAGGGCGGCACGGTGGTGTAGTGGTTAGCACTGTTGCCTTGCACCTCCAGGATTCCGGTTCGTTTCCCGGCCAGGCTCGATTCCCGTCTCTGTGTGCATGGAGTTTGTATGTTCTCCCCGTGCTTGGTGGGTTTCCTCCGGGTAC
>JAOVVB010000043.1:20674666-20686933 GCA_028570985.1 Heterobranchus longifilis
TTCACGGAGTGATGATGGTAGAATAATTATAAAGGTTTTGGCTAAAACAACATGTATGAGGAATCGCAAAGGAGTTTTCATTTTCTGCAATGGAAAAGTACTCGAACTAGTTACTTTTATCAGAAGGTATTACTGTAATGTAACTGATTACTTTTTAATGACCGTCATTTTGTAATGTAATTAGTTACTTTAAAAAGTAACGTCCCCCAACACTGCAGTTAGTTAGGTGTTAGCATCATCAATGTCATCATGCATTTGTCATCATACATTTGATTTTGTTTCTGTAGACAAGCAGAATTCATGTTCCACAGCCATCAATTTACAGGCAAAATCAAGGGTATTTTAATCCAAACATCACAAACAAAAACTCATGAATTAGGTCCACATTCCTTAAACACTGAACCACTAGAGCACTGAAGATGTGCATTTTACCTTGTTTGTTAATTGGGAGGAAAGACATATTTTTTTAATCATCTGCACACCAGTCAGTGTTGTAACTTCCTTGATACTAAATTTCAACCCTCTCACAGAGTCACTCCAATGCTTAGCTGACAAAACATACATGCGTTGTGTCTTTAAGCCAAGTTTATTTCACATAGATGTCCTCAATTTAGATTTTTTAATCCATGTTTTATATAACAATTTTTCTAATTTTCCACAATCTAAGACTAACACAGCAAATATGCAGGAAGATGCCCTAAATAGGGGTTTGCCAAGTGAATGTAAAACTGATGCCATATTTATTTATTTATTTATTATTGTATGCTGCTCACTTACTCATTATCCATCCCGCTTTATCCTGCGTATACAGGGTCGCGGGGGGCACAAGCCGGGTACACACTGGACAGTGGGCCAATCCATCAGAGGGCACACACATTCACAAACTCACATTTTGTTGCCAATATTATTATTATTATTACAAAGATTTTTTATTTTTTTTAAAGAGGCTGACTTGGTCATTCTGACACATAAACTATAGCTAGGAATCTTCAAATACTCCTTTATACTGTTAACATAATTATAGTTCAATTTAAAGAAAATGGTAAAACATCACAGGAGAGATGACCTGATCAACCCATGCCTTCTGAAAGATGAAGGTGCTGAGACCTGATGAAAAACAACCCACTCATTGTGTGCCTAAGCCAATGTCTGTATAGGGGGCATGGAGGCTCAGTGGGTAGAACTGTTGCTTCACACCTCCAGAGGTGAAGGTTTGAATCTTGCCTCTGTTCTATGTACAGTAAGGGGACTTTGCATGTTCTTCATATGCTTTTGGGATTTTTTTTTTCCTGTGTATACTACAAAAACATGTCCAGGCTGATTGGCTTTTCCAAATTGGTAAACGTACTGTATGACTGGGTGTGTCAGTGTGTACAGTATGTGTGTCTGTCCTCTCTAATGAGTTGGCACCCAGTTCAGGGTGTCAATTGCATTCATCCTTGAATTACTTCAGTGACCAAACAGTAGGTAAAATGAATAAATGTATGCGCACAAATGTCAATCCTTTGCTTGTCTTTGACTTAAATGAAAATGTGTCATGAGAGCCTAGTCAAGGTGACACAGTGGCTTAGTGGTTAGCACTGTCACCCCGCACCATGGGGGTCTGGGTTCGATTTCCGCCTCGCGGTCTGTGTGCATGGAGTTTGCATGTTCTCCCCGTGCTTAGTGAGTTTCCTCCGGGTATTCCGGTTTCCTTCCACAGCCCAAGTTGGCTGTAGTGTGATGGGCGTGTAAGTGTGTACAGCCTTGGCCATTCTGATGGCAGCCCATTCTTGCATAATCAATGCTTAGAGGTTTTTTTTTGTTTGTCCACCCGCTTCTTGAGGATTGATCACAAGTTCTCAATGGAGATTCCTATGGAGTTTCCTGGCCATGGATCAATGTTTTGTTCCATGAGAAACTTGGTTATCACTATGACAATTAGCATTATGACAAGGTGCTCCATTATGCTGGAAAAGGCATTGTTCATCACCAAACTGTTCTTGGATGGTTGGAAGAAGTTGCTCTCAGAGTATGTTTTTGTACCATTCCATATTCAAGGCTGTGTTCTTAGGCAAACTTGTATGTGAACCCACTCCCTTGGCTGGAAGCAACCCCACACATGAATGGTGTCAGAATGGGATTTGGTTGACCAACCCTGGGTTGACATGACACAGCACTGATGGTAGCTCTTGAAGCACAGAGTTACACAGAGGTTACTTCTGTATCAATGGAAATTCTTCCAGTGAAGGTGAGTCTCATTTACAGATTAAATTTAGATTTTCCAGAACGCTATTTTATTTTAACTCATTTGCTAAATGTTTAAAGTTTGACTTTGTATTAGCATTGTATTAGCAATGTTGTTTACTGTTTTGAGAATTGCTTTCATTTGTTAAATATGAGTAATTTCTTGTGTTTATAGCCTGAAATTTGTTGTGGCAGTGTTTTTTAAAGTCAATTTAAAATAAATAAATAAATAAATAAATAAATAACGTGAAAAAAAAGAGTTTGTTTGGGAGTCGTTGGGAATCGGTTCAGTGGAGGTGAGTCGACTTATGAATCATTTACAGATTAATTGTTTGGAATTGGAGAGGGCCATTTTATTTGATCTCGTGTATATTCAGGGAGTTTTCTTTTAAATTTTTTTCTTTTATTTTGCTTATTTGTATTCGGAGAGTGCTATTTTAACTCAGTCGGTTTGACTTTGCATTAGCATGTTTAATGCATTGTGAATTACTTTCACTTGTTAAATATGAATCATTTCTTGTTTATTGCCGGAAAGGAGTGTTGTTATAGTGTTGGAAAGCCTGTATTTAATGTGGACGTCGTTGAAAACAAAGAAACAAACAAACCAACATAAAAAAAAAAGACAAAAAGAAAGCGTGAGTTTGGGAGTCAGTCGTAAAGAGTCGGTTCAGTGGAGGCGAGTTGACTCGTGAATCATTTACAGATTCATTGTTTGTATTTGTATTTCATCTTATATATATTTGCAGAGTGCTATTTTATTTGATCGCATTAGGATTTGGAGAGTAGCTATTTTTTTTTTAAACTCATTCGGTTTGACCTTGTATTAGCATTGTTAGCATGTTGTTTACTGTATTGTGAATTACTTTCACTTATTACATATGAATCATTTCCTGTGTTTATTGGCTGAAATCGGTGTTGTGTTAGCCTGTATTTAATGTGAACGTCGTTTAAAAACAACAACAACAAAAAAAAGCGTTTGTTTGGGAAGCAGTGGTGGTGAGTCGACTCGTGAATCATTTGCAGATTCCGTTGTATGTAGAGCTCATTCAAAAGGGCTCGAGGAGGCGTGGTGTGGTGCGATGTGGTTTGGTGTGCGCGTGCGCGCGCGAGCGAGCGAGCAGCGCGCGGAGCATGCAAATGTCCCGCACTTCCCCTCTCTAAATCAATGCCTTTTATAGGCAGGACTGCCTTTTAGAGACGCGCCTGCCTCCTGACTCTGAGCAACCTGCGCCTCTTACATAAAGTATAGCCTAGAGCACTGCTCATCATCCAGCAACCCGGAACATGGAGCCGAGTCGCAGCTCCTCTTCACCATGAGCAGCTGAGTCCGAGCTGAGGTCGCCTCCTTCCACTTTTTCTACAAGTTATTCGCTCAAGGTTGAAGGTAAGACTGGGGGCAAAGTCTGGGTTTGAGCTCGGGGTTAAAGGTGCTGCATTATAGTTGTGTGTGTGTGTGTGTGTGTGTGTGTGTGTGTGTGTGTGTGTGTGAGAGGGCTTGAGGTGAGCTCAGGTAGAGACTGCACCAACCTGGGTTGGGAAAAGTTTGTCTTTGGATTGCTGGATGTTTGCTTGATACATATGTAACACCTAGGCTGGTTTATTGTGATTAGAAATAAAACACAAGATACATCAAAAGTAAATATGTATAGTTAGGATTGCTTTAAAGGAACTGGTTTAAAAAGTTGTGTTGTAAACTTTCTCATGAATGAGAAATGTGTAGAGTTGTTTGTTTGGCAAAATAATCAAGCTTGGTAATCTAACCCTTTTTTTTCTGTTAAAGTAAATACAAAATGCAAACCTGAATTAATAAGCAAATAAACCACTGCATTAAGACAGAAGTACAGAACAGTGAAGAACAGAACTGATAAAACAAAATGGTTCTGGACTTCCTCTGTGTGAAGGCACATTGTGCCACTTCCTGATTTTGTTTGATACTAAACAAGTTGTGTGTGAGTGTGGGGCAAGTTCCTTCACACTCAGAAGTTCATGCTGCACTGATCCCTCGAGTTTAATAACCCTGTGTTCAATGAAAAACACTGTAGCACACACACACACACACACACACTGTACAGGCAAGTGTCCCTACCTAAGTATGAGTTACAGTAGCTCATCAGACCTGTATAATTAGCGGTTTTGCGCTGTAGGATTTGTTGAACTTCTTATCACCGCTTTATACTACATACATCTGGAACATGAGCTCGAAAATCCTGGAAATTGTTCTGCTCCGAAATTGCAGCGTGAACTTCATAGAATGAGAGGTGCGACTGTTCAGGACAGCTTTAGGGAAATTGTTAAAGCAGGCCATGTTAAACATGCCGCATTGCTCAATCAAGGGGTTTTCTGGAAATATTTCTTGAAATGTACTTGGTGGTGGTGCAGGAGATGGTGTTCCCTATTTGTAGTTCCAGCATCCTTGGTTTCGATCCAGTGTTTCACACGTTCTCGGTGTTTACGTCTGTCTGGGTTACCTTATGAATCACAATAGTAGGCGGATTGGTAAATGTCCTCCTGACTCACTCTCGGTGTTCTTGAGCTCTACTGCGGAGTCTGAACAAGCGCTTGTTGAGGATGAATTAAGATCTTCTTTAGTGTATTTCCACAACGTCTTGGCAAACATTTCTGATTTTCACCTGCTATGTTTGCATTTAATCTTCGGGATGGGGGATAGGGTCCAATAGGGCCCTCCTGATCAGCAGTCCAACACCTAGCAGCAGAACCCCTCCTGTGTCGCATTAAATCTTCCAACGTAAAAATCACTATCTTGTCCTTATAACTGTTAGACTTTCTTGTTCTATATTATCCATGTGCGAGAGGTTTTCTCGGTTTGTAAAAACATATGGATGTGTTAATATAATCTGTCCAAGTCCATATTTGAACCAGAATTTGTGTATTGCAAGTTAGCTGTTCATGTATATCGCTCTGATTATTAGTGACTCAGGACTTGTATGCAAAGTACAAAGACACAGAGTCATAATAAAACTAACAAGTAATGTTATTGGTAAATAATATCATATTTTGACATTTTGTTTGAGGTGTATACAGTCAATTATGTATTGAAAGAATTTAGAGAATGATTTTTTTTCTTAGTATTTGAAGTAAAAATCTTGAGGAGTGATCCTGTGAAGGCGTAGGAATCGACCTGGTAAGCATTTTAAATCCTTCATCAGCAGCAGCTGCGTCTAAAGAGTCTAACTCCCTACGTTGCTACGCCCGACAGATCATATTAAACAGATAACGTTTTTATCTGCAGAAACAGGGTGGACGATTTCCGATTTCAAGTTGCGAGAGTGTAGCGCGAGGGCAAAATTGAAGTGTATCCGGTTTGTGTGTACAGTACACAAAAGGTGTTTCGTTACTACCGGAGCTCTTCATTGTACCAATGCGACAGCTGTTCGGTTGGCCGCTGTGGCGAGATCTTAACTGCTCCCGCAGCGTTTATATTCACATACAGTAACTCGGATGAACTGTAGCACGAACAACAACAGGAAATTCATTATTTAAAAAAGTGTTCTTTGCTGCACCGAAACCCGTTGGGTTGATAGTTGGTCTTCTGTGCAAAGTGCAAAAGTTGTATTTTTTTTCACAGCCATGCATGCGGCGTTTCCTCTATGCAGCACAGCTCAAAAGTCAAGTGCGATTAGAGAAATCATTAAGCAATTGTGTGAGAGTGTGTGTGTGGGTGCAGTCATGGTTTCATTTTTATACCACGGCTCCTTTTTAAGCGATGGAAAGGAGAACAAATACTTGGTCTGCTTTTAATCACTATCTAATTTTTTTTTTTTCTGTAACTGTGTCTGAGCACGATAGTCCAACTTTTGTGATTGCTCGATAGCCAGTATTAAGAGCTGTGTGTGTGCATGTAGTTTTGTTGTTTGTTTCACACAAAGCAGTAATGCACTGCTTAACGCCAGTCGGAAATCTTCACAGTGATAAAACTGTAAAGCGAACTTTCAGTTTGTGCAACTTGTCTGACCTGTGAGGAGGAAGTTATTATTTTGGAGCCCAGTCTTTAGACAGTGAGGTTTCTTCATGCAGCTTTAATTATCTCGCACCTCAGCACAGACTTGCACATGTGATGCAGTTTAATCAACTGTCTTTTCAGACACTTTTTTTTTTAAATGTTCCACATGCAGTTTGCATTTGGTCCCATGTGACTTCTGAGTGATCAGGAATCCAGTCCAAGACTTTAACTGAGGTTCATGCAGATCAACTACTAGTTGGGGTGCACAGAGCCATGATTAGATGGATAGTTTCAGGACTCCATACATTTTAACTTCAATTGAAATACAAATTTTAATTATTATTATTATATATATATTTTTGTATGCTGCTACCTGCATTGCAGGCTTCTTACGCATGTGTCGCATGTCCACGCTTCAGCATTCAGCTCCAGAGAGTTGTTATTGCATCAGAAATGAGAACTGCAACAAGCTCATCGCACAGCAGGACTTGCATTAGGGAAGAAGAGCAGACAGTTCAATTCAATTTCATTTGTATAGCACTTTCAACAATCGTCACTGGCGCAAAGCAGCTTCACACAATTATAACAAAATTATGTGAGAAAATGTGTGAGATTCTAAATGATCAGATTGTCCAAGGGCGACGGTGCCAAAGAGATGGCAGTAGGAAGAAACCCTGAGAGGAATCGGACTCGACAGGGAAACCATCCTCATTTGGGTGATAACGATAGTTGGGATTTTAGTGCAGTCATACTGCAGACTGGAAAGTTAATGACCAGGATGCCAGATTGAGCTAAAATAAACCCCAAGGTCTTGCCTTGAAAATAAGTCAAATGATATGATTAATATAAATTTGTGCAAGTTAAATGCACAAGGCAAATGTAGATGGTCTGGTTGGGACATGCAGAATCATTTATACAATAAACAAGAAACACTTAGGGATATAATGAAATGGATAATGGCCATCAAAAATGTTCATCTACCATGGTAATGCATACATGTTTGTTTGAGAGGGAAAGGTGGAGGAACAGATTTGCTTTTTTATGTAGTTGTGATGGAAATTTGCTGAACCTGGCAACCTTTGTTAATCATATACAACTCTGGAAAAAAATAGGGGGCCACTGCAAATTAATCAGTTTTGCAGTTATGTGTAAAAAAAAAAAAAATCCCCCTACAGGAACATGTGTTGGTGAGATGAACAGTTTTGTTTCATTTTTTCTGAACTGCCGATAATATTTTTTCTAAATTCAAAATATAACTATTGTTATTTAGAGTGTATGGTAAACGGAAATGACATCACAACACGTCAAAGATCATGCAGTACTCGCAGAGCTTTAATAACGCAAATAAAACAAAATGCAAATTGTGTTAACGCTTTGGCTAAATAACTTTGGGAAATCAGTATTTGGTGGAATAATAATAACCCTGATTTGCAATTACAGCTTTTATGTGTTTTTTTTTTTTTTTCTTCCATGCTCTCCACCTGTTTTTCACATTGCTGTTGGGTAGATTTATGCCACTCGTTTTGCAAAAAAGCAAACCGCTCAGCTTTGCTTGATGGTTTGTGATCATCCATCTTCCTCTTGATGACATTTCAGACGTTTTTTTAAGTGTAAATTGCAGCGCTCTCTTTTTCTTTTTTTCTTAGAGCTGTAAGTTGAATAGTCACGGTTGCATGAAGCTATGAACTTTTAAAACCTTTCAAAGCAAGCTGCATGCTTTATCACAACCTATAGTACGATTCAGCTGTGATTATTGCCTCCTCACGCGATTCAGTCTGAAGTCGTGTAGCTATAAATGTTGTCCCGTGTCACTGAAATCACGGTTCACACGTGGCTGCTGGGCTTGAGGTCTTCCTCAGCTGTTCCCCAGATTTAACCTTTGCTCCTCTGCGTAGGCTGTTATCAAAAAGAATTCGTGTTGTCCGAATTAAGACGTCTCTCAGGACAAAATATCGTGAATCGGTTCTCCTGTGAAATCCTGTTTCGGAGCAGGCCGTGTGTAGTAGTGCTGTAGATCCTGATAATGGACAGGGAGAGGAAAGAGTGAGCGCAGGCTGCAGTGTGTGTTTTTATGCAGTCACACCGTGGGGCACATGTTCTCACAAGTCTGGCAGCCATCATGTTCCTGCTTGTGCTTGTTTTTTTTTTTTTCTTCTTTCTTTCATGCATGTTGTGCTGCGTCTCAACATGACAGTTGTATCCTGCTTGGGGGAAAAAAAATCACACACATAAGGCAAATATAATTAGCATCATAATAGCAAATAAGCAGAAATTGAGTAAATAATGGGTAATTATAAGCATTAACCTTATTCAGAGTAACTGCAGTAAAACCCCCACAGACAAACGCTTAAGTGTGAGGAAGGGAAACGCTATCCACCCTCTTCTGCATGCATGAGCTTACATGCCCATGTCATAGTAACTGACGTAAGAGAGCGTGCATGTGTGTGTGTGTGTGTATGCTCCCTCCCTGCCTCTAAGCAGTTTCTCGCCAGTTTTACCGTTACTGCGGCAATAGGATTAAACAGAATTCACAATGATTCGTCTGGTAGGATGAACTCTTTCTTGCTGCATCACTTAAGAGCTCATTAACCGTTTTTAAAAAATTTTTAGGAAAGGTTTCACCCCTTAAGCGTGTCTAGAACATAGCCGATTCACATGTCACGCCCACCCAACTCAACCGCAGACTTAAAAAAACAAAACAAAAAAAAAACACAGCTCACAGAAAGCTGACCGCCTGTAATGACTAAACTGTGAAAGAGCACTTCCACCAGATAAACCTTTCAGTAACACCAGCGCAGCATGTCGGCTACCGTAGTAGACTCTTCCTCCTTTTTGAGGTGCCTTTACTTTGTCCTGACTCAATGACTGCTCGTATTTGGTTTGCTGTCGATCGCTTTCTTTCAGATCTGTTAGTACGAGTTTCAGGAAGTTTGTTAAATTTAGCCGCGTGATTAAAATAAACCTTGCAATGTCAGGCTTTACCATTTCTCCTTATGCACAGATTTACCCGACCTCAGGAGCTCGTTCTTGTAAATTAAGAATACTTTAAGAACAAAATATGAGTTCATAAATGTCTCTCTAGACTGCTTGTAGCGAAACGGAAACATTTCAATGAGATTTGAAACCATGCACAAGATTTTTTGGCATAGCCATTACAACACTACACGATGGTGTGACTGCCCTGATTAAGTAGAGTTTGTTAAAACGTTAACGTCTCATCAATGTTGTTAGATCTTTTTGTGTTTGGTGAATCCTCCCGTATTTATTATCAGGCTCCCAGCTCAGGTCTTAATTAGGATGTTTAGTCCAGGGGTCGACTCTAGGACCATTTATTGTCTGGTTCTCGTCACGCCAGGCTTTCTAGCTACTTTTGGCTTCCTATCAATGGGTGGCGAACAGGTGTGTGTTAATAGCTCCCTCTGGTGGAGCTAAAACAATAGATGGAACATTTTCTAATCTAATATTAGACCGTTTTAGTGCAGTTGGCAAACTAACAAATCCTCCCAAATAAATAAATAGATTTAAAAGGATTATTACTAAGCGTTAATGCATCAGCTGTGTTGAGATTTAGAATTAAGAACACGTTATAATTTCATACATTGCATTCATTAAAAACTGACCCTGGAGAAACAGTAGACGTAGTAACGTGGCCCGCTAACCTCAATCTTTTCCTCCTTTTATGAAACTTGAATGGCGGTCATGAGTGGTCATCTTTTGCGTTCAGTGCATTGTGGGTGTTAAATAATATTACAGAACACGCTCTGCGCAAACCGCTCGCTTGGTCTCATCAAAACCACACGTGGAAAGGTGAACGCAGTTTGCATTTCAGGTCTTTCACTTTCCTCGTTCGTGACTAATTCGAGTTCAGCTCATTACAGCTGTGATGGTCTCTGTGAGCCAGATGATAATCGTGTGTTTAAATGCTTAAATACCAGAATTTATTGTGGTGTTTTAAATAGGATAAAGTATGATAAAGGATGAAGAGTGATATTCAGCTGATGGAGTACTAATGAGTCGTCCTGAGGATCGCACAGACGTTATGAGACAATGAAGATGAATGAACAAGTTAATGAAACAATGAATATGGTACAGTAGAAGTGTATAACTTGCACCAAATATTATATTCCATGTATTTTCTGTACATCAATACATTTTTATAAAATGTCTAATAAAAATATATATATAATATAATATAATAAATATTGTATATAATAAATCTATAATAATTTTTTTATATAAAAATAAATGTATGTCAGCCAAAAATACAGTATGTATACACATTTCAGGAAAAGAAAAACTTGTATGAATATTTGAATGCTATATTATATATTGATTATGATAATGTTATTAATATTATATTAATATAATCTACTTCATACTATTTTTGTTTTCCTAAAGTGTGTACACATTATTCGGCTGACCCTGTATATCTAAAATAAATAAATAAATAAATATAAACGTCAAGGTCACACATCGGTACACTGTAAGTAAGTTAACGTCATGTGCGAGGTCACGAGCACTTTCATTAAAACTGTCATCATAATAAAATGCAAAGGCACGGTTTCAGTCTTTGCTACATTCTGCAACACAAGGAAAAGGAAAAAATATAACACGTCTATATTATGAGGCTGTTCATTATCTGTGAGAATGCTCTTAAAAACAATAACAAATCAATTAAAATTAAGTAAAATGTTGTATTAATATAAATGTCAAACAGAACAAAATTTTTAATTTTTCCCCTCCTCGGGGAAGGAGACTTTTTGGTCTTTGAAAGCTTCACGTGACCCTACTGAAGAAACGATTTAGGGTCATATGACACGACATCAAACTATATAAATATAAACTGTACTGTCTCATACTGTTCACAAGTCTTAGACACATGCTAGTAACTGCTGTAGAGCAAGGACGTCTTAAAGGATTCTACGTTCAAAAAAAAAAAAAAAGAATTTTAAAAAAGCAGTAAATCGTAACTAATGAAACAGTCAATAACTGGTGTGGTGACCCTTTACTTACAATATATAGTCTCAGGTAGAATTTGTGCTGTTTTATTTACATTTAGGCATTTAGCAGACGCCCTTGTCCAGAGCGACTTACATATTTTTATCTTATTATACATTTGAGCAGTTGAGGGTTAAGGGCCTTGCTCAAGGGCCCAACAGTGGTAACTTGGTGGTTGTGGGATTTGAACCTGGGACCTTTCCGAACTGTAGTTTAATGCCATATCCACTGAGCTACCCCTGACCCCTTAAAAGGAAATTCGCTGCTCAGTTTTACCGAACACCCTGCAGAACCAGCCACAGTGCCTCTGAGGACTTTGTCGCACCTGCTTCTTTTTTCATGCAGCAAAATCCAAAAGCTTTCTTTCTTTATTCATTTTCTGTCTGAAAAGTAATCTTTTTGATGATTATGATATTATCATTATTATTATTATTATTAATAATAATAATAATAATATATGTTTTCTTTTCTGGCCTACGGATATTTCCCTTTTTTGTACTGATTTAACAATGAAGCCCTAAAGTAAACCACAGGGTGCCAAAGACACTTGCACAGTACACCTATAAAATGTGTTGCACTGCCCCGTAAACCAATTCTGTGCTATTTTATTCTATCTGACATTAGGAGTGACTTTTTAAATGAATAAAACACAGCATGTATAAAAGATAGTCTGTATTTGAGTGTGGACTCGTTTCCCCACATAGTAATGTAAATTATATTTTATCAAAATCCTCAAAACCGGTAGAAAGTCAATTCTAACAAAGATGGTGCTGTGTATAGTATGCATCCACTGTTAAATTGTGTGTATTCAGTATAACGCTCTAAACTGAAATAAATACAAAATTAGGTTTTATTAGTATCAGAATTTTTTTTCCCTAGTGCAATAAGTATAAAGACATTCATAACCAGATCAAGTAATATATTATATATATAAATAATAAGAGTGGCAGTGTAAAAAAATATATATATATATTATTAATAATAATAATAATAATAATAATAATAATAATTTAAAAAATCACCTTATTATAATAATAATAATTAAATAAAATAATAAAAATAAAAACCTTATGTGGTGGCAT
>JAOVVB010000043.1:20687063-20699175 GCA_028570985.1 Heterobranchus longifilis
AAAGCTTCTTAGAATTCTCTCAGAGAGCTCCTATCTCAGCTTAAAAAGTCCTAGCTGGGAGTCCTAGACTAAAAGTGATTTAGGAAACTCTGAGTAAGGAAAGTACAAAAACCTTTATCTTAGTGAGGAGGTGTGGTTGACCCTGGTGCTAGGGAAGATGCAGCAATTCAATGACTGTGATTGGTTAATAAAAAAATCTGTAAAGGTCTTGAAATGCGCTCTTTGTGAAAATAGAATACATGACGATAAAATAGAGTGAAATCATAATGTTTGTATATAAAGGAATTGTATAATCATGAGTACTTCATGTAAAGTTTCTGTTCTAGGCTAAATATCAAAGTTAATTAAACAGCCAAATGTTGGAAATGTGTCTACTTTTGAAGCAACTAATTTCCATGCAGTAGTTACTATATTAAAGTTCGTACATTTATTTACCATACTGGTTTTATTACTTTTAATCCATTTCAATTTTTCATTGATGGGAGCAAAATGGCTCATCTTTTACCAATTTACATGATTGCAGGACAATTTATTTAAGTTGCACTTAGGATGGTATGTAGGCAACAATCCAAGAGAGATGAAAGGAAGTAAAACAACACGAAAACCAAATTGGACAGATGAGCAGTGTTTACTTTTAGTTTTACGTTCAGTGTTTGGAGAATATTTCTTCTTCCTGCCATTTCGTCCTCTGCTATAGAAACTCTTAAAAGTCCCACTCTCTACTCTTGACAATTTTTATCTTAGGAGCTGTTTTTAGGGCTAAGGTGTTTTGTGAATCATTTTTATCTTTACTAAGAATTATTCCCAAATTTAAGGGGAAATTCTAAGAAAATGTCACAATTCTAAGAATTTGCTTAGAATTTTGTCACTAGGAGCACCTTTTAGGTTTAAGAAGCTTTGTGAATACGGGCCCTGAATTATATACAATATATTTCTCGAGAGAGTAATCACCATGGAAGTGAACTGCAGTGTCACAATTTGTCCACATAGGGGCGGTAAAACCCCACCGAATCCTCTTCTACAGTAACATGAACATCTTGTCCTCAGGCAGAGGGGTCAGGTTTCCATCCTAGACTTGGATTGTAATTCTAATGTAAAGAACAACTGGTAATATGCAGTTAAAAAAATAAAAAATAAAAAAAAAGATTTATTCGTCTTCGGGACAAACAGATATCTATTAGTCATTGTGGTATCAGGTCACTGTCTGTTACAGAGAGCGGGGTCGCCGAGCCGCTGAATGTCGTTTGGCATGATTAACGACACTGCCTTGAGAAACAGGATATGGTGTAGCATTTATCAGGATTTACATAATGTGTCTTTAAGCATAACCGTTAATCAAATGGCAAATAAACGATGCGTCAGCACTCTAATAGATCATGAATGTTGACAGCCGAGCATGGTGATGAGGTGGCATGAGGCGGCACATGTTCATCACTGGCGTTTGGGTGGAGTCTCTCTCTCTCTCTCTCTCTCTCTCTCTCTCGCTCGCGCGCGCTGTGGGGGTGAGTCACGGCTCAGGCAGCGATGCTCTTACTACCGCTGGCTGGAACGGCATGCTTTTCATTCCCACTTTAAAGCGATGCGGTGCTTTTTGTGGGATGTAACACTGGTGTGTGTGTGTGTGTGTGTGTGTGGATCTACACAGTGCCTCATGAGTGTGTCACGCCACCACTGTGGTCTCCAGGCGGTGGGGGGTGGGGGGTGAGTTATGGGAAGTGATGCTGAGGGAGAAGAGATGGACAGAGCATCGGAGCATGTGCGTCAGGAGGAAAGAGTGATGACACCAAGACGGATCACCAACCATGAGCAGAAAAAAAGAAAGAGATCTGAGATACATCCTCCATGTTAGTTTCTGTTCGGTGGTTTCGCCGAACCTCCTCGCTTTGCATGAAAAATGCGTTTATGGACAGTTGGGTTTTTTTGGCCATCTGCTTCAAGCACAGTGAGAGATTAACACCACCGCTCTGAACTGAATCTGGGTCAGGAATATGCAGCTCATCTCTCTCTCTCTCTCTCTCCCTCTCTCTCTCTCTCTAGCTGTCTAACCCACTGCAGCACCCCCTCAACACTGCAGAGCCCCACCCCGCTGTGCCTCAGCCCATGTGACTCTGTGTCCCTCCCTGTAGTTTGCATTGCGCAGTGTGTATGTGTGTGCGAGAGAGAGAGAGGAAGGCGGGTCTATGTGCTCCAATGGCTGTAGTAGTTGTCGTAGTAGTAGTAGTAATAGTAGAGGGCACGTGGACACTCATGCTGCTCTCTATGCTGACACATGCTGTTCCCTGCATACACGCACCCTTTACTGACAGATTTACACACTCTCTCACACACACACTCCCATGCGCATTGCGCTAACAGGATATTGGGATTTTAATCCATTCAGATCTGGTCCTGGGAGTGTTGAGAAGGAAATGCTTGCAAAACGAACACACTCGTACTGTAGCAACATATATATACTATGCAAAGATTATTTTTTTTTTTGCATTTTAATAGAAACCGTAACATTTTACTTGCACAGCATTTATAAAAGGAAAGAAAAAAAAAAAATCTTAAGGAGGAGGGGGAAGAAAAAACAAGTCGGTCTATAAAAAGCTTTTCTCTATTCAGTTCCGTTTGAAACACTATCAAGTACAGTACTTGAGTTTTTCCTCATTGTGAAACCCGTGTCTTTTCCACTTACTCAAGTCATTTATATCGACGTTCTTTTAAGTCTGCTGAGTATCATCTTCCATGCTCTCTCGCCTCGCCTCGCCCCACCCCACCCCGCAGATCTGCTCCTATTGGCTGCCGCATTATTTTTAGTGTAGAGATCCGCTCTTCGGCTCCATGGAAACAGCAGAATGCAGCGAGCCAATAGGAGGAGAGAGCGGATAAGTGAGAGTCAAATGAACAAGCTGGATTCGATCATCCTCCTTCTACCCCCCCTTCTTTCCATCCGAGGCACATCAAGGTGGATTCAGGGCATCAGGACGGATTGGAGTGCTTATTCACGTCCTCTGCATGGATGCATGTGTACACACAGACATGCACTGCGGAGTACGTCAGTGGCCGACCCATTTACCTCCTTTCACACCATTTGTCCTGTAAAGCAGTCCTACTTTTCTCGTAGTCTAAAGAGTTAATCCTGCAGAAGGAGTTCAGTGGAGCCTGGAGGAGACTGCTGCAGTGTTTAAATTTGAGGTCAGTCTCTTCCCACAGACGATCCTCCCTTATTTTTATTTTTTTTCTGTGGGTGGGTCGAAACCCTGCATATCGGTGCGTAGCTCTGGATGCCTCCCTGCTTTAGGGAGAGATGACTCCTGTGTAATGACAACTGATTCACAGGAGATGAACGCTGGATTTCCAGGGAAGTTATACCTGGACATGAGCCAGCTCAGTCGAATTTATACAGCGCTCGACATGGATACAAGTTTAAGATTTCAATCCCTAATTAAGCTGACGGTGGCACAAAGTCCAGAAGTAGAAGCATCCCGTGATGGTTAACGTTTACGCGTAGAACTATCGATCATACATGTCCGTAACGTTTATGTATGTAAACGAGTTCACAGTGAAATATATTAGTCACTAAGTACTGACTAATATCAGTTGTTAGGGTGTTGTAAAGTGAAACTAACTTTGGAATATAATCAAGACCACACTTCCACCTCTGGAGAAAGAAGGGTTAATCTTCATGTGAAATCAGGAGACACATCTTATCACACTGTTTTTCACAAGAAAAGGACTCACAATGGCTTCAGTCAAGAAGCAAGAGCTGAGAGATTCCACAGGATATTTAAGGCGTGGTGTTTGAGAGCATTTTGGCAGAAATAAGTCCAAGGCTACAGGGAGCTGTATGACTTTCTGTATGACTTTCACAAATCTGACAGGAGAATGGGAAAGAAAAAAGATGCATGCTTCAGACACACCCATGAAAGCTTGGCAAAACTTATTAATATGTTTAATTGTCTTCCGTTGAAATGTACAGCTTTTACGCTGCATGCTCAAAAATCTTTATTTATTAAAATTGTTTTTTTTTTTAGAAAGATAAAATCATCTGCCCGCATTAAGCAACGAAAACATTATAATCACTGGAATCGGGGTTAAGAGCTGTCCAACACATCATTAAAACCTGGAAGGTTCGTACTGAACCGTCAAGTTGATGAAAGGAATGTGACTAGGAGAATTCGGAGTCGAAATCTTACTACTATGTGTGAAAGTGAAAGTCTGAGCATTTCCACACACACACGTACAATGCAACGCGAACTCACAGGATTGAGACTAAACAGTAAAGATGTTGTTCAGTTGCGTATCACGATTCTTTTATGTGGCAATACAAATGTTAAGAATAACGGTAAAGAATCGTGGTATCGCCACACTGACTCATAAGTTTTAAATTATGTATAATTAACATTTGAGGTGGGAAAATGCTGCAGTTCCTCTAATCTACGGTGGCCGAGAAGTGCAAAACAAAATAAAACCGGAAACAAAATTACAAAACCGGAAAGCACGATGACAATTAGGGCAAATTGTCATTTAAATTGCAAATTAATATCATTTAAAATATACAGGAAGTATATTATATATTATTAAGTCTGATTTTTATTTTTATTTAATTTTGTTTTTTCGAATTTATTTCGTTTTGCACTTCTCAGCCACCATACAGTATTAATGACACAGCATAGCATCCCATGTGTTAGCAGCAAATTAATGAACACGGTTGTGTTTAGATATTCTAACAAAATCTAAAAAAAAAAAAAAAAAGGGGCCTCTATAATATCATGATACTTGTAGAATTGCAAAACGAACCTGGATATTGTGTTCGTATAGTATCGGTGGATTCCCATCCCTACTAAATAACAGTGTGTCCATAAGAAAACACCCTGCTATTGAGGGAGCATTAGTATTAATCAGACCACATGACCAATAACAATCCTAATGCTCCGTCAATAGCATGAGTTCAGATCGACCCTTTATCGGAGCAATGGGCGTGTCAGGGTATAAAGCGATGCACACATCATGCCTAGTGGTCACTGTACAAGCCTCTACAGGCAGTGTTATGATGATGATTTTTTTTTTTTAATGAAATATTAGTTTGTGTGACTTTTGTCTTTTTTTTTTGTGGGCCCAGGCTGTGCATGCTGCTAAGAGCCTGAGTAGATCATGCAAACATTGTAAAAGTACAGGATTTTGTAATGTTGCATTTAAAAAAAATAAAATTAGGATCTAATGCACACAATCAGGCAATATGTATTTTTACTTTATTAAAAATGTATTGAATCGAGACATCAGGGTATTTTATTGTACTGAGTGTATAAACTCACACTCCCATGTTGAGGCCTTATAAATATGTCGTCATATAAACCTTTCTATCTGTTTATCCTGGTGTGGCTGTGTGTGTGTGTGGGGTGATGTTGGGTTTTTGCCTTTCTCTATCTGCACTGCTATGAACAGCTGTTCTCTGTCACATTAGTATGCACGTCTTCCCAGATGTTAAGGGAGTACAGGTTGAACAAACAGGGCTATGTGAGCTTCTGAGCTGGGGGAAGATAATGATTCTGAGATGTTCGAAAAGCTTAGACAAATTGCTGATTTATTGGACACACGCAGTTATACACACACACACACAAGCAAATCACATTAATATGATCTTGACATTCTCAGTGGGACGCGAGGCTCATTCCATCCTCCTTCTCCTCAGGTTTCTGATCAGACGGCATGGGGAATCTGATCAAGGTTCTGACGAGGGACATCGACAACAATGCGGGAAACTTTTTCCTGGACTTTGAAAGTAAGTTTTTATTGTGTGTGTGTGTGTGTTAAAACAATGGAGGATCAGGACATGGTCAACTCAACAATGATGGTGTTAAGGCAAGTGTGAAATCATGTGTAGGAAAATTTTAAACATGTGTTTTTCGAACAATAATATCATTCACAGCTGTATGTCTGGTTCACATAATAAAACAAATACACTCGCTAGTGGACTCACTCAGGGACTTCTGAACCCGAGTGGACATCCGGCGTGTTTGTGCGTATCTAATCGCTGGTGTGTTTTCCACAGACGCTCAGCCCACTGAGGCAGAGAGAGAGTTATGGGAACAGGTGAACAAGATTCTGATGGAGGCCATGAGTGTTTTACAAGATCTGCAGTCCTACAGTGGAGCAGGAGAAGCCATTAGACAGGTGAGTGCATGTTTGATAGATATACAGGCGGCAGCATCATGCAAAAGCGCTTTTCCGATGTAAGGCGGCCGGGGCTGGTGTTTAATCTCCAACTGTTCTGTGCGTTCCCGCCAAGACACAGAGCTGCTTCACAGCTGGCACACACCTGGTTCAGCTCCAGCACCAAAGCGCTCTAGAAACAAGGAAAAACATTTTGTTGTCATGACAGCGCGTGTTGTGTAGGACACAGGGTTGTTGGTTAGTCGTGTTTGATCAGAAGGTTAAAAATACAGAGTAAAACGCATTTCCGTTCATTTTGTTTAACCTCAATTCATACTCCATCAACCTCTGCTTCTCTGCACACGAGACCGCACTGAAAAAATACGTTAGCAGTCGAGTATATGATGAACCTGGGACAATAGAACCAGCAGTCTATCTCACACACACACGGCACTTCTGACCAGAACAAAACCAAACAGCTATTTTTGGATAAGCGGTGCTGCACACTGCCACCCTGGATAGATTTTTTTTTTTTCTTTCTTTCCTTCAAGCCACTCTTTCTGTCAGCTTAACAAAATTTCTCCAAGAAACATTTATTCAGCTGTGTGAGTTGTGTTTCAGTTATAATTAGTAATGTTTAATTTCACACTTTTTAAACTATTTAGTTACAAATGTTAAATGGTCCAAAATTGACCAATTACTTAAAAATACACCACGTTTTGTTAAGAATAGAAACTGGTTGCATCTTCTGCAAACACTGACCTTTTGGGTGTAATCGCCTGGAGTACAAAGCAATACATTTTATTTTTGGATTTCCCCCTAATTTAGTCATATCCAATTCCTCCCCGTCATGAGGGGGCGCTCCCACATTTAGACATCTGCCACTAAAGATCAGCAATAAGAATTTCATTCGCAAACCACACATAGGCATGTTGATTCTTACGGCTGATTGGACAAGACATCGGTCACTCAAAATATACAGGAAGTACTGCAGCCACATGAACATTTAGGTGCATTTTCATTTCAGGATTATATTACTTTGGTGCTTTAAAAAATATTCTGACTTCACTTAATAGTACCTTCTTGTATGTCTTGAGTGACAGATGTCTCATCCAATCAGCAATAAGAATTTAATTTGCGAACTATACCTACCTTTTTCCGGTTTGAGTGAATTGTTGCGTTTTCTCATTTGTTATTTTGTATTTTGTTTTTGAATTTATTTTGTTTTCAGTTTTGGTTTGCACTTCCTGGCCACCGTACATGAGACTTCAAACACACTGATTGGCCCCCACGGAGTCCAGACCGTAGCGCCATTGAGAATCTTTGGGACGTGTTGAAGGCTTTACACAGCGGGCTGACTCTCCCATCATCAATGCGACTTTGGAATAAAATAACAGTTGTCACGTTGCAGAAGAAATATTACCATGGCCGTAATCAAAGCAAAAGCTGGTCCAATAAAATATTAGTGCACACAACTTTTTTCTTTTTTTTTTTTTTTGACTGGGCAGTGTGTATCGCTTTGTTTAAATGGTCATGACCCGTACAGTCAACAAAAGTTACACAGCATTCCAGCTCTAAGACACAGTATATACACAAGTTCTTCTAATTAAAAACTAACATTGCAGATGAATACAAACCAAAAAAAAAAAAAAATGCATCCTTTGTTTCAGCTGCAGTTAGCTCGGTAAAGATTCCGTTTCTAATGCTAATGTAAACAAAAACAACTAAAAGCTATAAAATTGTGTCTCGAGGCTATTAGGCGTCTGTGCTGTGAATTCTTTGCCAATTATTTAAAAAATATGTTTTCATAGGTCAGAGGTAAAACTTATAAAATCCTTCTCTGTCGTGTTTAGTTTTATTCTCCTCATAAATTCTCTCTGATTATTAAATGTTTTGGATCTTAAACCATTTGAAACAATGTGCTGCGTGCCTGAACCAACACCAGCCCTGCTCCTTATCCGAGAGGAAAGCTGATCCAGACCCATGAACAAAAAAAAAACAAAACAAAAATACACATTCCTGAAATCCCTCAGAATCAAAGTGCATTCCTGGGATTCTGTGTCACTAAGGTGTTTAAGCCGCTTTATCATCGCACCTGAATCAACACGTCAGCTGTTTTATCAAGTCTTCGGTAAGATGACTCACATGCGTCACAACAGACACAGAGAGCGTTGTGTGGGGGAGGAGCGCAGTTCAATGCCAGAGCGCTGAGAGAAGTGTTCAGAGAAAGCTTAATAGGAGCCGTGCTTGGGAAATGCCGTCAGTTCGAGTTCATGTGAAAGTTATTCAGTGCGGCAGGCAGATGTTGATGGAGCGTCTGATGTTGTTTTGTGTCTCCAGGCCATCCAGCAGCCGAGTAATGAAAGTGCGCAGGAGAAAGCCTGGACTGCCGTGGTGCCGCTGGTGGGCAAACTAAAGAAGTTTTACGAGTTCTCTATAAAGCTGGGTATGAGACTTCACTGTGGCTTTGTGTCACACACACACACACACACACATTTAATCTTGTCCAGAACAATTGACTGTGGAATGTGACTAATCTAGGCTTGTGCGTGTAATAATTTAATCATCCTTATCCAATACTACATTACTACAATATCCATTAACATTTACTCTTATTATATGACGATAGCAAACCTGACAACCTTATGCTTTTAAAGAGTTCAGTATTATATCAAAGTACACTAGTAAGGGTTGTGTCTTTTCTTTCCCACACACTAGACGAGGTTAGCGAGTTACGAGATAAATCTGGAATGATTTACATAGCTGTTTCCTTCAATATTAACCATCACTGCCTGGATGCCCCGCCCCATTCCCCTAAACTCTGCAAAACTCCCCCAGCTCAGCTCTTAACTAACCTTTCTGTCATTGTAAGAGAATGGATAATGTTTTAAAGTGAACAAATCAGCACGTGTTTAATGTAGCTAATATGAGAGTATTACTCAATATGTCACTCCTCGAGGTCGTGCTGTTGTACAGAATATCAGCCCGGCTGTGTTGCGGTCATCAATATAAGATATCGCTGCCGTGCTGATATTCAGTACAACAGCATGAGCTCGATATTGAGTGTGATATTGCTTTTTAATACGCCTCAGTTAAATATTTTTTATTTATTATCAAGGTTGTTTAAGTTATTTTGCCTCGCCAACACAAATGGTTACCACAAACCAGGAAAGGAGCGTTAAGATGGAGACTGATATTTATAATGTAATTAATGATCGTTAAAACACCTGTGAAGCAGATATTTAATTGTTCCAGTGCTGTCGTACTCCATTTAAGCACTCATTGCATTGGTCAGTACTAACGCTTTCATATTTAAGCAATATCACACGAGAGGGAATGCTGTATTGCTTCGATGCTTCTAAAGCGGAATAAGTGGCACTAAAAAGGGAAACTTACGAGATTTACAGCACTGTCCACCACCTCCATGGTTTACATTCTCCACAACCTTTTGGCTACACAGTAGGTAAGCAGTACAAGGTACGAACTGACCGACTTTAACCCCTTTTAATTACATCAACTATCGGTTCGTCTTAGCATCACAGCCGTGCTATATTCAGCAATACAGTATGACCTCAAGTGTAATATGGCTTTTATACAACAGTGCCGCAGCCACCATTCATTATCAGCAGATTAAGATGTGTTTGTTTATTTAACCGGTTATTTCGCAACGCATATATCCTTCCACGACTGGTGGAAGTAACGAACCGCAACCACAGATTTGTTGACCGACAGTTAATGTAATTAAGAGAAGTGAAAGTCGTTCAATTCTTACCTTGCACTGCTTACTATGTAGGCAAAAGGTGAGGAGAATGTAAACCATGAAGGTGGAAATCCCCTTGTATTCACCTTTAGAATATCAGCTACTGTACATTACTGTACGTTGAATCCCAAACAGCATTAAAACGCTGATGCACTATGTAGGGTGTATAATCCATTGTCACATACCAAGTAGTGCCCTTGATCAGGGGTTGGTGAGCGATTTGGAATTCGGCCGCATTCACGAGGCCGAATTCCAAATCGCTCTCCAAGCCCTCATCAAGGGCACTACTTGGTGTGTGACAATGGATTGTATTATTGATTGTAGTTAAAATTGTAGATAACTTTTCGGAATTGCCTTAGAAAAATTTACCATCATGACAGGTGCACTCGTGAAATGTTTAATATGGAGGATAGCGGTAACTTTATATATTTTTAAATAACTAGAGTCTTAAATACATGTTTTAAGTCATTTTTCTTTTGTCATTTGTTATTAAAAACTGTTATATTTCAGTTGGGGGGGAAAAAAAAGAAAAGCCCATATGGGTCAAGCACTAGCTCAGATGCATTAAAATTCTGCAGCAGCAGATGAGATGAAAATGTTGCCTTTTAAACAATGATTATTCTGAAAATGCTCCCCCCCCCCCCACTGAATCACCTATAAAATACACCATCTAGCTGAGTGTGCAAGCAGTTCCCGAACAGACAGCTGATATAATTACACTCTCCTGTACTTTCCTTAAATATTAAAAGGTGAACGTTCTGGATAATTCAATACTCAACTGTTTTTATTTATTTATTTTTTTTAAAGGCAGAGAAAATCGATATCTGGGATGCCTAGACTGCACTTCAGCTGAATTTGTCGAGTGGTTTTGAGCTCTCCAAACACACAGACTTTGCATATTTATTGCTCAGCTCAGTGATCTGATCGGATGATGTGATGGTCTGTGACATAGTGCTGAATGACTCATCTGTGTTTGACTCAGCACCCAGATACAGGAGGTGTATAACCTTCATCAGCCTCAGCCTGACTCCTGTTTTAATCTATCTGCAGCCCTCATCATCACATCAAGTCTTTCCTGTATGCGGAGTGGCCTCCAATGCTCTCTTTAGTTTATTTGATGATGGACACGGATTCACTTTTACTTGAACAGGGAATAAACCCGGCTGTACTGTAATGTTTTTTTGAAATGAGTTGTTCCACAGTAGAGTGCTGTGGTGAGATTAATGCTATTAGGATTTTGATGGGATTTCATATTATGGTTGTGTTAGTACTCGGGCGGTAGTTAGCCTCAAGCCAAGCAACAATACAAGTCGTAATTGGTTTAAGAAATGGTTTCTTTATGGTGAGGCAAACCTCGGCGGTCTCATCTAGTGAAGTATTGCTCTCCGTTCCCTCTTTAGGTTGTGTAATTTAATTGTGTTAAATTTAATACTGAAAGTAAATTCCGCCATTATTACAGCCTCAATAAATACATAAAGTACAGTTAAGGTTTACATGCACATTATCGATTCAGTTAAGAATCGCATATCGTCTGTGTGGTGATTCACGTATCGCCACACTGACGCCAAAATTGTTTTTTAAAAAGTTTTTACATTTTATTGTTACGTTGGAGATAAACCAATCAATCAGTCAGTGACCAGAATTCACTGATGTTGAGTTTGATTGGCCGTGATTGGTGATCAGCCTCACATTACCGATTATCTACCAAGTGGCGCAACAGAAACACATTTTTATATCCATAATTTTTTTTTAATCGCCCTCATTTAAAGCCTCCAATCTGCGTCTTCCTCCAAACTATGTGAGCGAATTAGTCTCAAACCCACTCATTACACATGCTCAAACAAGTCTCAAAACACCGCCAGCACAGTAGTCGAAATAAGTCATTAGAAGCCACATGCACCCACATGCTCACTATCAAGTCGAGTTTTGAGACTTTTTTTTTTTTTAGGCATTTGAGAAGGTAAAACATCTCTTTTTCTTTATAATCCTGTGGGTAGTAAATTTCGAACTATTTACACATTTTCAGCTTGTGTGGTTAAACTTTTGTATTTGAAGTTAGTTTGTATTGCTCAAATGCTGCCCTTGGCTTTTAAGTGAGAAAACTAATGTTATAAGGAATGGACTACATTTAATTAATCATTAAACTTTTTTAAAGATATAAAATTGTAACTATAAAAATCTGGGAATTTTAACATTTGGCAAAAACGGGTTGTGAAG
>JAOVVB010000043.1:20704418-20729262 GCA_028570985.1 Heterobranchus longifilis
TGTGTGGTCCTTCCCTGGTGTAAGTGGCCCATGCATCGTTACACAAAGCATGAAGTCTGTAAAGACATGGCATGGGGATGAACTGGAACACTGACCGTGCACCCCAGGCCTCCTCGTCTGACATCAGTGTCCGTCCGACCTCACTAACGCTCTTGTGGCTGAATGAGCACAAATCCACCCCCCGCCAGCAGTATTACACTCTGCTGGAAAGGCTTTCCACTAGATAGTGTATCAGTCACGGCAGCAACAAACTCCATATTAATGCTCATCTCTAAACATAATGTATGACTGAATAAGAGCCTAAAGGTTTTTCACATTATACACACCTGTTGTGAAGAGATTATGACCTTCACTTTTGATCGCCCCGAAGTAAAAGCACAAAGATAATAATAAATTCTTTAACATTTTTTTTTTTTTTAAGAAATGGTTGACTTCTATGGATCAAGCAGTTCTGTCACAGATGGATAAACTAACTACTCTATGTTTTTTCCTCAGACAGAGGAAGAGAACGAAGTAAACAACGAACTTGCCAATCGCATGTCTCTGTTCTATGCCAATGCTACACCAATGCTGAAAACATTAAGTGATGCCACGACAAAGTTTGTATCTGAGGTCAGTCTTCACAATTTATGTCAGTTAACATATTTTATATAACAACGAGGCCTGGTTAAAAAAAAAAATTCTCATCTCTCTCTCTCTCTTTTTTCTCATTTGGACAGAATCCTGATTTATCTATAGAAAACACGACAGACTGCCTAAGTACGATGGCGAGCGTGTGTAAAGTCATGTTAGACACCCCGTAAGTTCATTCACATCGTTCTTCTTGTTCTTTATTCAGCTCTTTTATTACGAGAACTATAAACATTCCTTCTTCGTGTGTGTGTGTGTGTGTGTGTGCGCGCGCACTTAGGGAGTACCGTAGCCGTTTTGCGAGTGAAGACACAGTGTTGTTCTGCCTGCGTGTGATGGTGGGAGTCATCATCCTCTACGACTACGTTCATCCTGCTGGAGCTTTTGTCAAGTCCTCAAAAATTGATGTGTGTGCAGTTTTTCCTTCTACACAGGTGTATTCATTTAAAGCCACATATGTTTATCATCTAATTACCGCCTGCCTGCCTGCTCTGTTTCACAGATGAAAGGATGCATTAAAGTCCTCCGGGATCAGCCACCTAACAGGGTAGAAGGTCTCCTTAACGCTCTCAGGTCCGTAACCTCACACTCTTTTCAACGCTACATTATTATTACAGTTATTACTCTAATAATAAACATGTACACTAGATTTATTTTTTTGAAAAATTTTTTTCCCCCTGAAGGTACACGACGAAACATTTGAACGATGAGACTACCTCCAAGCAAATCAAAAACATGTTACAAGTCTGACAGTGTGTCCAGAAAACGGTACTTTTTGGTACTTCTTTCGAGCCTCTTCTGATGGGACTGCTTTAGCGGGAGTTTTTTTTTTTTTTTCTTCTTTTTTTTCTTTTAAGACAGACAAGAATGGCTGTGTGTCAGGTGGCAGCTAGCGGGATACACTGCTGTATGGTGGTCTTGACGCAACTCAGAAAAGGAAGCTCCCATGCTGTGTTTTTTTATTTTTTATTTTTATTGTTCCTGTGTATTTTTTTAAATAATTGACAGAGTGCTAAGGCAGAAACAAATATCTGTTTATGTAGTTTCGCTATTAAAGGTTGTTTTGACATTTGATAAATCTTTTGAACGAAATAAAGAAACTGTTGAAATCTGTTTATTGTGGGCGTTTTCTCTCTCAGCTCGCTCCACGAGCACTAGACGGTGGTACATTGATGTTTAATAAATCTGTTCGTACCCACTGATTCAAAAACCTCATTTCTGAGCTCAGTGTGTTTCGCTTCCGACAGTTTAGTTTCACACACTGACTCGAGCTTCTCTGGTGGATATCAAGTCCGAATAGCTTTTAAAGTTCCACGTCAAGCTGTACATATTTCGGGCCAAAAAAAGCTCGGTTCCAAACCCACATCCGTTTTTTTTTTTACCAACATAGCATCTGGACTTCTCATCCCATAAGCACTCTCTGATTTCCTATCCTTGAGTCAACAAATGAGCAACAGTACTATCATCTCCGTTCAGCCTGACGGCGGCCATGTTCCCCTGCCAAATGGGCCGAGAGGCCAAAACTATGCGGGAGAAAACAAAGCCGGAGAAGGCGCCGCATTGCATTCTCACTCTCAGCTGGCTGAAACAGGAACCCACTTTCCCTCTCAGGCAGATGGAATGCAGCGTGCGTAATCCGCTGCCGATTGGTCAGCGAACGGTCAGCTGACTGTGTAGTGGAAAAAAAAGATCACACTGAGGGAAGGCGAAGGATTGTGAGGATCACATCAGAAGGCGAGGGTTTACCGTCATGGTGAGTAATACGCTCATGGATCTGATCTCCATGGGAAAACTCGATCCCACACCGAGCGTCTGTTTAATTTCAATACCTCAGTATCACACTGCGCCGGCTGACACTTCCTCCGAGCTGAACACACACTGTTTTCTTAATGGCTTTCCTGACTGATCAAGATACTTTCTCTGAGGGTGCCTGGTACAGGGCCAAATGACTGTCTGTTTACACACCCTAGCTGTACACTCAGACAGTAAGAGGCACTGGCGATGACTTCCTGCCAGCGTGTGTGTGTGTGTGTGTGTGTGTGTGTCTGGCCCACTATGTATGTGTGTGACCTGTAATTCCAGAGCGCCATCTCCAAGGGTGGCCACTACAAAGCAGACCAAACACCATATGGCAGTAAGATTACTTACGCTCGTCTTCAGCGCCGGTGTCAGCACGACCAAACAAACAAACAAACAAAGTCACCTCAGAAGTGCTTGGGAGAACAAGTGAGAATGCCACCGTGGGAGGGTAAATAAAGAGGCCTCAGAGGGAAAACAGCTTCAACAGGCGTGTGATTAAATCCTTGTCTCTGTATTACACAGTGTGCAGAGGAAGGTTCTCTTCTAGGGCAGATTTTCAGCAGGTCATTGCCAACCTCCGAGCTTGTCACGGCCCATATCGTATTTTATGAGAGAAGGGATTGCTCGCGGGGGAAAGCGTGGCGCCAGTACGTCACTCGTAAATCACCTATCCTCGACCTTAAATGTGGTCCTTTTGTCCGTTCATTCATTCATCATTTCACGTTGAACTGAGGTAAAAAAAATATATAATTTAATCACCACGGATCCGCGTCGTCATCCTTCAAGAAGTTAAAAAAAAAAAAAAAAAAAAGCACACAGTAATCCATTGTGAAGTAACAATAATATTTAATCTACCCTCTCGTTCCTGCTCAGTAATTGCTGATAAACGGCTGGGTCGTTCACTCGCCGTAGCCCCAAAAATGAAACTGAAATAATGAGGAAAAAAAAAAGCGAAGGGAAAATACAATATAAAAAGCTTTTTGTGGAAAAAAAACTGTTCTGAAAATCTCATTTAAAAAGAAGAAGAAGAAGAAAAAAGAATAAACTGATTGTACATAGTGTTCACGAGGAGAAAGCTAAAACCTAATCAAGTCCATTTAATATGTAAAGTGGTTTTTAACCAAGAGGAAATGTCACGCGTGAGGGACTTTACAGTCAGCAGTTGTTTTGATTACAGCTGCATTTCTGAGGTACAAATATGATCGGCACGAGACTGCCCTCCGAAGCAGCGTGGAGTGAAAGGAGTGAACTACTTCTGTCATTTAAAATAATAACTTTCCTCACTTCCTTTCCAACATTCCTCTCCGCAGGGTCATTTCCTCTATCTTCCTTAAACTTCAGATCATCAATCTGACCACTGAAACATCCAGGATCGTGAATGGATCGTCGGTTTGTGGGTTTTAACGTATCAAGACATAAACCCCAGGAGGAACTGCGGCCCTGGATGAGTAACGTCATTCCAATGTAGTGCGCTCGATGATTCAGGCGGATCTGAACTCGGCACCTGTCATGGCCGAGGCGGGAAACGGAAGGACTCTCATGCATCCGGATAAAGATAGTGGAAGTGATAAAAAAAAAATAATGTACACGGAAACACCGGCTGCTCTTTTGTTTGTCTTTAGGTCTGAGCAGCTTGAGATGCGTCAAGTGCAGACAGGGAGCTGTAGGTGGCAGCAGCGCAACAGACAGGGTCATCGTGTCACAGGAAACATGCAGCAGATGAACTGCATGGCGCTAATCTTAAATCCAGACCGGAGGAAGTTGATGGTACACAGGTAACAATGAACATCCCTTGTGAACAATCTTTTACGGGAGATGGTGCATGAGCTAAAAATAGTTCGAAATACGTGAAAGTGGGGAAAAAGCAGGTCAGGTTTGAGCGAAATCCTATAAATGCAAAAAAACAACAGTGAAAAAAAAAAAAAACACATTCAAGGTATTTCCTCATCAATGTAAGGACATCCTGTGGTTTAGCAGTTGGCCAACACACGACTTCCTGACAAGGACACGTTCTATCTGTGTGTATTTCTATCGAACACATTCAAACATTTTCACCAGGGAAAAAACAAAAAAACAAAAAACATATTCTCAGCTCAACTCTGATGGCAATTTCAACCAAAACCGAAAAGTCACTTTCATCTTAAAGTTATATATCGAGGGAATGGTGAAGCGACTAAAGCAGGCTTGTTGTTGCGGTCCTCTCTCCGCAGTCCGGTGGCAGTGGCCCAGCTGTCACCATGAAAGCGCATTACTGTAATTAGGTAGCGTATCGCTAATCCGCTACAGTCAAAACAACCCGGCAGCCTCCGTCTGTGCTCGGCAATTAGACAGTGGTGTAGACAGGACTGCGGCGCGTAGACATAACTGCATCAACACTTCTCGGTCTGCTGTCTCTCTGGGGAGTCGGACCAGAAGTTTCGACTCTGTCCGAGCACTTTGTTGTTTCCAGGGACAGCTGGTCATGCTATTAGATATGAGGATTAAATCTAAGAGCAATCAATAGCCTGACAATGATGTGCTTTGTATCGTGAGGTCTCATGATTCCATAATGTCAAGAAAAGAATTACACATGAAGATGCACTTTAGGGCAAACAGACAGCTGCATACTGTATGTGATTTTAAATTGTACTACTGGATTAATGTTACTTCCGAATATCAAATATGATAAACCAAAAAGTTAAAAAAAAAAAAAAAAACTTGTGTAATCAGTATTAGTCGATGAAATTTTACCTTAATTCATGTTCATTACACACACACATGATTGGCGACACGTTATGGATGTGACAGTGAAGCTGTGTCCTGGGAGCGTTTGATCAAATACACCTCTCTGATCTTGGTGCATGAGCGATTTGTGTTCCCCCCCCCCTTTCTCTGCTTCAGCGTGTACATACTTCATCTCAGTGTGATGGCTGGCTGAGATTCTGAGGCGAGGCGAGGCTACGGCTTCATCACTTGGCTCTCTGCTCGGCTCTCTTAAGGCCAGTAATCCTGAATCGGTGCAAAATGTTCACTTTTCAGAAGCGCTTCTCTGTGCTCCCCGGCGTATTCTTTTTAGCTTACAGATGCAGAAAGGTAATCCATGCTAAGAACGTCTATTCGGGCCTTTTATTCTACATGGACAGGAGCGGGAATACTGCAGCGATAATACTGATACTCGGAGAGAAAACCCACTAAAATATTAATGAGCACATTTTATGAGTGGCTGTAAACGAGAGAACCTGAATGTGCTGCACTTTCTCAAGTGTTTCGCGAGTCTATCAAATCGAAATCTGCTTCACCCAGCTAAATCTTTTACATCTATTCATCCATCTGCTTTATCTCCATTATTAATAAATAAATGCATGGCTACTTTTAAATAAAAACATCCAAACCTCTGATCTTGTTTATTTCCCCCTTTCTTTTTTATAAGTAAGTAATACATTGTATCATATGTACTGTATGATGGAAATTTCACATTCACACAACATGGCGTCCACCTACCAGGATGTTTTTGGGAGAAAACGAGAATGCGACCGAGTAATTCGAGCTCAAGATCCTGTACTCAAAAACGTCATTAGATTAGATGTTGCAAATGCAACACGCAAGCAATAAAAATTCCTTTGTTTATGACTTCTGGATGAATTTCAGAGGAAGCCATAGACCCATAAAGATTTCTCACACTCAGCCACGCCCACTCCTTGAGCTATAGCTCTGCACAAAACATGATCAGGATCTCCATCTGGAATTCTACACAGCCAGCTATTAAGAACTGCTAAAAAAAAACAGAACTGAATATTTGTATTATAACTACCGCTGCTGATGTTTAGCTACTGGATTGGTCGCGGATGCAAAGTAGCTACTCTCGTGCTGTGTTCGTGTCAATTTGACCCAGAAAGAAATGTAATTTTTTTGACCCAAGGAAACACTGAGTACAAAATCTAAACACAGCATGAGGGTTAAGAAATAGAAAGTTAACAGGCTCTTAAGGCACTTTTATTGCTATTTTTTTCCTCCCTTTCATTCACTTACTTGCTTTGAAGGACCACACCCTTTATGACATCATAAGAGGTTTGGTAGCATGCTGTAAAGATGACCTCCTAAGAATTTCAATCTTTAAAATGTAGTCGTCATATCCGTGGGGTAATCAATCAACTTAGAAGCCAGCCGTTAAACATACGGCAAAACCAGTCATATTACAGTGAACACTCATTATCTCAGTAACTATACACTCAACGAGCTACAATCAGAAGATGTGTCAGTCAAAATTGCAGTATATTAACTTGGGTTATAATAAAAATAATAATAAAAACAACCTTACGAATGACATTCTATTTCAGCCTTTGTGTGCTTTTGATGTAGAAAGAAAAATTACTTTTCTTAAATTTTTTTTTTATTCCATACAGCTAATGTTTATTGTCTGATTTGCCTTAAGCAGCTGCATTCCCAACAATTTTTTAAATATTATTTTACTACAATTACGACAAGTACCAAATATGTATTGAACAATCTGTGTAATCAGTATTTCCCGTTGCCGTCATATCTCTTACAAAGTTTTACTTTTTTTTCCCTCCTGACCATCTTTCGATTCAAACTCCAGTATAAAAGGTAGTAGTACTGCAGCAACATGCCATAAACTGAATTAGAAGAAGCGATACTCTCACGAAGCACGAAAGATGAAATTTTCTGCAGAGACTGTGGAATGTTTTTAAGGAACTGGTCAATTTTAAAGAATTTAACAATTTTGAGGTTCACCAAAACTTTAGGAAAAAACGTGAATCGATTTTGAATAGAAAAATGAATTAAAATTATTTGAATCCGTTAACAACAAAAAAAGATGAATATTTATAATTAATGAAATTGCACAGCTCTGGTGTGCATAATAACTGATTTTTGAGCTTTGGAGTAGGAATTGGAAATTACAAGTAGGAACATCATTCAAATACAGCATAAGAAGCAGATTGGGGGAAAAAAACAAGAAATTTAAGGCAAAGAAGTGGAAAGTCAAATTTAAAGCAAAAAAACAGGAAAAATTTGGTTTTGTTACCAAATTATTTGTTATCGTAACATCTGTGTCACGTTTTTTGATGATATCGCTTACAGCTTGCTTGTAATTCAAGGCTTGTAAGCCTTGTATCGAGTGAACTTTTATAGGCAGGAAGCAACACTTCCCTTTAACTGCTCAACAAATGGCTCTGTGAATGATTTCAGAGTGAATCACTGGGAAAACAGGAGCTGCCCTCAAAACAACACTCAGCCATGTGGCCGGTCCTTATACCAACAAATGTCCTAAAAGCCTGTCAGGTGATTTCTCTCTCTCTCCCTCTCCCTCTCTCTCTTAATGACCTCTCATGCACACAATGGCGCAAAAGGGAAAATAATAGTGCTATTCTTGAGAGTAGGCATGTGTCAATATTAAATATTCAAAGCACAGTAACTGCCTGAGCTTTTATCGCCATTTACGATTTAAGCGTCCATGACGATTTGGTGTGTGCTGAATGTTTTACCGCAATTGGCACGGCCTCCTGAGGGAATGAGGTCTGAGCTTGATCCTGTCTTTTAAATGAGGGGAAAAACAACGCTTTATTTTGCATTCTCCTCATGAAAAGGCTTTCTTCCTCAAGACTGAAGTGTAACATCTCGTCATGATTCGTAAAGCCGTTTTGCTCTCTCAGCACAAGCGAAATGTCAAATGACATCTGAAAGCTCTGGAGCAGTGGTTGGATAAAGCGGGAAAATTCGGCATTGACCTCAAGCCAATATAAAGCGCAGAGCTAATTTTATCCCTAATTGTTTACAGTCAGAGCTGAATGTGACTAAATTCAGGGGGAGGGGGAGGGGGAGGGGGGGGGTCATACCCGTTTAAAGTTGTTGGACAACGTGTGTAGATGCTGGTTGCTGGTTCTTCACACCTGGTTGAATAAACGTGAAGTGAAGCCGACGGCTGAACGAGAATGGCTCCATGCTCAACACCAACACCTCATGTTGTTTTCATAACAAACTGACTCACGTTCACACGTGCTGATGAGCCACAGCGTGCCGGTGATTTGCTTAAGTTTAGTGTTTCCCACTCGCGCGATAAATGGCTCGTTTTATAAACAAAGAGATCCGGCAAATATTTACATGAAATAAATTATCCCCGTGCTTTAACCCGTCGACCGTATTTGTTTTGGAACCGACTGCTTTCTACTGTTGCTTTTTGATGTTGAGATGTCACGTTATAAATCGTATCTCGTGCTGAAGTGCGTCTCCGTCTGCGCCGCTTAAAGACCACTTTCCCCAGTGTTTGAACAGAAATTTTAATCTCTTGTCTTTTGTACTCCAATAGGACGCCTCAAACACACTGCAAAACACACACACACACACACACTACATCCGTAACGGAATTAAGTATCTCTGAGCCAAAACAAAGGCGAGTTTCACTGCGGGAATAATAAAGACAAAACAACATGGATGTGACTTTGATTTGAAATAGTGCTCTCACGGATGGGAGCAATTAGAAGTCAAATCACAAGGAAAGAATTGCTCATGCGTTTCCACTCATCTGTAACAGGCGTTAAAGCAAGTAGTGTTTAAATCCACGATTCAAGCTACTGTATTTTCAAACATTTTTCTTTTTCGTTTGTTTTAAATCTAGTTGTGAGCTACAGCTTTCACAGTAGCGGATTATAAAAAAAAATAATCAATCCTGCAGGATTAAATGTAAAGTGTTACATTAAAAAAAAAAAAAAAAAGCGCCACTATATAATGCTTGCAGATTTCTGTTTAGAAATATACATTTGCATTAATGTGCTCATACATGAAACACCTCATGCTGTGCATTTTTCATATACAGATGTGAGGGAGCTTATATACCTTCTTTAAAATTAAAATATTATAGCTCATGCTTGAGAAAATTACTCCAAAATCCTGGACACAACCTGTGGAAGAAGAAGAAGAAGCTCCACAGCACCGCGTCACATTATTTCTAGGCAGGCGACCAAACACACCTCGCTGCCAACCAATTAGCATTCGCATGATGGGCAGCGGCATAAAAGCGAAGGACACACAAGTTGGCTTCTTAGGGTGCAGCATGCAGCACGCTTCAGCACTGTCTTTAGCTTACAGTGCAGACGTGCTTCAGTACAGAAGTATAAATTAGCGTGTGTACATTTGTCTTACTGGCTTTGAGGGGACTTTCCTCTGATATGGTAATTAATGCAAAAACCTTAATCTTTCACTTCCCAGCAAGATATACACACACACACACACACACACACACACACACACAAGCAGCCTGGCGTCACTCCTGCACAAAGCCTTGCTCGTGAACTTCCGCTCAACAAAGGCAGCACTGATGCGGCGTTGACCTGAGAAAGCAGAAAGTCAGAAAGCGATCGAAAGTCCTTTACCTTATACGCAGGGGGCAGCAGGATACGAACCAAATGTTCAACCGCAAATGCTTGTGTTATACAGATGACTGAAAACGAAAACACTCATTTAGACATGTGTGCTGCGTTCCATCTCTCGTGGGCCACGCTGTGTTTAGAGTGTGTGTGTAAGGGGAGTGAGAGAACAGGGTCAGGAAAGTTCCAATACAACAGAAGCCTCTTGTGCGGCCCCCCCGAGCACCTCTGTTTCTCCCTCCGACTTCCCATAACACCTCAGTCTCCAGCTGTCACTCGTACAGACGTGAAAACAATGCCGGGCCTGTGTCCGATCCCTCCGGAGAGCCGTGATGACCCTCAGGGCACGGCCGGGCTGAGATTATTGCAGTAAGAAGCAGTTCTCGGAGATGCCCGAACTGCACTGCAATCTTATTAACAATCACTGAGGAGCATTTACAAGAGGTTTTGCATACCAATAGGCTTAACCCTAAATGACACCTCTAAGCCAATGATTCGTGTTAATCACAGAAAGCTATTTAACTAGACAAGGGTTTCTAATTTTTTAAATGATACAGACCAACCCATATTCAACACATTGATTGTGCATGTTAAATAAAAAAAAACAGAAAAGAAAAAAAAAAAAAAAGTCTGCACTATCATGAAAGATTGAGGTGCCATGGTTGAGGACAATACTACAGCCATACAGTACATAATACGACCGGTACAGTATATACACAATACTGTTAGCATTGCGTACAAAACATTCACTATTTTCAAACGTACCTTAAAATGAATAAATAAATAACATTACAGAGGAACATTTGAAGGCCTGTAAAGAAAGCAATATGTTACAGAAGCGTGACAAAGTTACCAGAACAACTTTTTCCAGCACACTCAGTAAAACCTAACAGCTGTTTTAATTATAAAACTGCACAAATCTGTATCCAACACCACTGATTATTTCCAAGAGTTTTTACAAGAAATATTGACTGTGTTTATTTTATTATTTTATTTAGTGATCTTTATAGACGTTTCTTTTATGTAGAAAATGTATGTTCCAATGAAATTTGCACAATAATAGAAGTAAAACAGCTGTGAGGTTTAAAGGAGTGTGCTGGATAATTGGATATCTTCACAGGACCCTACATAAGTATTTTTATTTTTTTTTTTCATCTGAAAACTAGTCTGTTAAAGATAGGTTTGGAAATAGCGAATGGTTTTGTACATCATAATACAAACATCACAGACAAATATAACAACATTCGAGCTACAGATAATACCGTATTTTGTCCAAGATTTTTTGCGTAGTACTGTCTGGAGTCTCCGAGAGCAAAACCGGAAGGGATGAGAGAGACACGAGCCAATCATGATGTCTTTAAGCTTGTGTATGCAGAAGAGGGCTGTGAAGTTCAATTTTTCTTCAAATGTGTTTAGCGATCAAGAGCAACAGTTTAAAAAAAGATTTAGTACATGAAGAAGCACTAGATACGCTCCACTCTCCCTGATTCGTGCGTGGTTGCAGAGCATTAGCTAATAGGGCGGGCAAGAAATAACACAACATGTGCATCATATCGTACTTATTTATATGATGTAGAGCAGTGTGTGAAAAGCAACACTTCTTCTCATCATCATCTTTTTTTATTGATAAAATTAACTGCATTAAAATCCATACACTTAGTATGTAGAGTTATGTCATGCTATAGTTACAGCTTGATTAGGCCATTTATAATTGGACTGCTGTCCTTGTCCCAGTGTACAGGCACGGCAGGGGAATCGATTTACCGACTGAAGAATGTCCGATTCTGCTACGATAGGCGAAATACAACTTTACAGCTTTATACATTTCATACGTGCTGTATGCTTTATTTTTTGTTTAAATCAGATGCACGCCATGCCTTGGATGGTAAAGCAGACGACATCACCATATTATTCAAAAGCCTGCGATGGGAATTGTGAGAAATCGAACTAATAATCGGTCTTGGTCGGATTATTGGGGTCTGGGGTGTCTCAGAGTCCCTAGACTACACCTATATGTCTCCTCGAAGCGCAGTATATACAGTACATGGAGTACGCGATATAAAAAAAAAGATTAGTCAGTCTGGAAGTTGTGACATTATCATGAAAGCTGAAGGGAGTGTTCTGAATGAAGCCGATATGGCACTGAAAGGGTTTTGGTAATCAAACATGGGCAGGGTTACAAATGTACAAGCACCAGCCAGAATACACAGCAAACAGTCGATTACCGAATGTTTTCGGCTGAGGTTTTTTTTTTTTTTACTGCAAATACTAAGAGCACTTCCAACAGCTTGATTTTCAGATCAAACTTTCACTGCCACCTCTGTATGTTTGTGTGAGAGAGAGAAAGCAAACATTAAGATCCTGCTCCGATTCAGAGGAATTAGTCAAGCCCAGCTTTTCTGTAACTCAATAGCAGACTGTTCTACCATTACATCTTAATGCTTGAATACCGTTATATCAATTACCAATCCTGACTGAATAATTATGAGCTAGCTGCGTTCACAGCTTACTTATAGAGGATTTGATTTCAGCTCTGCATTCGAAACATGAGCTGCCCTTTGATGAGATAGAATAGATGAATTAGACCCAATAACACTGGCTTATTCTAGTGCAATGTGAGTAACTTCCTTCGGCCCCATACATCAAACGTGAGGAGCACAATAGGCTCCCTAAGTACCTATGGAAATCTGTATTAACTTTTATTCTCCTTGTGTTTAAAAAAAATAATAAATAAAATAAAATATGGACATGCTAAGTACGGAAAACTAAAATAGATTAGGACATTGGTCAAAATCATCTTTCCTGAGCTGAAGACTAAACTAAGTGTCAAATAAATTAAATCAAATGTCAAATAAAAAGCGCTTCACAGTTAAACTGTCAAGACAAGGGATGTCCATGGTCCATGATTAAACGCCCCTTGATGCCCCAAGATGCCTCAAAGAAAGAACTACATACATGTGTCACGTGACCATTCATACATTTATAGTTGCATAAAAACTGGCGATGTATTTAAGGATGATGTAATGGCTCCCTCTGTTACACTGATGGCAAGTTTTGGCTGGCATGGTTTCACGCCACTTAGAGAAAAGCATCGCTGCAAATCAATACAAAGTTGATCTTCTCATTGATCAGCTTTATCCTAGGATGAAGAGTTCTGTCCTAATCAGAATGGTCTCTTCAAGGATAATGGTGTCACTTATACACATCAGTCAGATGGCTATTGCCTGATTGTGGTCACCAAATCTCAACCCAGTGTAACATCTATGAAAGATTTCAGACCATCAGGTGGAAGAGCGGGGTCCATTCCTCTGATACCGGTCCAGAGAATCTATTGCAAGGAGCACCAAAACAATTGAACTGGCGGCTTGTGGTTTGCCAAAAACCTTACTAAGACTGGAGTCATGCAAAAGAAAGTGTCACGTGACCTCTGCAACCCAGTTGACAGCTGGAATCTTGTGTAATTTTTCTCTCAGTCATTTGATGCCTTACTTCTGGTTGGAGTTCTCATCACCTGGAGATCACTCAAAGCTGCTGAGGATGGCCACATTTGTTCGGCTTAAAGATGAATGTGATAACTAAGGCCGGTTCCACTTAGAAACCATGAAGATGGATTTGGACAGTTTTTCAGTGGTGATTTTAGGACTACAAACTACAGAGAGTTTTGCACCCAAGTCTTCATCAGTGGCCGGTTGATAACCTTAAAGTAGACCTCGTAATAACTAAAACACATTTCCTGTTATACATCTGCTCTTTTGACCATACTACAGACATATCACGGTTTATTTATTGTCGTCATATCCAGCATTATCAAAATGAAGATGGTTCCCTTTTGAGTTTGGTTCCCCTCAGTTTCTTCCTCAAGTCATCTCAGAGAAAGTTTTATTCTTCCCACCATTAAATCCAACTTTTTCATTAGGATTAGGACCAAACTGATCAAGTTATTATTATTCAAAAAAATATTTTATTATTCATTTTAAATGTATCTAATATTTCTGTTCTGTAAATGCTACACTGTTAAAAGCACTATACAAATAAAATTCAATTCAACTGAATTTTGGTTAAAAAGAAAAAAAGTTGGTCTCTATAAACCACCGCCGAGCTTCTTTAACTGACTGTTGTGTAAAAGAAAAAAAAGAAAAAAAACGAACAATCAGGTCAGCTTTGTAGCCCAAGTCATGAGAAAGCAGAATAAGTTGGTGTGATAGAGTTGGGAAATCGTGTACTGCACTTCCCCCTGGCCATATCTTCAAAGAGTAATGACAATGTGGGCTTGAAAGTGCCGCCGGGACAATAAAACTCTCAAGTACGAAGACATTCCAGGCAGTAAAAGCTAATCAAGTGTATAAAACTGCATTCCAAGAACTATGGTGCACAGGCAGTGAGTTTACTTTAAAACTCAAATACCTACCGCCGCTGACGCAGCTCTGGAGATGTGGAACATTTTGTACAATATGTTCGATATAAGATAACTCAATTACTAACTATATATTTTACTATCCATGTGGCCCGAGTGAGCTGACGTCCTCAGTAAGGCCTCGGCTTTCATTAAGAATCCTAGCGTGTATTTATGTTCAGTTATCGCCCCATGATAAACTTTCCATAACCCTATTTATGGGGTTGTGACTACTGGCAAAAATGCTGTGTATTAAAATAAAAAGAACAACGTGCGTCAGAAAAGAGAGACCATCAAAAAAAAAAAGCTGTTTGTACCGAAGGTTACTTTCTGTCAATGTGACAAAGCACATCAAGTCTCAAGTATGTTTTACGCTCGGGTGAAATTTCTCTTAATGCTGTATTTCATTACATTCCAACACGACGCTTTTCTATACCTTGTGTTAAATTTAACGACTCATTGCTTTAGATTTAACACCAACATTCTCCCAGGATGACGCTTTCATTCCCTATAGCACTTTTACCACTCAGTTTGTTTATTGCCCATTAAAAAAAAATCTGTTTTTTTTTTTGTTGTTTTTTTCATCCTCGCACATGCAATTATAGCATTCCGGGCAGCCCATGTATTGCTAACCCACTACAGTTGGTATGAAATTTGATCCACGGGCCCAAATTCTCCAACGACTTTATATGTGTGTGGGAACTTCCGTAACGTGTCTTTTAAGACGAGCACAGGGATGAAGATAAGAGCAGAGCTGAAGTGCTTTATTGCCCTTTACTGATTGGGAGAGAAGGGGAAAGGAAGAGAGATAAACAGGAGAGAGAGAAGGGAGAAAGTGGAGGAGTGCAAGGGGGACAGAAGCAGGGGGGAGGGAGGGGGGAGCTGGTGCTTCCAATGAATTGTGGGAGTTCTTACCAATCTCTTGACCTATGTGCATGTGTGAGTGAGTGAGTAAGTGAGAGAGAGAGAGAGAGAGAGAGAAATACTTAGAGCTGAAAGTGACTGTGGACTGAGCTGTAGTTTAGAAACACTGTGCGTGTGTGTGTGTTGGGGTGGTGGGAAAAAGGTCAGGTGCCATAATGTTCAACCATATGGCAAAGTGGTGTACACTGTCACAGAAGGACGGCCTACAGCCTTCAGTATAAAATAGCAATTCCTTTCATGTAAAATAAAGCAGGTATGTCTCCTTAACGCAAAGTGCATTGTGATGTGCTCCGCAGGAAAGCTACAAATTGACAATCAAATGATCTTAACATACTATACATATAAAAGTTCTGCACATACTGCATGTACAAAACTTTTTCAGTCTACTATAAAACCAGTCACTGCACAGGAAACTCATTCAGGACTATCATTTCAGACAAACGTGACGCATTCGACATTCGCTTGGTTCTGCATAGAATCCCCCCTCTAATGATTAACCGAAGGCAATATTTCCAAACAAAGCACACCTGCTCCTGCTTCCTGAGTCATGTGTTAAGATGTGCTAATAAACGCAATATAGTGGGTTTGTACTCGTGATTATGGGTTTTATCATCCCAGAGCTCACCACAAGCTATATTAATGTACATATAAACAAGAAATAAAATGCTTCACAAGCTGATTATTTGCCAACAATGGCACTTCACAGAGGGTCTTATCTCTCGAATGCCACAGCGATTTGCTAATTATTCCATTTTGGTAATTGATTAATGAATAGCATGACTTTCATGAATTTATAATCACATTTAATATTGTGGAACATCTGTGAAAAGATCCTCCTTCCGTTTTAAACAACAAATTAGCAGGTTTAAACAAGCTGTTTCCTCACCAGCCCCCTCCGTTTGCCTAATTAAAGGTCTTATTTATTTATTTATTTATTTACATATTCATATATTTTACTATTTCTTTAACAAGTTAACACAGGTCTCAGAGCTCCCCATCGATGTGTGTTCATGCTCCAGCTGAAGTAACTTTCAAGTTATGCATTTCTCCATATCTCAAACCCCCTCTGTTCCACTCCTTCTCCGAACATGCCATTTCGGTGTTTATGTAAATGAGCTACTGCTGAGCCACACCCACCCTCCAGAAAACAGCGGAGCTGAGCAACAAGCCGGGGAAGCACCTCCCCTTGTATGAGGTCACAATAGGCAGAAAATCTAATTGGCCAATACAAAAAACAGGGAATGTTTTTTCCTCATGACTTTTGTTTCTACCCAAAAACTGGAGACACATCTGTATGTCTAAAAAGAGGGAAAATGTGAATTTTTCATAAAAGGTGCCTTTTAAATAGTGCACAAAGCATTGAAACATCTCGTAGCAGTAATGCAACTTGCTGGATGTGAACTAACGTAAAAATAAGAACAACGATCATAGCTTTTTACAGGCAAAATGAAAAGCCAGGTACCCTGTACAATCTCACGTAGTGGAACTGCACACACATATTCCACGAGGAAGCACTGACACCGGAGACCCCTTCCATAAACGTTTAGTTTGTTGGTTTAGTTGTATTATTATTAGCCTTAGATTATGTAGCTTGGTAACTGATCAAGTAACTGTACATGAGTTGTTCCTATGTGCTTTAATACGAGCGTATTATTATTATTATTATTATTATTATTATTATTTGAATAACAACCTAAGCTGCTGTTGAACACAAATTAGTAAACTATTCTGATATACAGTACTGTATATTAAGAAATGGCTATAATTTCCGGGTTAGTGTGATGTGATCTTGTGTGCAAAATGTTCCTTGATCGAGTGGATTTTTTTTAAGCTTGGTGTTGAGTAGACAGAAATGTCTTTTTTTTTTTTTTTTGCATGACAGAAGTGCCACGGTTAAACATATTACTCAACAATACTTATTCCTATTTTGAGATACAGTTGTGCAGAAAGGAAGTAGACAACTTCCCCATTTGGAGGCTCAATGCCGTTGTAACGCTGCAATTAGTCTGGTTCATTTTCTCGTCTAAAACCTTTCCAGTTCTTCACAGCTTTGAAATGCAACATGTTTAAACAGTATCGGTCGCAAACCGCTGATCCACATTGACGCTGCTTTTCTCCTGAGATGTCTTGGATATACAGTGGTTACTCTCTATTATACTGATTCCCTTCCTCGGTAATGACAAGGCCAAACAATGCCATGTACACTGTAAGCAGTATGGAGAGGACACGTTTGGAAAGCTCGTGTCCCTGAAAGGCTATCCTGCTTCCTGGAATCCATGGAAACAATCACACACAGTTGTCCATCTCAAAAAAAAAAAAAAAAAAAAAAATATACAACATTTGTTTAACTAGAGAACTGAGGAAAGCTGCTTTGGTTACGGCTTTGTTTTTGCGGGAAATCACCGGCTGGACCAGCATCAGGGGATATCCAATCAAATCAAAACAAAGCGCGAGTGTGGCGGTTATGTAACAGAGATTATGAGGCATTATCTACCCTTCGCGGCAAACTGAGCAGCTGCCCACAAACTGCCAAACTGCTAAAACCATCACATGGACATTTTATTTACACTTTCGTGCTTGTATATCCATATCCCAACATCCTTCTTGTCTTTTGGATCACTAGCAGGAAGCATAAACGCACAGTTTACTTTGAATAAACCGGTCTTGAACTGTATAAGCAAATATGGATCGGTTCATTTTCAGCCAATAAATTAAATTCTGGAGTTCACTTCAGCTTTTTATATATATATATATATATATATATATATATGAAATATGTTTTTTTTTATATATATATAAAACATATTTCATCATATCTTTAAAATAAAGAAATAATTCATGTTATTGGAATAAAAAGTTCTCAAGTTATTAATATGACTGTAGCAACAAGCCCAATAACCCGCAGCAGTTTCTTCAGTCTCTTCAGAGTAATTGCATTCTTTGTGGCCACTGTCTGCTCGAAACCTTTTTTTCCCTTTTTTTTTTTTTTTTAATATTAACCGTTATATGAATGCTTGAATGAAACCCGATTCAGAAGCTGTGAGAACTGTCCACCGCATATCCCACACTCGCACGCTGTGACAGAATGGTGGGTTTTAGGTATTTAGAAATAAGATGAAACAGAACCTATAGGTCTAGACACATGTTGCAAAGACCACGGAGGTTAAAAAAAAAAAAAAAAGAAAGAAAGAAAATGAACTTTGTGTTCACTTGCTAGGCTGCTCAGAGACAAAGAGACTTCACTCAGAAAAGGAATGCGTAGCTTAGATAATTACGTGGGAGGGAAGGTGAGAGTGAAGCTTATATAAGCTTTAGGTTCATACTTTGTACATGTATGTACCTGCACATGACTGCCCACATAAATATTAACTTCATTAGAACGTTAGCACATCAGCGATGCACCAGTTCTATTTCCCACACTTTACAGTACACATTCAGTGTCAGTGCAGATAGCCAGCGACACCAGCGATAGTAGTCAGGAAATAACTGTGCAACCAAGCGTATAATTACTTTTGGCCTCCTACATGTGTGTGGTTAGTGTGCTCCTGTATAGTTTATCCAATGTATATTTAAGTTCCTGAAAGAACAATAAACTGACAATCACTTAACAGTCACACAAATGTCATCTGTAGCTGTAAAACCGTGTTTGTAATGAGATGTAGCTGTTAAAATAGCTGATCAGATCCTCAGTGTGGACTGTCTGTTCTAAGAAACAGAATTGCATCAACTTTTGGTGGCCCTGGGTTACAAGAGAGGCTGAGTAATCGTAAAGTTTAACAGAATTAAAGGTCAAAGAGTAAATAAGGGCCAATCGAGAGGGCGATAACTTATTCAGCATTCGTGGAAAGATATTGCATGCATTTATTTAGTAATGGACATCAACTTCTCAACTCCTCAAACAGAAGATTGTTTAAACAATGTACAGTAATAAAGTAACACCAGTACATCTGGCAACCCTCATAATGATGGGCAAAAAATATCTAAAATGAAGAACACCACAAGGGGATATTTTTTTATTTTTTTTGAAATATATAAAATGGATAATGATTGAAGGGGGGTTGAGTTTAATCAAGGTGAGAGAAAGTGTTTAAAGAAAATTAAGTCGAAAAAAGGTTGGTTTAATGATTTTATTTTTTGAAAGGGTGCCAATAACTCTGGAATCATACCTAGTAAGTTTCCATATAGGGTTTGCTCTCCAGTCTCCAGTGTCAGTTTTTTTTTTTTTACTTTAAGAGAGAAAGAGAGAAAAAATGATGAGAGAAAAAATATTTATTGCTGCTGTAACATAAGTGATGACATGAGTTATAACTTGAAATTTACTTTGGGGACGAGCCTATGAAAACACCGGACGAAAGTGTTGTTTCAGGAAAATAATCAGCTCTGAGAAGATCACAGTAACTCCGGTTTGTGTTCCGTTATCACACACAACTTTATTAAAGCTTATTTTCTTGCAACAATGTTTAATATTTTTTCCCAGAGTGCGCTAGTAAAATATGTAATCGCCCCAAAAAATATGCTTGACGAGAAGTCTTCTCTTTAAGACCCAACAGAAATGTGAATCTGGACTGATGTGCACAGGTGTTCCCAACTCTCTATACTGACTGACACCGCCTGAAAGTCCTGAAAGTCCTTCCCATGACCACCATGCGGGTGCTCTCGCTTTCAGTCACGGTTAACGGGGAGACATTAGAGAAAGTGTATAGCTAATATCAGCTAACCGTATGTATAAGGGATGCCAGTTGTGAAAATATTAAACAGGATTTCAATGAAGTGTCAAATCTTACACATTACAAATAATGGTGATGAAAATTATAGAGGGATTGCATATATACATTTAAGAGAAATAAAAGAGATAAAAAGTGAGAGACTGCAAGATAGAGAGGGAGAGACAGAGAGAGAGTGAGAGAGAGACTGCAAAATAGAAAAAGAGAGAAAGGATGAGTCTTTAATAGAGAGAGACTAAGATGGAGAGAAAGAAAGAGAGGGACTGCAAGATAGAGAAAGAAAGACTGCAAGATATATAGATAGATGGTGAGACAGAGAGAGAGAGAGAGAGAGAGAGAGAGAGAGTCCCTGCAGATATGTTGCCCATGTGGACATTAGACATCAATTTGCAATAATAATCAAAAAGGAATTGCTATATTACTGCAAATTGCCCTTACTCTTTACGTCTGTGGATTTGCCCAAAATTCCACCCTCCAGCTGAGTGGTTGCGATCGCAGCTGCAGGCCAACAGTTCCTACACAGCTGGTAATATTATTACACGGTCCTTTTCTATTTAAAGTATTAAAATTCAAATGGTGTAAATGCTCATTTTCCTGTCTTTATTACACTATCGGTTCTGCATGATTAAATTATTTATCACGGTATTTTAAAAGAGATGACGAGCGAGGGAAGAGAGGGAAAAATCAATAATCGCACAAGCCTGTTCATTGCTTAACAGATGCTTTTGGACAGATAGCAATATTTTAAAAAAAAAGCGCATTCATTTTCCTCTGGTGGAGAAATCCTTACTCAAGTAAATACCACCTGCATAAATAGTAAGCCTTTAAAAGTTAAGGCACTGCGCTGCTATGACACTCCTGTATTAGACTTTGGTATCCTCAAGAGGGAAGTGTACTGATGCACGAGGAGAATTTATAATGAATATGCAAACTTCTATATAGTAGTATGCAGCAGACATGCTGAGGAAGAACGTGCTGCCAGAGAGATTCCCGTGTGAGACCGGTGCTGCGTTAACAGGAGGTGTGTGTGTGTGTGTGTGTGTGTGTGTGTGTGTGTGTGTAGTCATGCCCTCCGGCTGCAGCTCCAGATGCCTGACATGTTTCTTTGATCCAGTCTCAAGTTGCTGCGCTGGGTCCTACTTCTAGGAAATAATCGACATGCCGAGAAGACGAATGTGGGCTAGGATGCCGCTACTGAGAGGAATGCCTGCTGTTTATCATGGCACAGAAAGAGCCAGATCCTGAAGTTATATGGAATATAGAACCTAGATTTGCACAGGTTTAAAAGACAAAGACAAGAAAAAAAAAATGGTGCTCATCATCACAGACAGCGAGTATCGGGTTTTCCTGAGTCAGACAGGTCAGGCCAAGTAAACAATAAGGGAATGATGGGGAAGAGTTCAAACTCGAGCCATTACACACAGCTGACCTCATGGCTCATGTTCAAAGATCTTTCAGTGGAAAAGATTTCTCTCGGCAGCTGGGGTTATTAAAATAGGAAATTCGGTATAAAACCTGAGCCAAGAAAGCTAAATATCCGTCAAGGACTTTTGGTAATGCTAGAATGAACTAGCTTCTGTGGGCTGCTTTGTCACAAATCGTCGAAATACAACACCGGTCATGTGGGAGGTAAAGGCTTGGAAATCAAGTTTTTTTTTTTTTTAAACATCTAATGTGGAAAGAGCTCCTTATTGGAAGTCCCTCTTTCAGGCTCATATTGTGGAAATGAATTTGTTGCTCACCAGATTTATTACACTTTACTCAATACCACTGTACATTATATCCAGTAAAAAAATTGATAAAAAAGTGGCATATTTAAAAAAAGTTCCTTTTTTCTTTTGTTGTTGTTGTGAAATTTTCTGGAATAAAGGTCACTTTCTCACCCGGAGCTCTGCAACTTACTCTCTGTTTCGACGAGCAACGGATACTGGAGCAAATCCAACAGCCTTATAAGGTCGTTCCTTCCTCCACAAGTGTTGTATTAATGCCAGGCGCATTTCAAACACTGAACGGGTGCCAAGGGAAAGCAGGAAATCTGTCGTATATCTTGGAGATAAGGAACGGTCGGCATCTTGGGTACACATACTACAAAGCGCTCCTGTCACGGCTGTTTCCTGTGTACGCTCTCTAATAGCCTTATCTCCCATTGTCAACTTTATATATTATCGGCAAAGCATGTCCAAGCTATCTGTATTTCTGTCCATGTCACACATTCTAGTGAATCAGCTACCTGACTTACTGTAGATCTGCTTCCATGTGATTTACTAAGTCATATTCTAATAGGAAGGTCATCATGAACGTCACGGAACTTGGTGGTATTAATAGATTCTCCTTAGACAACTTTACATACACAAACACAAAATGGAAAAAGGTCCATGCTTGCATTTTGCGCACACAACGTTCATTTAATCAAAAGCTCTAACTAAACACGTGAAGTTTCCCGTGATCCTAACTGCTTTTTCTTTAAGATCTCATCATCCACCCTGATGCTTGACATCTCTTTAAAGTTCTCCTTTTGAGCTCACCATGAGGTCACCATGGATGGTCCCTCATAAAACCCTAAAGATGGCTATTCATGGTCTTCCTTGGATAGCTTTAGGACTTCAAATGCTGCAAAAAGTTTTGCACCCAGGAATCCATCAATGACCAGTTCAGAAATGACTCATGCTCGTATTCATAGGTTGCTCAGACGTTCCTTTATACACAACTGCAATTTCTGACTATGTGCACAATAAAGTTATAGAATGGAAAGGCTTTATCATCACACTGTCTGGTGTGTATCCACACATATGAATTTGGTTCCTCCCAACGGTTCTTCCCTCATGTGGTCTCAGGGAGCTTTCCCTTTGTCGCTCTAACCTTTGGCTTGCTCGTAAGGGATTAAAATATAGGTTTTAATTTACTTATATATTTCCGTTAAGTTACTAGGACAAAATAAAAGCAATAAACACAAACTAAAGCATTTACAACCTTGGACAAAATTTACGTTTCATCGACATGAGCAAATCAAACAATCTGCTTTTACATTTTGGGTACCGTCAACCCGAACTGCAGAGATGGATATAGACAGATGAAACAGATTTAGCTCATGGCAAGACAAGGAGTCCTTTGAGACAAAGACAAAGTTGAGCCTTTGTGAAATCTATTTGGCTTTCTAACCCCAACCCTGACAATTGTGCACCACATGGGCAGGCCCACCAGGAAGCCCGTCCTCCAGCCACACGACTGATAATTGCTTGCACATTCTGTTCTCAAAGCCACATTCATCTCTGTCCTTACTACAGTGCGTAGATACTTCAGACATCCATCAATGTGTGAGAGTGTGTACACTTTAAAGCTTAAAAAGTTTCATATGTAATCCATAGGAAGGCCAACATTTTAGACAAGAGTTTGTGGACCAGAGCGCTTTTGATTTCACCCTTAAAAACCTAAATAAATCTTAAATCATTGTAATGGCTCGTGAATTTTTTGCTTCAACAAACACACACATTTGTTTTGTCGCACTAAACTTGTGAGGACCTTAAACTCATCATTATTGTAGCAACCTCTTCTGTTGCTTTTACCATGTCCAGTTTTCGCTGACAAAAAAGGCACTTTTAGTCTTTAAAACCAATGTGAAAATATTACTATCTCTGTGGGGACATTTGCCCCCCCATTTAGGGGAAAACAACAACAACAAAAAAAAAAACTACATACCCCACACACACTAACTTATATTAACTCGCAGGTTAATGAGAGTTTCCTAAAATGGTAAAGGCAAAGTAGGCGTAATTGTCCCTGAGTATATTGTGCTAGGAGCAAAGCGCTCTGACATTCTCATCACAGCGTGATCCCCGTCACAGCAGGACAGCTTGGCAGCTCACTGTGCTGAGGATTACGCTAGGACTCCTTAACCTCTCTGCGGCTCTCCAACACCATTACTGCATTATTACAGCTTATCAAGGATAGGAAACATCTGACTGAAACATCACAGTAAAACGCACGTCAGTAAATCCAGCACAATACACACTGCTCTGAAAGTCCGTCAGTCATTACAGATGATTGTATTGTTTTTCTTGTCTCGATGGCCCAGTCACTACTAACAGCTCGAAGACTGCATTACTGCCGCCTTTTATTACTGGTGGTAAATCTTCAATGGAGTAAGACAGATGTCCATTGTCATGATGAGGGTAAGCGAAGGCTGGATTCCTGTTGCGTCAGCAGTCTATTTAGTTCAATGCAAAGGCGTGAAAGTCATGTGTGTGTGTGTCTGGCTGTGACCTTGGATGCTACAAGTCCAATGGAGAACCCGAAGATGTATCAAGATGAAAAATTGTTAATTGGAGCTTCTGGAGTCAGCAAGATTCTACCCTGCTATTCCTGCAGTTAAATGCTTTATTTATTTATTTTTATTTTTTTTACAATGCATTAATTTGTGAACTTAATAATAAACAGTGCTTTTTTTTTTGCACACTCACATGAAAAAATTCTACCATTACCAGATCATTATCACTCACACTGCTAATTAGGTTTAATTATAAAAGACTGAATTGATTTGTGGGATTTATGTAACTAACAGATGGCACAACCGTAATTCTAATGATACTCCAAATTAACCTGTTGCGTTACTGAAATTTTTATCAAACGGTGCGCCTCTATTAAATCACACATGGCTTTCCGGGTCACTGATTGCATGTTCAGCTGCTCCTGAAACTCCACAGCTAGAATCTTGGCTCCAGCTTTTATCTAAGGTTTTTTTTTTTTAAAAAGGCCATAAACTGAATGTGAAAAGCCTATTACGCAGCACGTCCTAAACTTTCACAAGCTGGTGCGTATGTAACAGATGCGTTTTATGAGCTTGTCCGTTGGGCCCAGGGCAACAGTGGCACTCAGGCATAAGTCTGACATATATTATACATCACTCAATTACATTAAGGAGGAGCGGATGATATGATCAGATCATCCTTCACTGCACCGACACCTAAAGCTTGGCAGGCAATTCCATGTAGTGCCAAAATCTGGATTCGAGCCAG
>JAOVVB010000043.1:20729833-20765378 GCA_028570985.1 Heterobranchus longifilis
CTGGATTCGAGCCAGCAACCTGTTTAATAAGCCTGTTTTTACTGAGCTGCTGGTCAGCTTAAACACATTTACCCTTCTTTTAGTAAACAAAAGGCTCTGTCTAGAACTGTAAGGTGTTTGTCCACACTGGGAAGCCCTATGATGAACAGAGAAGATTCATTCAGACAAGGTTCCAAGTAGGAAAAAAAAGCCTTGATGGGTTTAATTAAATTATGTAGGTTAAATTAAATAAATGGGGACGAATGTTTTACTGCGTCTGGCTGCAAAATGCCTAAATTAAAAAAAAAAGAAAAGTTTTTCCATGTAACAACCTCAGCAGCAACCTCATTTCCCCTCTCATTTGTTCCAACCGCTCTGCATCACCAGTATATTAATCACCAGCCTAATCATCTTAAGTTAGATGTATTTTTATGACTGAATGATTCATAGGTCACGGTGTGGTTTTACAAACACAAAAAAACTGGTCAGGTACAGGGACAGTGAGAGCCAAAACAGTCCTTCTGGGGGCCTAGCGAACTAAAAATACAAGACATAAAATATTAAGAAATGTGGGGTGACTCAAGACTCAAGTAGACTTTTTTTTCTGAGAGTGTCTGCTATTTTTGATTCAATTGTTTAAGCAAAAACGCATTCCCACCAGCACAGAAAGTATTATTTCCTTTTATTCAACCATATAAAAAGGGAATAATGTCTGTCTTGAATTCCTGCCCAACCCATGCGTGTGTCTCTGTGGCTGACCACAAACAGAAACAATGTCTACGAGTGACTGACCTCCACTTCAAGTAGTAGTGGGTCAAAGAAAACACTGGGTGGCTTGACTGCGACCCAAGTCTCTTTCTCCTAGTCTTTAATTCTGGCTTCCCAAAGCTAAATCACTTTCATCTGGTGTAACAGAGTCTCTGAGCAATCTTGTACCCAGTTTATCAAACGCATAAGTAGCAGACTCTTGGCCAGATGTTACGTAAGCCTCTCGGGTTTACAGGGTCGTTTTAGTCTGTCTCTCTTTTGGAGATGATGCTTGGTTAGTCCTGAGAGAATATTTAAAAATCCTTAAACTAAAAGCGCTTGTGAGAATTCTCTAATCTGCTTGGAGACTTTTTTTTAAATCACAGCAGATCAATACTGACAATACTATCAACTGTTGATTGACTTGTAGGACACCTAATTCAAGAATAAGAATAAATCTAGTTTAAAAGGTGCAATCTCAAAAGTTGTTTTAAGGATATGTTTAGTTAACTTTTATGTAGAGAGTCCCTTGTCTTAGCGCTTTGTAAGAGTTAGTAGTATGCATTATTTCTTAACTGCTTGTGCTGTAGAAGTATAGAAAATACCCATTACTCTTCAAACCTTTCTTTTGGAACTTGGAAAATGAAATTTAAATATGAATCAATTTTCTATGTTAAACTTGACAACTTTTTTCATTTTTCACCTGGCACATTTTCATTTACCTAAGGTCTCAATGAAACAACATACGAATTGAGATTTCCATGTATTTATACTACGGTTATACAAAAAAAAAATGTATAGAGGCGAGTAATTTTTCAAGACGGAATGTCAAACTTTTACATATATAAATATATGCGCTCAAATATAGCCTCCCATCATGTTTTTATTATACACTCCTTGGTAGCTTAGTTTCTTGATGCCATCTATGATAAAGTGAAATATTTTACGTTCTCCAAAATTCTAGAAGGTCCTTGAAAATTCATGTAAATTCTGCTACTCGGCACTAAATCTATCTGGAACGTTCTGGAAAATGGACCAATTTGAATAGTTCATTAAGCATTAAAGTATAAGCAATTGGGAAATACATAACACTTTCTGCTCAGAAACAAACAAAAACAAAAAAACATTTTGTAACTTAAGTATTACTGTAGTGAGTCAGAGAAATACTTTACAGGAGACATCCGGTTATTGGAAAATATTCAACTTCAGGTAGAAACAGTGACACCGGGCCACATTGTACCACTCATGCAATGATTATAAGCTTATAAGTCTCATCATGAGTTAATCTTTACTCACACAAACAAACATTACAAGCAATAGAAATGCAATTAAAAGACAATTTGACAACAGGCACAAGTTAATAAAAATGAATAATAATCTAAAAAGGAAAGGCTTCTCATGTGCTCAGTAAAAAGTTCTTAGTGCAAACTTCATCCGCAGCCCATCCCACTCATTGCTTAACTACTTAGAATTTTATAGAGCCATGTTTCGACTTGCATACCGTGCATACCCAGTATGTGGGAATTTTAACAATATGCAGTGTACGGTTTATGCTCCGTGTGTAGGTGTGAAGTTTTTTTGAAAATAAAATCATCATCAGCTTGACCAGGGGAGGAGAAAAAAAGAAATGAATTTATCATTTTAAAATGCGATTTTGCTATAATGTACAAGCAAAGTTTTACAGATTTACTGTGTAACCACCATTAAAACAGGTAGTAAAGATAAACAAACCTTTGTTTTTAAATATAGAAGTATATGAACAATAAACTAACTTGTACTTTTAGAAATGTTAAAAGTAACAAGGTACCGACAGGACAATGTGTTTCCATTAGTTTAAATACATCTTCCATACATTTCTGTGATAAAATTCATGCAGAAGACTGTAAAGCAAAGTTGGTTCATACCCGGAAAGACTGCATATTGTATATTCCATGGCTGTAATGTGGCAGCTGCACATCCATGCCTTGTAATACTAGATGCGGAAGCATGCAAAGGGATATATGTTCATCTATAAGATATGTGATATAAGATCTGTTTATCTCTCTCACTTCCAAAAATTTCACAGCACCTGCATGACCATCATTGATTCTATTCTTGACTTGGTCTACTTCAGTTCAAATTCCAAGTACGTATAATGAAACCAGTGCATTCTAATCTAATGCTGAAAATTATCCTCACCAAAGGACAACGCAAAGCACTAGGAGAAGCAAAGTAAAAGCACAGCTTCAAATGTCTTAAAGGTGCTGAATGGGCACTCATCAGTTGAAAAGCTTCAAAATTCAGCTCGATTCGTCCTCCATTCTTCAGGCAAAAGTGAAAAGAGCCATGAAATGGAACTGGCCGCATGCATGCCTGGTTGCCTTGGTGAATTACCGATAGCATCAAACAGAGTTTTGTCAGGGTCTCTGAAGGGGATTTCTCACACACACACAAAAGAACTATAGACATGCATGCACTGGCATCGGAGTAGGAACGGCAACGTTTCCCAAAGTTTCAGCCATTTTGCGTTTTTAGAACACATTTAGAACGAGAGGCCATCAGAAAACAGGAAGAAGTATCTTCAGTCTGAGAAGTTAAACCTTCCATGGGCTAAGTCAGGCACGGAAGCAGTGACCTTGTCTAAACGGCTATAGACAATTAGCAACCCTGCTACCCATAATTACAGCTAATCACTTCACCTTTGACCCCCCGTAATTGCTTCCTATCAATCCGTGTTGCTGACACGGTCAAGCAGTAAGGGGTGAAACATTCTATTGACCCACTGCTCCAAACCAAACAGCGCTAACACTATTACTCTCAAAGACTGACCCCATTGATTTCAGCTCTGGTGAAGAGTGTAGTCAGAAAACTGAATATTCTTTTGTTACACATTTGAAAAGCACTGCATTGATAATATAGTCCATACAGGTATGTGGAAGGTGATGAAGCCTAAAAGAAAAGATCATGCAATCCAATATTACATTGTTCTGGCCATCTTTTGCCTTACACCATGCCTGTCCAAAAAAAAAAAAAAAAAAGAATAACTGATTATCTAACGTCTTTTCTCAGATAACTAATGACACCTTGGCAGATACATGAAAAGCTCACATCTAAGCAGGACAGTGTTATTCCCCACTAATATCTGGGTAGAAATAAGGCAAGCCAGCTAGTAACATTGCTTAGCTTAGGAAATAAATCCAAACTTTTGACTGGTACAGAATATCTAAATATTAGTCACATCTTGAGCAGAAATTTTATTGTGCCTAGTGCCATACTAAAACTTTTAAAAGAATCTTTTCATGTCACATTAAAAGAACTACAGCAATATCTAGCAACTCACTATATCTAGTATTCTTTACATGGCTGAAATGTAAGTTCCTTCTTACAACATATAAAAAAAACATTCAAGCCCATTTACAGTATAATGAATCGCCTCAATTAATTAAAATATCTTTGGTGCAAAAACAAGACAACACTGTAACCAGGCATGGTGGTGGCAGCATTATGCAATTGGGCATCTTTAGCTAGGGCTGGGGCTTTAGTCATTATAGAGGGATTCATGGATAGCTACACATACTGTACCAATCTATTCTGGCACCAAGCTTGAAGGCCTCTGTAGAATGGTTGAAAATGAATAACGTTTTCATTGTTCAGCAATCGAACCACAATGAGAATGAGAACTTTTTACTTTTGACATTCCATTACAATTTGATAGATCCAGAATAAAGCCACCAATTTATGATGTGCTTAGTCGATACACCCTTTCCCAAAAACAGGCTGAATTCTGTTATAAGGTGTATTGCTTTTTACTTGAATTTTGTTTGTTGGTTGCTATATTACATTTAAAGTGCAAATATGTGTGCCATGACTTATTTTGTTTAAAATTTTCACATTAAAAGTCTGCAATATTTACCCAAGTGTGCAGATTTTTATAGCCAATACATATGCTTGCGCAAACAGAAAAGCTGTTAAAGATTCAATCATACCTTGTGGAAAATCTTCATTCTTTTTCTTGAAGATGGAAACATTCGAGGAAACGCTCCTTTGTGTCTCAGTCAAAAATGCAGAGGTGTTCATAGCTGCAAGCAATAAAATACAGACAATGTTCAGACGACTTCTCATTCACAGCTCAGTTATGGCATACTTGTGTCATGTTTCATACACAGATATAACTTTTTCTCTTAAAACCTTGCCCCCTTGGTGGATAGAAATCACGAACATTGTTGTTCTTCAGAACGAGAGCTTGAAAGCCTGGTTTTCCACATATTATGGAAAAGGCGCAATTAAAAAAAAAAAAAAAAATCCCGATTCTCATTTAAATCTGTGTACAAGATGCCCTTATATATCCCACTATATAGTCACAACTGTATACCGTTTCCCTCAACTGGAATGTACTGTATAACCATTCAGAAAATGTATAACTAGATTGCCCTCACTCCTCTGATGCCCATGCATTTACGAGCAAAGTTGCAATGCATGGTTTGCTTTAGTATTGTACTGGCAAATGATTACCTTTTAGTTTAATCAAAATACAGTTGTTGTAATAGTAGCAAAGTGCACTGGTTAAATCCAACAATACAATAACGCATTAACCAATGTGAAGTCAAGGGGAGACAAACCATCATTACTGAAAATGGCTCTCTTTTGGATATGTTTAATGATGCGTAAAAAATAATGTTGCAAGGGTTTATATGCTGTAGTGGTAAGAAATAATGAAAAACACAAGGCAAAATTACCTCCATATATAACTTTCTATCACCTAGTCCCGCAAAAGTAAGTATCCTATCGATTTGTCACTATCCAGGATTTATTTTCCTTTTGCGAATGTAGTCAAGACAGCACGTAAAGGTCTACAGAGCGTTCCATTATTAAAGAGCAGGTTATAGAATCATTAGACAGGCCTAATGTGCTACTCATTACATATTAACACCACTCAATGCAGCTAGGGTAGAGACCGAGTTAAACTGTCTCACGGTGCCCATGGAGATCTTGTACTGTAAAACACATGGTCCAGACATTTACAGGTCAAGCAGGATACAGAAGGTGTGCATTGTCCTACTCTGAGAGGTTTCGATAAGAGAAAACCATCGATTAGTATCCAAAAGTCACCACTGCCCTGGGGTGTGCCCATTGTCCCCAGAAAAAAAAACAAAAAAAAAACAATAGAAGCCTAAGATTATATTTTGGAGGCTGTTTTACACTGGTTTTCATTGCCGGCGCTCTGTTATTTGTCACGGTTGAATGCGAGTCCCCTCCACATCCCGCTCTGTTTGGCATAGAGAGAAGGAATCCTGACGTCGTGCTAATTAAACGGGGAGCCTTGCAATATTTTTAGCCGGAGTGGCCTTGATACAACTGCACGCTTTTGTTCAGGGTGCACGAGCAGAGTTCGAAACCCTCGTTAGGTGCCCTCGCCGCGGCGCACTCACACAATGCTGTGCCTGTCTCTGGCCTCCTGAGCGGCGGCTTTGTGGATGAGGCGCTGAGCAATAAAACCAGCAGCCCTAGGCACGCTGCCTAAGGCACTGATGCGGTTTTGGTCCTAGCCAAGAGTCTCCTAAAAATATATCAGCAGTCTTTCCCACTGTCTTATTCTTTCTTCCTTTTCCTCATACCACTTCTTCCTTTGTATCTTCCTTCTCTTTTCGTCCTCATCCTTCCCTTTTTCACTTACATAATATGGTGAAGCATGAATTGGTCATAAATGAAACAGACAGGAGGGGGAACGATTGTGTATGTGGGTACTTGCACAGATATAGACGCTGGAAAAAACAGATACTATCTTTGTAGCACTCATAGGCTTCAGAGAAGTGAAAAAGGCCCTGCATGCGCTGTGTCAGGAAAGCGTGACAAGGGAATAGTCCAACATTTGGTAAGAGCCCACATGTGGTGGTCTGTGAACGCTCCTCAAAAGTGAAGTAAATGCTTGTTTTTTTTTCTCACTCTTTAAAAATCTACACCTGCATATCAAGATTTAGATTTACAATTTATTTAAGATAGCGTTACTGGTAACCAGGGTATTCTGTAACCAGACAATATAAAACCAATAAAACATTTCTTGCTTATCCACATTTGATCCATAGACGTTCCAGAAAGCATTCGCATGACCTCGTAGAAAACTTTAAAACTTGGGTCTGAATTCTGGTTCATAAATCAGAATTCACTGATGTGCATGTCTGTTCGGGCCGTAAAAGCGCCGGATGCTGTAAAAACTCCCATTGTGTCTGTATTTCCTTTGTTATTTTAGTGTCTGGAGGCTCTCTGCAATAGCTGCCTTACTGATCTAGAATGAGAGTCTGAGCCTGACTGCGAGCTCTGCAGGCAAACAATAAAATGTCTTTACACACAAATTAGCAAGGATGAGGAGCTTTGTTAATGATTTTCAAGTCACAAACCCTTACGTCAGTAACCATTTGTGATGGTGCTCGAGTCTTGTCAAAAGACAGAATGCTGGATATTTAAAATAAAAAGTGTTATTAGAAAGCTGTCCCTACTTCTGCCAGTCATTAAACAGCACGGAACTAAAAATACACTCACTGACCAGACCTCTCGATGAACTCTACCACGAGTGAGAGGAAAAACTATCAATTAAATCATTATCAGAACTGTGATATGACTCCATTGCTCCCATCTGTCAAAAGTGCTCCTCCTCTGTGGCTTTAACTGGCTGAAACACGACCATCTGAAACCGATGAAGGCGGCCTGCAGCGCGCCGTACTATTAAGAGCCGACCACATCACTTGCAGTGTGCAGAACAATGGGTGAGAGGGTGGTCCAGATAAATACAGAGCACTGTTTCAGGTTAAGCTGGCCAGAAAAATGCAGAGGAGGGGTTGGCTGAACCGTTCCTCCGGCTGTATGTTACCAGTAACCCACTAGCTCTGCTGAAAGATGAAAGGCTAGGGTAGTGACTATTTTCGAGAGTCAAAATGCACCCCTAAATTTGGAACTGTTTGGACAACTGTGCCAAGCCGGCATTAGCTAGCACTTTTGGTGCCCTTGCAGTTTTATTCTTTTCCAGGATTCTTGAGGTTTTCTTTCCCGTTTTAAAACCTTTTCCACATTTTAGCTGGAATCTTTGCTTGGAGTGCTGATCAGAAACCCAGCCAGGAACATGCAAGACCATTAAAAGATATATTACAAATTCTATTCTATATGGATGATTCATTTAACAGAAGAAAAAAAAAAAAGCACTTTTTAATTAACTCAGCAAGATGTTGTAATGAGGCAAGCAACATCTGTGAAGGTCCCAACTAAGTCTGAAGAAGAGCACTACATCAGAAGGTTAAGCACTTTCACTTTCATGTGGGTCTCCTTCCCTTAAAAGAGCATATGAATATTACAAACAATAACTGCATTATGTCTGAGATGACCTCTCTATAGGGGTGACGGGTCACTTTCATATGATGTGTTTTCTACTATCTAGTACATATGGTACGTCCATTAGGTATGTCCTCCCACCATAGGTGTGATTGACACAGAAAATACAAGCGTGGGAAGGCAAAGAGCATCCAAAGGAAATGGCTGATTAGCACCGTCCTTGTGACCTCTCTTTAGTTTAGCGCTGATGGCAAGCATACTTGCCTTGTCCAGATGGATCAGCATGAGGAACTCATCCTTCTCACCAGGATAGCGAGCTCCGGCAGCTCTGCATTGTACTCACAAAGAAAGAGGGGCACAGAATGATGGAACCTCACAAAGCCCATACACACGTCCTTACTCCTTGCAAGAGTCAGGAACGCTATCGAGGAAGTTTCTATAAGCGACATCTAAGTTAAGGCTTTTTGAGGCCTCCCAAAAACCCCTGGCAACAGTGATACCTAGATGTTGTCAAAAGCATTTAAGAAATCTGTGGGTGGAGACAGTAAGTGGCATCTGAGTAGCTGAGTCACTGCTGGGAAACCTTTGTACACACTGTTAAACTTTCATCAGTAAGGCCATTATAATCCATCTATAATCCTCGCCTCAGGTGTTTTCAGATGCCTAGCCCTTTAGAGACTAGTCTCAGGGTACTCTGGGAACCGTGCCCAGACCTCCCAGCCGACAGGATAGGAAACAACCAGGGGTCTGTCTGTCATGGGGTTAACCCTGAACTCCCACAGCAGCAGCCTGCTGAGAGGGCCGCTGACCTTAGTGTAGCAGGAAAGCAAGGATGATGGAAGTAACAGGAGCTTTTCAGCCACAACTCCCTTTCTCAGCCCCAGATCTGTCCCGGATATGCAGGAAGCAAAAAAAAAAAAAAAAAAACTGTGGTTTTGAGAATTACATCAGAGGCGGAGCAGCACACAGTTAAAGGACGACCGTTACGCTGGGCCAGGAGCTGCGCATGCCGAAGCTACGACAAAGCCCGCGAGCTCTCAAACAGTCAGTCATTCAGGCTCCTGTATTACGCAATGCCGAACAAGGCACGCCCTTGGTAAACTCACACTTGGTGGACTGTGAGGGGGGAAAAAGCTGCCAAAAGGATTCCTATTCCCATGTGAACACACTGATAGTAACATTTCTTTGCTTTAGGACAAAGCGTTCTTCTCTGAAATGCTGAGTCATGTTGATACATGCAGAAATGTGGAAATGCTGAGGTGTCTATGGTGGAGGCGCGTACCAAGAGGCAACATTCTTTCAACAAGGCTTTAACTGCTGTACCGGAGGAGTATTGCAACATAGAAAAAAAAAAAAAACACAATATAACGTAAAAAAATTAAAATGCTCGTCATAGGAATAATAGTGTGCAAAACAATGTCAGATCTCGATACAGAGCTGACTGTTGTTACAGACATGCACTGTAAGAAGTAATCTTACTTATTGAAATATTACATGCTCGTTATACATGATGTGGGCTTGATATCAACAGCGGTAGACGGTTACTCAGCAGACTAGCAGATTCAACAACCAGAAAACAAAATGGTTTCATTTCATATTACATAACCATTTTCATTTCATATGCAGGCCATTTTAACTTAAAGCTCTTCACGGTAATACGACACACCTCGATACTACAAAACGAGCGATTCGTGCTGAGGCATGATATGGCTGACGATCGAATGAGATTTTTACTAGGTGGGTTCAATTACCTTTCCTGCGGTTAAACATACTGTGTTAAAAAGTACAGCAAGCAAGATGTGATAACCGAACACCCCTCATACAGTTCACAGCTGACTTTTTATTTCATTTTTTATTATTGGTCAAGGTTGGAACATGGTATATGCTATATTGAAGAAGTTTGTTAGCAAAGGATAATCCTTTTATATAATTATATATTTGTTCATTTTCAGTATTAGAGCACTTATCTAGCTGGCTCACGACACACTATTACATTAGCTACTTTTCTAGCTTCGATGATCAGGTTTCCAGATGATCAAACATTGAAACGGGGGGCTTTTAGTTGCCTGGGGGGGATAGCTTGAAGATATATAATTCGATCAATAATGGATAAAAATTTAGTTTTATCTAATAACCTTTTAACAAGAGATCACTACTTGTGTATTAGCACTACATCCAGCTTAGTCACATCTGAATGGAATCTTTTTTCCTTTTTTTTTATCATCATCATCATCCCTCTCCCCTTCACAACACACTGCATAAGACGGGTTGCTATTCTGCCTTTGCACAAGATGCATGTCTAATTGCCAGAGGCAATAACAGCCTAAAACAAAACAATTACTCAGGTGAAATTAATGCTTCACACTTCCTTGGGAAGCAGGCTCTTGTGAAAAGACTTTCTGTTCTTAAGCCTCACAAATATTAAAAGTTTTTTTTTTTCTGAACATGCCCGTTGACCTTCAACCTATATCCAATAACCATTAATCGTTCCCTCTAGGCACATTTCAAAGCAGAGCTAATAAGTACTGAAAGGTAAGGGGAAAAAAAAAAAAAAACACCACTGTTGTGTATGTAAGTATTGGTATCTAGAGCAAACAGAGACAGGATCTGAGGCTGGTTATTTAAACATTGCCACTTCTCATTCTGTTTGATGCACGTTTGATATCAACCGCTGAGTCACAGGAAAGCACAAGGACATTTTCACAAATATTTGTTTTCTCTTCATGACCTCTGTGGAGTTTAACCTGGCCATATACCACTGCATCCATTGTATATAACTTGACCTTTTTGATATTCTCACATGCATGTTCTCCCTGTGCTTGGCTGGTTTCCTCCGGGTACTCCAGTTTCCTTCCAAGCTCAAAAACGTGCAGATTAGGCTAACTGGCGTTTCGTGTAGTGTGGGAATGAGTGTATGCGCTCGAGTGCCCTGTGATGGATTGGCACCCTGTCCAAGATGTATCCTGCCTAGGGCCCAGAGCCACCTGGGATAGGCTCGAGGTCTCCCACGACCCTGTCCAGGATAAGCAGTACAGCATGTCCCCAACATACGAACGAGCTTGTTCTTGTTCATAAGTCCAACAAACATTGTCTAGGTACTAGGACACTAACACAATTAGCTATACGCTGTATAAAACTAACAGCTTTCATGATCTTGTCAAAAGATCTTTTAATTTAAAGACACATCAATATTTCACATTAATACATTCAAAACTTTGACAAGTACCAAGGCTGCATACTTCAAGCAAGAAAATCGAGACGAAAGCACTGTGAAAAATTTGTCGTTGGAGAAAGGGGGGTGGGGATGAACTTAATATCAAAGTTTAAAAACATCTAAGCAAGTATCATACACAAGAGATTTAGATGTTAAGTGATTCATCTGCCATTTGTTATTGCACCTCTATTGCACTATATTAAAAATGTTTGCAAAATAAAACATAACAGACTTGTGCTGGCTTCTGTTTATAAGAATGAGCAGCAGGTGAAGGAATTGGGAACTCTCAGATCTTCAGGTGGGACAGTTTATTACTCAGTCTTTCACCTGTTGGCCACTGAAGATTAACCAAAATGCAAATAAAAGTGGAAACCCCCTGTACGCTTCTGTACAGTGTGTACTGTTTAAATTCGCAGGTGCCAAGATGTTCAGATTAATTGTGCCTGAAAATTTAAGCCTCCGTTTTATTATCTCACACTCCAGTCTCCCATGGCAACCGTGCCACACTTATCTGATTCGAGGCTGTCTTCTGAAAGCTTTTTTTTTTTTTTAAAGAAAGAAAAAGTTTGAGGTAACAGGCAAACCGCATGCCTGTGTCGTGGTTTTTTTTTGTTTTTTTTTTGTCAAATGCTGTATTGTTATTTATAATGTGTAGTCAGCAAATGTGCATGAATAAATTTACCCTCCATCTTCATCCCAGCAGCGGCACACCTGCTGATAACACATCTGTGTGAAAAGATCCAACACTGTTTCCTTTTCAGTCTTTCAAAATGACCCACTTTCTAGGCGAAGTCAGACCGATCTTTATCACACCTGCTTCTGCTGAAGACTGGAAGCCTGAAATGATGGTCATGCTGGTGACTGGGGGAGCGTGTGACAGAGCTAGAGCCACAAGGTTACATCGTACCGCACTCGACCACATGGTGTCCTTAGTAACCTTCAAGAAGGATCTTCGGGTGCACTTATCACGAGGACATATGCTTTCTAGAAAAGACAGGTGCATCTGCATATTGCTGTACAATATTCTTTTTATACGACAGTTAATTCCGGTCCACTGATTTAATTGCATCAAGAGTGCTCACATTTACTCTAGCCACACTGGGCCATTTCACAGTTTGCACTGTATGTCATATTTGCCATATGAAATTCCACTTCCTAGTGGAATTCCCAAATTCCTAGGGCCTACAAGAATGCTAATGACTTCATGAGCTGACATCATGGTGAAATTTCCGACAAATTGGTCTGAAATTTCCGGTACTCGATGTTAATGTCTTGTTTAAAAAAACCTAACATAAAAGCGACATTGCTGACTACAGCTTTGTTCCCACTCTGAATCACGGCCGTTCAGAATGACTACATGTGCGATAAATATCATAACCTGACAATTAAATTTGCCGTCTATCAGTTTATACTGTATACACCTTTCTGTATTTTTATTTACTTATGCATAATCATACAACCAATAACAATAGAACGCCGTTCATTTAATTCTAGTTTTGCTAATATTTAGTGCAATTGCTTCAATTGCATTGCTAGAGATAACTGATGAATCATTACGAGGCAGAAATGAAAGATAAAAAGTAACACGAATGATTTGAGACAGACGGTCCGTCATCACAAAATCATTTCTAGACACAGTGCCCATTTAATTCATTACTGAATTGATTTAAAGTGGGCCATCATCATCTTTTTTTTTTTAAATATTGGGTTCGAGGCAGGAGCTAGAACTTTGGATAACGGTTTAAGGTACAGATTTTGCGCACACACTTACACGCATCCATGATTTTGAGTAAACACACACAGGCATTAAGCTCCAAAACCCAAGTCATGTGTGAACATTCTTAGATCTACACACACAGAGAGCTTGAACACTGTCAATGGTTTCTTATAGTAGCTGGCAAGGGCAGATGAACATGTCTGGCACGTCACTTCTAAAGCTCCTGTCGGCAGTTCCTGAGCTCAGCCAGTGATTCCCAGCCTCTCCCCCTCAATTAACAAAGGATGCGGAGAAAACAACTGAAACATCACTGGCTCATTACTGAAAAGCTGTGCAAGTCTGAAGCCTTCAGCCGTCGGTCGGACATCTTCATGGTGACCACACATGTGCACACACGTGCGCACACACACAGTCTATCCACAGAGCAGCTGGTGGACGGGAAACGGACTCTGTTAGAGTCAAGGGCCGTGCGCCTGCCACAGCAAGTGAATAGAAGGAAATTTGTCGCCAGTGGGAAACCAGAATCAATTGACTTTTATTTTACGCACAACAAACCCTTGTATCGGGGCGCTGGGTAGAGGACTTGTAGCAGCAAACTTTGGTGGTGTGTTTCCAGCGTTGGCAATGCAGCTGTCAGATGTTTAGTCTCTTCGCTCTGTTTGTTATGCTTTCATAGCTAAGCGGGTCAACATGGCCTATGATGTTTAAGTTCATTACACGTAATCGCCAGGTACAGTAAGCGGCAGGCATTTGTGAACCAAAACAGTAATATTTCCTCGAGAGTTTTGCAATCGCTTAGTAATAGCACTAGAAGTGAAAGGGAAAAAGGGAAAGGAAAGGAACAAAGAAGTTCATTGTCTCATTTTGACTAGACCTATATTGTCTGCAATATAGTCAAGACTGCAATGGTCAAAACCTAAACATACTTTAAAAAAAAAAGTTTTTATTTATTATAATAATAATAAAATGTATTATTATTATTAGTATTATTATTATTAGTGGTAGTAGTAGTAGTAGTATCACTATTATTATCGGGCAGTGGTACCCCAAAGGGTTGAAGCTCTGGGTTACTGATCAGAAGGTTGGGGGTTCAAGCCCTAGCACTGCCAAGTTGCCCCTGTTCAGCCCTTCAGAGAAACCTATAACCCCATCTGCTCCAGTGGCGTTGTATCCTGGCTGACCCTGTGCTCTGACTCCAACGTCCTAAAAGTCATTTCACTGTGCTGTAAGGTACAGGTGACAAATAACTGGCTGATAATAATAATAATAATAATAATAATAATAATAATAAAGGGCCCCAGATGGTGACTGAAATGTTCTATTTTATTTATTATTTATCCAGACAATTACCACTGGTGTCTGCCCCCCACAAACAAATCGAAATGGTATGAACCCTTTCTCCTTCTCTTCTGCGTCTGCCTGCAAGGCACGAAAATACAGGAGCGCACATACTGTACAGTAGCAGTGTAGAAGGGCCGCTTTCAAGAACGCTCGCAAGACAGTTCTCATCAGCCAGAATCGACCAGTAATTAAGTCTTCATTACCAGATAATGCTAGCAAAGGGCAGGTAACTAAGTTTCTTGGAAGCACTGCTTCAGTTTAAATCTCAGTGGCTACATGGGCTCACCTGGTTGCGTAATTTTCAGCTCCTAAAAATTTTATATGGCACCTAAATATTTTAGGTTTTGGAGGCAATGGATCCTTAAGGTTTATGTTTTTCTGGAGCCCTGTAAGGCCTTATTTTGGTACAGTGGTTGGTTAGATTTGCTAAAATGCTGAAACTGTATGTTTTAAAATGCTTACGATCTGCTTTATAGTTCGAAACTGGGTGTGGAAGCAGGCAGAGCTGCTTTAAAGTTCTCCTTTAAATAAGCATTTTCTCTTCCAAATGTTAATCCTCTAACCCACAGGGCTGCAAGTGACAAATTCAAGCTGATCGAGGAGCAACTCAAAGAGCTGTCTCAGGGAAGGAGGCAATTGATGAGGATGCCCTTTAATCCTCCTGAAGGCCCCTTTCAGTGTGCTATGACAGCAGCAGCATTTTCAGGGCTTGTAAAACCTTAAAGCGTTCATCGTTGAGGTTTAAGCATTGACTGGATGGAACTTTCGCTGCACACTTCGTGTTCTGTGCCGAGCCTGTCTGGACGCCTCGATTGAATACATAAAATAAGGTGACGAGCTGCAGGCATGAACCCAGTGACTCTTACATTGTCTGCCGCGTTTATGTCACAGTACAATCACTGGGAAGCACATACACACAGAGAACTGCCTGCCAAGTGATAAATCTCCAAGATTAGAGATTGGGCGACAGCCCAAAGTCTGGCCAATGCTGCCATTGAATAGAATGCAATAAATTACAATTATTATTATTAAACTGGCTAGCACATATCTAGATGGATTTTCACCATTCTTACAAGCAGAATGCTTCGCGCAATACTTCTACATTATGGAACACTAGTCTTCCACAGTTGCTTTGTGGAGATGCCTATAATGCTGAATCTTGTCTCCGGAGCAATAAATCACTCAGAATAACAGCTCACTCTTATGATGATGAATATGGAGATGACATTTTTATTGAATGCCTGATCCTGCTCAGCAAGCAGGGGGAAAGAAGAGAACCATATTAGCAGTTCCATAAAGAGACTGCTCTTTGACACAGTTAAGGGGCTCACAACGGCAGAAGCAGGATAGACGCCATTAGTCACTGTAAGCTGCTGCTAGAGGGGCGTCTGAGGGATGATAGATTGTTTGTATATCAAATATTAGATTATAAGACAGTCACACCAAAGTGACTAAGCAAAATGGACTATGTGGGACTTCCCCAAACTGTGGCCACAAATTTGGAAGCACCCAGTTGCCTAAATTTTCTCTTTATTGGGACTGAGAGGCACGGACATGTTCCTGTGCAACATAGCTTGCCAGGATTGGAATGGAAGAATTTGACCTCAACCAATGCTTATTATAACAGCAAAGGGGGACTAAATCAATCTGGATTGGGATGTCCAAAACGCACAAAATTCACCCTATATGACCATATACTGTACTACAAACAGGGTTCATTTATATAGTCCCTGTCTCATAACCAAGGCTGTATTCCAATTGCACAGAACACCACAGAATTGGATCCACTGAACTAAAGAGCAAGAGAACATGGGCATACTGCAGCACAGTAGGCCAAGCAGCCTCGAAATCTCCAAGGATCATGGCACCAATCCAGCTGACACACTTGAGCCTTAGCCTTCTAGACACGCAGATCACAGGCAGGTGAAATCTGCCGCTGAAGCTTGTGCTTGGAGCTCGGACACAACCGACAACAACGTTTAAGAAGTGAACAGAGAAGAAAAGGAAACAGAGAAGAAGAGGAAGATAGTTTTAACTTTAGAAAGTTTTACATGCCACACATCTACAGTGAACCTTGCTCCTACTGTACCTGCTCATTTCAGTATTCAAAAAACAGTTTCCATATCACAGTGGTTAAAAAAATGCTACAGATAAGAGATTTATCTTCTATAATGGACAACTGGCAGAAGTAGGTCAAGGAAAACTAATCTCGTTAACACTTGTTACTGGGGCTGGGTTATTTGGGTGGTTCTGAAGTCTAAAGACATTTGTTGTGGGAGGTACTGCAAGAGTGAAGGGTATCTGAATAACAATTTCATGTGATCTGGTCTCTTTAGGTTATGTTTGCAGGGAAAGTTGTCCAGATAATCATTCAAGGTGGACTTCAAACACTTTCAATAGTGGGACTTGTGTCCACTCCAGCTTGTGGTTTAAATGAACATGATATCAAGACACTGCCATGGTTGGAGGCATCTCCAGTATGGTTTAAGGAAATAAAATTTTAAAAAATCACTGTTTGCACAACTTACTGTACAGACAAGGCAATGGAAATGATTTTTTTCCCCCCACAGGATTGTTCTGTTTACTCTCAATGAAAGCACGAGGAGCTTTAAGTCAGTTAAGATGGTTTGGGTGCAATCCTTTTCAAGGATGCCAAATAGTTGGTTCCTGATAGAACTGTATCAGGGATATTGCACTACATGAAGATACCTACAGTAGACATATCCAAGAACCACTTCCAAGATTAGATCTCAAAGGTAGCTTGGCAATATCTGGGCGTCCCCCAAAAGTATGCTGGAATCTGTGGCTGATAATAGAGAAGACTTAAAAATAAGGAAAAATCAGAAGTAAGATGATTAAATGAAAAAGTTTAGGCACAATGCTTACAGGTGAGTGATTGAATAAACAAGGTTCAGGAAAATAAAATATTCTAGTGATCAAAGGAACTGCTGCAAACCAAAGCAATTAATAAAGAGTCTGTTTCACCCAGCAACAATCCGTGAGGGTCTACAGAGCTATTAAATAAGAATGGACGCGAGAAGACAAAATCGTGTGAATATTTGAAGCTAAACCATCCTACATTTGGCTGAATATGATCTCCAGGGGAGCCTGGTCCCATGGGAGCCAACCTTTCCATCTGTGCGAAACTGGGTAGTAGGACAGGCTTGGGCTTGCCCTTTCTCTTGTAACTGATGAGAGCAGCATTCTAACAGAGGGACATGATGTGAGATGTGGGAGATAATACTAATCCTGCTCTCATTCTACAGATAGAAAACCTTTAAATTGGCCTTCAAAACTTGCCCTCTTGCAGTCCCGAGTGTAGATGAAGCAAACATCTGACCCAATTCCATGTACAGTATGTTGTAGAGTTTTTATTGGATATCAAAAAAATAAATCTCTTGATGTTTAGTAAAGAAGTGAATGATGCTTGCTTCACTTCAAAGTCACACTAACGTTCACGCCTGCATGCAATAACTCTTAGGACACAGCGTGCCAGTCCGGTTGGGCTGTCAAGGATGCAAAAATTCAACCTTGGCTACAACTTCCATGTTTCCAAGTTCTAACTCAAGGCCAGTCAAGGCCATCTCTCACTGACAAATACAAGGCATCTCAAGGTTATCACCATCAAAGGAGGCCTAGAGATCTTCTGAAATATTGTATCTAACGATGGAAACATGAATATTCTGCCTGAGTACCTGCCACCCACTGTGCCACAAGAAACCAGGCTCACATGTACAGTTTGCCATTGACAGAATGACAATAGCAGGAATTATTTTAATTCATACCCTTATATCACATGTGCTACACTCATGTTTATGAATGTGTAAAATATTTATTGTAATACTTAATTTAACACAATTTCTACAGGATGTTACAGAGCCATTTTCCATATCCTTGTTTCAGACCTCTCTTGACATGAAAGCACTCCTTCTGACTGGAAAATCTTTAAATTGGCTGTTCATAATTCATTGCATACTCGCTCTTGCTAGTACACCACTGATGTTTGCTTTCCACTGCAGGGTTATATAATGCATGTGCGGGCCCTGAATCTGGCCCAGTTCCATTGCAACACAGGCCTCTCTATACACTGCCTTTCTCTCTCCGCTCTCTCTCCACAGCTGCCTCCCTCATTTGCCCCCCCCTCCTAACAGCAGCTGACTCTCTGCATGCCCCCTCAGCGTTCCTAATGAGCGGCTTTTGGGCAAGATTTGCGGCTTTCACTCTCCTGCTCTCCCTGGCTTTCAGTGGCTTTCCTCACAAGCCATTTGTTTCTGTTTTCTTGGCGGCAGGAAAGTGTGAGTCCAGCTGACGCACACCTGCTTAGTGGCCATGAACAGGACAGCTTTAGAGTCAGAAACATGAGTTTTTTTTACCCGCTCCACAGGCCTCCTCAGTCCAGGCCATAAGGAATAGAGATCTTTTCAATAGATGCATCAAAAACCACTAGCGGAAGTATGCATTTGAGCCTGAAAGCGCGGCAAAGAAGTGACACATGTACAACAAAACTAGCCCATTCCCCAAATTGCATAGTTCAGTTCACTAATGATGTTAATCAGATGATTACAGAAATTTAATTTGTTCACAAACCATTTCCAACACACAGTACTCTGCAGACGTCTTGAGCCACTCCTCAGTTTCTGTTGCCTCCAAAAAGCAAGACTTTCCTTTTTCATCTAGTTTTGAGGAATATGCCTCCAGTCTTCCTGAAAGACTTTTTTTGCCTCTCATCTTTAGTCCAGTCCCTGTACCTGAGCAGTTTCAGAGAAATGTTTATTTGTTAAGCCACACAGTGACCTATGAATCATCCAGGCATGGAAAAAAAAGCAACGAACTTAAGGCATGAACCAGTGAGAAACGTGTCCAGATGAATGGCAGATGATCAGGCCAGTGTTTAGTATAATGGTGATGCTGGATGGTTGGAAGAGGGAAGTAGGGAAATGAGGTCGCTGCTGAGGTTGTTACAAGTTTAAAAAGAATAATAATAATCAATTGTATCTTTAGACACTTTGCAGCCTGTCGCAGTCAAACATTTGTTCCTGGCTCTTTAATTTAATCTACATTATTTAATTTAAGTTAGAAGAAATAAGGATTGCCCAAGAGTTGCGCTGTATTGTATATGTATATCTATCTATCTATCTATCTATCTATCTATCTATCTATATATATTTTTTTAGAAACTTAATACCAATACATCTTAACCTCTTCTTCTAAACAGTTAAGTGAAACAATTGCTCATACAGACTTGTACACACATTCCAAGTCATTTGCTTCTTTCATTACTTAACCAAGCATAAATTAGAAACAAAATTGGTGTGTTACAAAAAAAAAAATAAACAAATAAATAAAAATCTGATGCCTAAAACAGTAAGGGGGATATTTATACACCCACAAAGTGTTCTGAATGTTTTATGCATTGCACTTGTCCTATTGGACATAACACAAGCTGTTGTCCAAATGGGCTTTCATGGGCTGATTGATGAAGAGTAGCCATCACATGGGGCCAATTCACCCTGTCTCCTCTGCAGGACATCAACCACCAAAAGCGCAAACAATGTCTATGTAAAATCGTTCCTAGAAAAACTGCCAACACAGCAATAGACCCCATTTATTCAATACTAATAATGCTCATAAATCACTTTCCTAAATGAAAAGGGAGCTGTACAAACACCATGAGAGCAGTGTGAAACCAAATTTAACATTCACATCTTAGAGAAAAAAATTAAAATAAATAAATAAAAATTGGTGCAATGACTTGGTATAATTTTACTTCAGGTATGGTACATTTATTTGGCTACTAAAATGCATGGTAACATTATATAGCCAATGCAGCTATTTAAAGAGTAGGACAAGCACGGGTGTGCAGATCGACCTGTCAACTCTGAGAAACAGCTGGATTTGATGGAGTAGAGACCCCCAGCTGGGTATGCAGAAGGGGGAAAAAGTGTAACAGGAGAGAGGGAGAGAATTGAGAGATTCAGCAGGAAACAGCTGAAGCAGAAGGCAGGGTGATCCATCACATTGACTAACTGGCCCAGGTGCTCTACATCCTGCAGAGATGTAGGCTTAAGAATGGGCTCCTGTACTTTAAGGCAGAAAAGCCCCTGGGGCGCGGTTGTCTTTCAGTTCCCACTTCACACATCCCTTGCTGGCTGTTCAAACATGGTGGACTATTAAGGAATCTGTGATGACAGCAAGGACAATGTTGACCTCTCATGTCCACTCTTGATTGCTTCATCCCACAGGTACACAAAGGAAGACACTAGAGCAGACAACCTTCAGAACACAAGAAGTCCTAAACACTCTTGGCTAATAAATCTTAATTATTGCTCCCTCTGGGATGCGAGAGACCTCCATATTACTAGGCATTCTGTATCCCTGAACCCTCTGCATATAATGAGAGAACGGTTGCGCATGCTAACATGCTTACACACAGAAATGCACAAGCACGCTGTCTAGACAGATCTATTGATTATGCCTTTTCTCATCATGTCACTGTCAGAAGCTGACCTTCCTTTCTGAAACCAGAGTTGACACAGACAGACCTGGAAAAGTCATGGAAAATTAAAATGATCAAGTCACTGGATTTATATATATCTATATTTATCTATTTATTTATTTTTAATTCAACATATTGGGTTTTAATAACAACGATCGCTAGAGTGTTTGTACATAATGAGTTGGGTGCCAAGTATGTGCGTCCAACTTCATACAATCACCTCACAACTTTATCGGGCTACAAAACCTAGAGTTCAGTATAAACTGTTCAGTTATCGTTCTGGAGCTGACCGATATGCTGTGAACTTGGGTGTCTTGGTCGTCTGTGCGCACAGTACGGCAGCGAGAAAAATTTCTTAGCGTGGACGCTAAAGAAGAACTACATGACCCTCCCTCAATCTGCAGTTAAACAGCTGCTTTTCCTGGTAGCAAGTTAATCTGCCGAACAGAGGTTTTGACTGTGTGACGTTTCCACACAGCACATGGGCAAGTGTCAATGAACTAAACATGTAGCAATTTCACATAAAGCGAGCATAGGAAAAAAGCAGCTTTAATAAAAATAAAAAAAAATCCAACACAACAATTCACACCCGAATTCCGTTTTGTTTGAATATACTGTGCAGATTTATCGTTTTCACAATACCTTCCAAAATATGCAAAATTCCACAAGTTTAAAAGGGACGATATGAAGCCAAATAAAAATAAATGTATTGAAGCACACAAAGAAAACGTATTATTATTACTGTTATTATAAATCATAGTCTTATAGTAATGTTTTTTTTTATGGTTAATAGTACAGATGGTTCCTTTCATAGAGGGAGTCTTTAACACAGAAATATTCACATACCAATATTTCATTTCATCTCACTGCTAAAATCCAAAGATATACTAACTCATCTTAAATGCACATGTATTAGTTCACAGTGACCTACTCTATGTCTAGAAGATCCATTTAATTGTACGGTGGAATTTTAAAGCGATTACTCATCAAATCGCCACAGCTGTTCGTAGAATCTTGCCAGAAATGTGTTTTTATTTATTATAAAATAGACATTTCAAATTGGCGGATGATCAAAACCACAAAACCAATCAGTTCACACTGACCTTCATTGATTTTTTTCCATAGAATTTTAGAAGCAGTAAATGCTTTTCAAAGCAGAGAATAAACTACTGGCTATCTGGTGACACCCCAATAGGTGTCATTTTGTCCAGCTCACCATTATTAGACCAGAAGGAGAAATAAAGCATGCAAAATTTAAATGTAAATAGTGCTGAGCAAAGCGAGAAATGCAATATATAATCAGCTTTTTAAATAATTTGAAGAAAAAAAAAAATGCGGCTCTTACAATTTAAAAATAAAAATTTAAAATACAAAATTTACATTTTTAATTATAAAAATGTATTTTTAAAATAATTTTAAATATATTTGTAAAAGTTTTAAAACTTGAAAAAAACTTTAAATCAATGAAACGGTCATCAATATTCAAAGAATAACTGCAATTACAGCCATTTCCTCTGCAGAAAGTACGTTTGTAATGGTGTCATACACTTATGATTGGAAATCGATTGTTATTATTGAGTCTTAAAATTTTATTATGAATTTCTGGAGAAGTCACAAACTTTTTGTTGACTCGTGTTTTTTTTTGTTTGGGGAGCAATTAGTAAGGGGTGTACTAATACCAGATTTGCCAAAAGGGTTGCTTTGTTGCTGTATACAAGACAGATTTTCCTAATTTCCTAACGCAACTAAATACAACTTTCCTAATTTACAGAATAATTATAATCTGAAGTACAGCACATAACATTCTCTCACGGCTCCTCACACCCAGTGTTGTGAAAGAAAGAATGAATGAATAACTTGAAAAGATGAATAAATGAAAATTAGGGGGAAAAAAATATAAAAGAGAACTGCAACCCAAAAGGATGTTTTAACTATAAACACACTTAAACAAAATTATAACTGCTGTGCTCTGTTAATACGCATGCTGTTCTTTGTTAACACAAAGAAAAATAGATAAACGTTAAAAAAAAAAAAAATTGTACCATGCAACACAGAAGCAGCTGCATGCTTTGGCTCTGATCCATGAATACAGCAAAAGCTCAGAGCACCAACTATATACACACATTTTTTGTTTATCTGATATTCATGGGCTGATTGTGAAGATGTACGTTATTTTTTATGAAAAATTCTTTCTATTTATATAATGTTGGGTTTATATTAATGTTTAATATATTGACTTTTTAACAAGCAAATGCAAGCGAAAGGAAACAAGCATTTAAACAATGTCAAGGGTTAAAATAGTGTTATAAATATGAAATTTATGGGCATCAAGTATTGTAATTTCACTATACCTAAAGATTATATAGCAAAAAGTCTGTGGACACCTGGCGATCACTGCTTTTCAAACATCTCATTCTAGAATTCGGCTTTGTTTGCTGTACCTCTACTCTTCTGGGAAGGGGTTCCACTAAATTCTGAAAATCTTTTTGCCCATTCGAGCATTAAAGCAGTTGGGTGAGGACATGTGGTGTGCAGTTGGCACTCTACTTACTTCCAAAGATGGTCCGTGGGGTTAAAGTCAGGGTCAATGACATTCTTTCCCTTCAACCTTGGCAGGATGCGTCTTCATGGACCTCGCTTTGTGCACAGGGGCACTGTCCTGCTGGAACAGGTTCGGGAATGTTACTTTTATTGAAGTAAATTTGTACTGTTAGAGCATACAAAGTCATTGCAGGCAATTGTGCAGTCAAGGTGTCCACAAATATTTGGCCATATAGTGTAATTGTAATACTCTTTAGCTTAAGCAAATTAGTTTGTGGTATAACCATAACACTGCTACGGAAATGTGGAAAGCCGGCTGGCCTAAGCAACAATAACTTCATTCATTCGTCAAAGGTGTTGCATCAAACATTTCCTAATTTCATAACTGAATCAGCTTTAAAGAGAGAGTATTTTTTACTCTACAATAGAAAACCATGGTAAATTTTAGACCATCTGCAGAAAGAGCAGGTAATTACACAAATCAAGGCTTGACACACTCGAAGATCTTTTACAATCACCAGACTGGTTCCTGATCTGGATTCCAAATCATACTGGGAATAATATTAACAATTTAAATGCGGTATCTTTAGATGGTGGTAAAGCATTTTGCACCATCAGTTAGGGTCCCAACGCATCATGTTACAAATTCAGTATGAACTGACTTTACTTTAAGCAAAACAAAAATGGGTAGGCATTCATTACACTATTTTCTGCAGTCAGAAAAAACAAAACCGAGCTAAAGAAGCTGTCCCTGAGCTTCTAGGAAATCGTTTTGTTAAATGCATTAGGTAGTCGGTAAGCATTCTGCATCATGTGGGGGGTTTGGTGCTGATTCAGCAGGAGCCGTCTAGCCAACCGAAAGAGGCTGCGCAGAACCGAGTGTCAGCACATCAGCACATTCTGCTGTGGGAAAGGGGTGGTATTAGGATTGTGGACGGAACGCAAAACTAGTTGGCTTATCATAAACCATCATAAATGCCATGCTAAGTTTAGCCAGTTCCATTATCCCATGGGCAGGGCCGAGGAAATGTTTAAAACATTTTCACATTACGCTTCAGTAACCTAATACAAAAGGTGGTAATATTAAGAAAGTAATAAAGATAGATAAATTGTAAACGTGTTTATGATCGTTTCAATGCTGGAGCTCAACAAGCAATGCAAAACAGAGCTTGGCCTGATGGAGACCATCCATCAACCAGTGACACACACAATGTTCAGCCAGTGACAGCTGTGTGTAGCCAAGACAAGAATAATGAAAGTGAAATTAGTGCAGCGTTGCAGCAGCTGAGTCAGCTTACTGCCCCTCAACATATGATCAATGTGAATGAGCATTTATTGCAGTCCTCAGACGACTCCCAGGAGGCTGTGCTCCTTTAGGGACGACGGCTACCGCTGTAGAGAGTGATGTACCGATCCAAAGGGAATTATCACTGGGGAAAAAAAAGGAAAAAGTGAGTCAGAAGAAGGTGATGCTAAGTGAAGGAATGATGGAGTGGCTTGTGCCGGTCAACCTTGTGTAACCTTTGTTGTCAACAGTCACTATGAATAAATATCAGGGTCGCTTCACCTGAGAACTCAGCCATTTCTGGAATAATGTCTCCATTGTGTGTGTCCAATAGTGTACAGTGTGGTTCAGGACATCGCATGTTGCAAGGTTAATAACCTCCATATACAGCATTCAGCCATAACATCATGACCCGTCTAATACTGAGTAGGTCTTCTTTCCGCCACCAAAACAGTAATGCGCTGTGTGTTCTGACAGCTTTCTACTGGAACCAACATTAACCTTCCCACAATTTGAGCTATAATAGCTGTTTTTTTGGGATCTGACTACACGGGCCAGCCTTTCGCTCCCAAAGTGCATCAGTGAGCCATTACCCTGTCGCCAACTCGCTGGTTTTCCTTCCTTGGACAACTTTTGGTTAATCCTGACCAGTGGCAAGCGGGAACATTCCACTACAGCTACAGTTTTGGAGTTGCTCTTATCCAGATCCTTACTCTCGCTTATTTTTCTGCTTCCAACACATCAACTTCAGGGAAATTGCTAAAAAGGTTATTGCTGAAAACAACATTGCTGAATTTACATATAGATTTTTTTATTTTTTTATTTTTAGTAAAGGTTACTACTAAGGCACAGCTCTATGCTTGAGCAGCCTCCTATTGGTGAAGTTTACACGTGCATCCATAGGAAAGATTGCATACAACTTTTCCCCCCCAGTACACTAGTGTACATTTAGTTCCAACCCATCTAAAGCTTAAATCTGAAAACAATTTCCTGACTTGAAAGGAGTGAAATAAAAACAGTGCTTATATTTTACCATCTGGGATATATTCACTTTTTTTTTTTTTTTTTTTCAGTATCCCTTTTATATGCTTGCGAGTCTTTTACAAGGCTGCTGTACAAGAGTAGGAATAAGGGAGGGAAACCTGGGGTTAAAATGTCTTGTTTAATTACGTAATGGCTTCTGAGGTCTACTGGAACCTCAGGAGCTCCAGATCCATGCCAAGGTGCCGGGCACCCACCTGCCAAACAAAGCAGGACCTTTCTGACTCAATAATGTCACAGTTTTTGTGGTGTGAAATGTATATACGCAATATAATATACTGAGTCTGCTAAAGACTATCTGGTGCTTTCTTAGCTAATACTTTCCCACTACATGGCAGCCATTAGTGTGCAAGCCATTAGAAAAAAAATGGCATTAAAAATTCACCAGTGACATCACTGTATCTGGAGAATTCCCAATAAAGGAGTTCGGGGATGAAAGCCCAGCTAAACGGAAGAGGAGAATATACTTTAATACAGAGGTCAAAGGTGTAATCATCTGATCTGATCAATAATTAACCAAGGTCACCTTTAATGGCATAGTCCTATGTATTATTCATACATGTTGCATCTACTATCAGGTTCAGGGGTAAGACCAGGGCGCTAAAGTGAAGGAGGGATGATGGGAGGACCAGAGACGGGATTTAACTATAGCCTGTCTGTGCTATTTGAACAGAGGATTTGATTTGTTGGCTATAAGTAAAGCACGGAAATACTAAACTCCTGCCACTTAAAGAGTTAACATGTAAATGGACTATGATTCCGTTTAGGTATAAAGATCGCCGGTAATAACGAGTTGAATTATCATTTAGTCATTCAGCGCCGATTACAGAGAACTCGGTTACATAAGAACAGTACAATGCTGAGGACGACTGCCAGCAATCCAGCACAGAGGGAGTGAACAAGACAGAGTGAACTCAGAAGTTTATTCATGAACCGGAGCAGGCGCTCAGCTCCCACGTGGCAGGAGGGGGAATTCCTAGTTTCCACACACGCGCGTGAGGTAAGTGATGCAACTGCGAGCAATCCAGAAGGATCAAGGCTGCCCATGCCGTCGCATATGGAGAAAAAGGACAAAGTCTTGGCTCTGTCAACACGCTGAACTCACTGACACCCTAACCCAAGCAAATCATATTGCTCCGTCTTCTCCTACGCGGTTTCACCTCATACCCATCGTTTGCAATACAGTGTTACCTCCACGTGACATAACAATGCTACAGACCCCAAAGGAGAAGTAATGCATATACTTTACACTTATACTGCCACAAACTTTAACAACTATGTTAGGCAGCGATAAAACCATTTCTGTATCAGTGTGCCAGCTGCTTCTTTTTTTCTTCTTCTTCTTTTTTTTTTTTTTTAAATACACGTGGTGTTTTCTAGGAACTGAATATCTGTTTCATATGCTAATGGCTCAAGAGCTTATCTGAAAGCTTCAAGCGAGCAGATGGGACAAGACATGCATTCATCTGTTCATGTACCACTCAAACACTTCAGTGACTGGTAGTTTTAAATGAGAAACCAATTACAGGAATACAATCAGTGAACTTTGTACAGAAGGGTCATAATAATAACAATAATAATAATAATAATAATAATACCCTTTTTATAAGGCAGAAGTTGCATCACAGTTTTTCAGATACATAAAAATAAATTCAGTTTTATGAAATATAGCCAGTCCTAAGCAGCTGCTCTACTGAACATCTGCTTTATGGTCGGCCTTGGCGACCATTTGTGAAACTGGGAACGGACTACTCTGACGTCTAGCCTTATCTTCTCGCTATCGCACGGCCACTACACTTTCAAATGTAACGCATTCCGCCCGAGTCCAAATTTGGACAGTCCGCCAACTTCAAACGGACGAATATTTTTGAACCTGCGGCCAAATATTTGCCGACATTGAGGTGCCTGTGTCCTTTGTGGAGTGTTTGCTTGCCAGTTTTCCAGAACTGGCTTTTCTCAGAGCCCTGGGACACGTGCACTTGGCCTAGGGCCTTTAGATAACGCCTGGACAGAGTGACAGGGAGAGAGAAAAAGAAAGGGTGAGAGAGAGAAAGGACAAAAAAAAAATGGAAAATGAGTCCAAAGGCCACTTTTAAAATCTACAGTGGCCCTGTGGGTCTGACAAATTTCCACACACCATAAACACACTCGGTACTGAAAACTGCCTGCACGTGTCAACACACACCAAATGACCCACAGCAAACACACACATGTACACGCCTGAATGCAATCCCATATGTAAACCTCAGTGTGTGTGTGTGTGTGTGTGTGTGAGTAGCCATTCATCAAGGAGCAGCGGATCTCTTGACAGCTGCCCTCAGGGATAGAGCGTGGCTTATGATATTCTTCCTGATATTGATTTGTAAAATGTAAGCTGTGGCAAAGAGAGTAGCTGATCTCGCTCTAAAACCATATAGAGTATCGGTGTAAGAAGCACTCAACAAGATGACACAATGAGAAAGATAAAAGACTAGAGAGATTCGTTAGGTGACCATTCACCCCATTACACTGCCCATGACCCTGCTATGCACTCTCTCTCTCAAAAAAGGAGAAGCCCTTCATTCAGAGACAGCAGCTTCCAAAAATATTCTAATAATCATTTAACAGTTTATACCAATGGTATATACCATTTTTTTAATTGGAATGATTATAATCCTTTACCAATGCATAATCCAAAAGTCATTTGCGCCAAAAACGCAAATTCTTCAGTTTATCAAAATGACGCTATCTGTATCTGTTTAGTGCTTCAGATATTTATATCTGTGCAATTCCTGTTCACTTCTGCATTCCTTTCAGTTTACAGGGCATTATCTGTTCACTCAGTATGCGGTTACATCCCTAGTGTGTAATACTGAACCTTGGTTTGTTTACAAGTCATAAAGGCACCAGGTCTCCTATGAACTGCCATGTTACGGTGTGATACATGAGCAAAGAGCATTATGGCAGGACTGACAAACACCACAGTGTAGCCAGATTGGCCGTGCCCTCAGATGAACTACTTTCTTATTAGTGGAATTGCGGGAACGGTCCTAATATCCCACAAACCTCTAGGTCTCACATTAATCTCAGCAGCATCGCTGCAATCCCAGGTGCTTGTTCCAGTGCGATTCAATTAACCTGGGCCTCCCTGAGCTGCCTTCATTAAAGCCCTGATCCTGAACATCCCTTATAGATACCTTTACTAACACCGAGTTCAGGTTTAGTCATGCAAATAACACTTTATTATATTATAACTGTTATAATATGAACTGAAAGAAACAGATATTGGAACAGGAAACAACTAACCGAATTAATCAGCAGTCATTTATTTCAGTAGTGATGAAAAAGCAAACCGATCAATTTAGGGAAGAGATAATGATGAGGCTTGTATTTAAATGGCAACAAGTGACTTGCAAGTCTGGCGATAAAACAGATTACATCAGTGTTGGGTCAGGTTGTTGCTTAATAATGTTCCATGGTTACTGTTACACAGTACCTTTTTACCAGCACGAGCCGAATAACTGGGTTTCTTTTGAAATTTTTGAGATTATAATACTTTTGGGGTTGTCAGACTAAACTATTCCATAATTCTATCTCAAGAACAAAAAAATAAGTACCTTTCACAACTTTAGAAATTACAAGAAGAAAATCTGCACAATCATTTACACCATGTGACACTCCCAATTCTGCCTAAAAACTCATTTAGAGAATCTGTTAAACCTCGTTTCCTTTGACTCAGGTCTGTGCCGTTAGTTGAGTTTACGTCATGTCAACCAGTTTTCAGGTCATGGACTTCTGTTCAGTTCTTTGGCTCATGCTGGTAATAAAGTACAATATGACCAGTAAACCTGGAACATTATTGAGCAACAACCTGACCTAACGCCATCAGATCAAGCAGCAATAGCGGCCATGCAGTGTCACTTACTCACACATGACAAATACCAAGAAGACTTGATAAGAATGTGGGTTTTGGTGTGAAACGATGACCGTTTATGAGGTCAAAAACTATTTTTTAAAAATAAACAACAGTAAAAATGATGAGAAATACCATGCAAATACCAGCTAAGAGTTTTAGATTGACTCAGAAGAGGTGTGGATTGACTGTGTGATGCATTTAGCTGAGGCGCCGGCACAGTGCCATCTCAGACTCAGTGCCTAGTCTCAGCACCTTCCATTGCTGGCTTTGCCATACATATAGATTCAGCTGAATTTATTTGATGATGTTGTTGTTGTTTTGGTGTACCATCACTGATCCGTATTCATCTGGGATTTGACCCAAGTGTTTTCCTATCCACTGATGACATAAGCTTGAACGGATGAAAAAAAGCAATTAACACAAAAAAAAAAAAAAAACAAAACATACCAGTATGGGGACGCGTGTAACCACTGGGATTATTCTTTTCAAAAACAATAAGTACTTCTATACTGACCTACATTACAATGGACAGCCAACCCACCCTTCCTGTTCTGACATTCATACCATGACAAGCTAGGGCTAAAACCTGAACGGCTTCCAGAGCTTAGAAAAGCACTGACACAAAACCAGTAAGCACAGGATGAGGAAAGGGTTTGTAATAGATGCGTAACACAATGTCACTATCTGCATCTTTATCTGTTCAGTGCTCCGAATAGATCACGAATCTCTGTATTTGTTTTCGGAGTTGAACCTCGAAGTGGCCTGGTGTAAACAAGAAGGGTTCTGCTTTGTTCTCTTCTTAAACCGTATCACATTGCCTCCACAAACAAACCCTTACGTGGAAACAGAAACAGTCCGGTTCTCTGTTACTCAACCTCAGCTACATCACTCCGGTACATATTTATTCCCAGCAGTAGAGAGGAGAAAAAAAAAAAAAAGGGAAAAAAAGATTACCTGAAATTACTTTCCGGATTCCCAGATGCTTGTAGAATGTTGTAGTGAACTTCACAACATACTACAAGAGAAACAAGCACGTCAATATGGATGGAGAAGGTAATAAGGATTTTAATTTGCAGAAGTTTGATTTGTTTTCATAACGCGATTGCCTCAGACGCTGTAGAAATATGTAATTCCTGTGGCTTTTGCTCGCGTTAGCTCATTCAGCGCTTGTGCTATTGCAATAGAGACGATAATATGGAATATGCCGTGCTTTACACCTTATAAAACGACATGCGGTTAACGTTTAACAGAGGTTAAATCCCAAATAGCATAAAATAGAAAGCTAGTGCGCTATATAGGGTGCAAGGTAAAATCCCTGGTTCCACACGGCAAGTACAGTAGTGCCCTTGTTCAGGGGTTATGGAGAGGGATTTGGGATTCAGCCTTGTGTAAGAAACTTGGCAGTTTTGTAGCACGTTAGCTGTGAACAGCACATCAAGGACGTTTCGGAGGCAATTCGAAATAACTAAGAGGCAGTTACTAATAAGACAAAGCATTGATTGAAACCATGTTCGCAAGATGTGTTTTCTTGCTGAAAGTGCTTTGTGACTGGTTTTGTATGTGGGTTTGGCACTGCCATACAGTACTGTAAGCAACACCACTTTTGCCAGAAGTGGGCAGGACGTTGTAACCTCAGATGTAAAAAGGTCTAAATGCATTGCTTACTGACATTCTGGTCTTTCTTTGACTTACAAGCTTATCTGACTGCTCACTTTTGTGTCATGTTCTTTCGAGCTCTGCAATTTAATCAATTATGCAATTTAATTAGTCTTTTATTGATCGATTCAATTAATTGATTACTTGTTTTTCAACTGACAATTGACTCCTACTTTTTTATTTTTTTTTAACCATTTAGGTAGACTCCAAAATTGACAATTTATTTTTTAATATACCACGGTTTCTATAGAAAATGCAAACTGCTTTCATCTTCCATATTTGGTTAAATTATCAATTTTTCTTCTACTTTTACGTTAATGGACTAGACTGGAGTTTGGCACAAAAGATCGGCAGGGTAAAAAAAAGGGGATGTGACATTACAACAAACAAAAAGTTACACAGCATTTCAATGCATATTAAATACATTTAGTAGCTATAATACGTTAAAACCTGTTGGAAATACAGCTGCTTGAGACAAATCAGAACATTAATTCTACTGAATCAAATTGAACTGAATTGACGAGCAACCTGCGGTCCAATGGAATCCCAGCCCTGATGCACATGTCGAGTCTCAGCCAGATGCTGCGTGAACATTCAGAATCAATCAACTAACTAACGATGTGCTTCCTGATCGTATCTGCATTTATCTCAGTTTAGAACACACTATCTGTTTACTCTGAGTAATGTATTTATAAACGGTTACATCAATTGTTAACACTAAGGGGTGTAGCTGTGTACTGCTATAGAGATCTGAATAGGGAGGAGAGCAAACAAAAGGAGCTTTAACATAATTAACGACAAAATTTAGCCCTGAAGGAAACTGCTCCACTTTGAAATCTGCTTGCATGCCGGTCTCAGCCGAGTTACACACAGCATCCGTGCTAAACCTGGAACAAGGTGATGCCTTTAAAATGATCTGCGTAAACACAGCTGCTCGTGATTAGTAACTTGGGTGTGTAATGAGGAATAGGAGGTCGGGGTGAGGAGGGATGAAATATGAACATGTACTGAAAATAGTGTCAATGTTTTCAAACGAATTCAATTGAAAAGTGTAAAGGTGGAGATCATCGATTAACATGAGTGAATGGGAACAACAGCTTATGGCTAGAAAATAAGACAATTCAAAGTGGTTGTCATTTTATAGTGAGTTTAGGTTCCCTTTTCTAAAAATAAATAAATAAATAATAAGCAATCTCTGCCAATTATATATGAAATAAAAATAATTAAAGGCTGTGAATACTCTTCCCCTTCTGAACTAACATCTCTACTGAGGTAGTTAGTCTCTGCACTATAATTGAAATAAAAGCAAACAAAAAACAGCTTTATCCACCATTCCCAATACCACTGGTGAACATACAGTACAGAAAGAAGCAGCGGTAACTTCTAGAGGGGGAAAAAAAATAAAATAAAAAAAAAAACACCTAAAACTACCCACATGTCTCCAGAGAGAGAATCCAGGAGCAGGTTTTGCTCTGTAACTAATGCTCTTTGTCTATTTGGAATCGTCTCAGGAGCTAAAATTGTAATCCTCCGCTGTGTGCTAGCGCTGACCCAAAATGCTCGGCTGGCCCAGAATATTTCATCACTGTGACACTGTGCACCACAGCAGAGCTTTTCCAGCTGTTCTGCACGAGTTTCACACAAACGCAGGTGGGGAACGTTTCCAGAAAGCACTTAGCCAGAGTTTGTGTTGGGCGACGATGTGCTTACTCTGCAAGATTGCGGCGGAGCGAGATAATCAAATCGATTTCGATGACGTTTAAGATGTATACCTCCACATCGGACACCCCTGTAAAATGAGATTGTGATAACTTTGGCGTCTAGGATAAGCCTTATGCACATTTGTCAGATGAAAAATTTGGCTGAAAATTACTAAAAAAGTTTAACTAAAATTTAAGGCAGCAAATGTATAAACCATGTTTAAAATATTAATAATAATAATAAAATGTAATGCATATTACACAACGGTCTAACACTGTCTATATTAGCTCTGTCTGGATTTGGGGCTGTTGCTGTGACCGTGTGATGTAGTAAAACTGTGAGAACGAGTAGCTCGAGGAGTGTCTGTATGTGAGAGAGGGTCCAGTTGAACAACTTGTGCTGGCCTTTTCTCTCTCAGCCTCTCTCTCTCTCTCTATTCCAAGAGAAGCATTCGAAGAATTCGAGGCATCCTCCTTCTGAAGAGTCGCCGTATGGTGGAATGTTAATTACAAAAGCTGATTTACTAAAAGTAACATCTTAAATAGTCAAAAAACCATATAAGGGTTCGAGCGCGTCTGAACGGTCGGCTTTGCTTTCTGGATCGAAGACATTGCGCGGTCCTACAATGTTGTGGAAACCGAGATATTGTCACAGCAACCGTGTCAAAAGAACTCTACTCTCCCACGAAGACGTAACATAAGGGGGTCACCTCATATAGAACACTTACCCAGGTTCAGCTAATGAACCAGACCAAAGAGAGAAAGAGAAAAAGGGGGACAGAGGCGCGTGTGTTCATGTGTATCTACGGTTTATTGATAAACACAGCAGTGGGAAACTTTCCACAAAGGTCAGAGTAGCTGAACCAAACCAGCACACACAAGTGCTTCTTTACTAGAAACGCTGTAGGTATACGGAAGACAATCTAGAAACTGCATTTTGTGTCTATTGTTTTTAAATCCAGGGAAGATTAACATCATGAGAACTTCATAATCAGAAAATGCAGAGAACCCCAGGTAGCAAAAGCTCTGGGCTCGGACTTAACGATACAAAAAGCGCGATAAGTTAACACAGCAACACCAAGGTTTAAGAAGGCAAACTAATTAGTTAGTAACATGGAACAGGTTATCACAATCAGACAACAAACCAATCACGATCACGAAGATAAGAACAGAGACATGACCAGAATAAAAACTAAAGGGGGAAAAATCCATGCAGCAGCACGATCTAAAATGGAAACTTGTTTATTATTATTATTTTTAAAATAAATAAATAAATAGTTAGTTAGAGACTTATGTGGTAAGGCTGGGAGGATGATTTATCGAATACAAAGCTACAGAGAATAATGGCTTTAAACTAAACAAAAACACATAAGTTGTGGAATTACTTGTTGTGTGGCTGGATGTCAACTAGTGGATGCAGTGCACTAGACGCAGTGATCCTTATAACTTACACAATAAACAAATCACGCATTCAGGAGTAGGTCTAACAGACAGCATGACCGATTAATTTTTATATTTTTTTAACTCAATTAAATATCAGTATGAAAATTCTGTGACAATCAAACTGACATAAGGGTGTTTGGAAAATAAAATAAAAAAATTTTTCCAAATCGGTAGCCGAAAAAAGATGCGATTCTATCCAGAATGATTCATCTGGGGGACTGGCGCTTGCTCATTAATGGACTTGGTTTATATCTAGCTTTAGATCTGCATCATGGTGGTTATAAAGGTCTACAAGGTTAGCCTGGGCATTGGGTTATAGGGCAATTGGGGAAATTGTGGTTACTCTGCCGTGCGGAGCCATGACAAACTGTCAGTGCTTTCTTTAGTCATGTTCTAAATGCTACTACCACTAACGCTACTGCTATTAATGCTGATATTACTACTACTATCACAACCTGTACTATTGCCCCCTACCACTGCTACTGTACAACTACTACTACTGCTGCCATTAACACTTCTACTGCTGCAATTGCTGATACTACCACTACTGTTACCACTTATAACACTAATACTTGTATAACTGCTTCTGCTATTACTACTGCTACTATTATTATTATTATTATTATTAACAACAACTATAATTATAATAACAATAACAACCAAAACAGACCACTGGACAGGGTGGTCTGTTAACAGGCAGGGACAGGACTGAAAAGAATAAGACAAGCAGATGATGCTAGTTATAGTAAATTCTACAGCTCTTAAGTACTTACTACATTTCTGAATTTACATATTATCATCTTCTGTAAAAATAAAAGAAAGGTTTTGTCTGTACATTGGTCAGAACTCGCTCTTTCATCAATATCTTTACGTCTCATACGTTGGAGGACCTGAAACCAGTCTCTGGTCAGAAAATTGTCTCTGTCTGTCTGTATGTCTGTCCAGCAACACGCAAAACTGGCTAGACAGAATTTAATGAAACTTTGGCAGTACTATGGTATTTGCCTGAAGTTAAACCTGCGCTATGAATGAAATCTAAATGTTGTGCAGAGGTGAAGCCGTGAGTTTCGGCAGCATACTGGGCATGTGTCAAAACTGTGGGCGTGTCTTAAAGGACAAGAATTTTCGAACCTTTTGCAGCAATTACATACAGTATATGCATGAAGTTTAACCTGCACCATAAGTGAAATC